>CM056574.1:156133782-156633782 GCA_029721435.1 Gymnothorax reevesii
CCCATTTTTATTGTATATTATGTCCATCGTATGCACAGTTTACTTGGAAAAGATATGCCAAGTTGCCAACAGGCTGCAGTGTGGAAGGAGAGCACGATAATGGAGAAAGTGTGATACTCCAGGAAATGTACAGCCGGGAAAGCCCAGGTCCAGGTATTGATGTGGAACTGAACCGGACAGAGTTGTTTGACGGCATGCGGAGGACCAGCAGCGGAGGTGGTCATAATAATTTGGCTCATTTACGCGTTTTTGCGTTAGCAAAGCAGTAGCTGCATTCTCACCTTGCACCCACCAGAGGGCAGCACTGAATTCAAAGAAATGTTACCAGGGAGATGACCAGAATAAAAGATCGGAAACATGACTCATATCCTCCCAGACAAAAAAAGAACAACAAAGCACTGAAATCGCCAGCAGTAAAAGCACATTATTGCAGTAATGCGTTACAGCCCATGTTAGCGAAAAACATAGTATGACAGAGGCCTAAGGCTGTTCATGGGGTCAAATCATTTTCTCACCATCAAATTACTGTTACAGCAGACTGGAGCATACATTGGACTCCATTTTGCAGTGCCTTGTTTCATTCAACGGTGCATTTCCAAGAGCTGCAGTATGGTCACTTACACAAAGCCCCACCCAGAGTTTACATAGCATGAAATAATTTGGTAGTACAGTGCTGTGAAAAAGTATTTTCCCTCCTCCCACTCTCCTCTATTTTTGCATGTTTGTCACTCTTAAATGTTTCAGATCAAATTAATTTTATTCCTAGTCTGAGAGAACCACACTAAACACGAAATGCAGTTTTTTAAAATGATGATTGAATTAAAGAAAAAAGCTATCCAACTGTACCTGACCCTGCGAGATAAAAGTAATTTCCCCCCCAGTTACTAGATCAACTACACAAATTCAATTGATAGTTGGGTTCAATTTTAATAGACATACCCAGGCATGACTACTGCCAGCCCTGCTGAATGCTGGAGCTCACAGAAGAACCCAGATTTGCATCTAAAGGGTTAAGGTCAGTGTTCACAATTGCAAAATATGAAAGGGACTGAGGGAGAAAAAACAAAGTATTTGCCACTAACGTGTCTTTGTCCCCCGCCACAAAATGTGAAATCGTGTCAAAATGAGCAATCTCTCGGTGTGACCTTGAGTGACACGAAGGTCACCAAAATCGACTGGCTCTGGGGTATCACCCTAATACATGTTGACATGAAATTTGAAGGAAATCCGTCAATTCGTTCTTGAGATATCTCGCTGATAAGGATTCGGGACTACGGACGGTCGTGAATACGATGTCCTGCCGCTTCGCGCGTTCTGTGCGGCGGGGGACCAAAAAAAAAAAACACAGAGGTTTCTCTAACATTTGCCAAAAAACATCATGACTGCTAAACACTGGGGGTAGTAAACTGTGGACTGATGAATCAAACCGGGAACTTTTTAGAAGACCTGGGTCCTGTTACAGTTGGCGTAAGGCTAACACAACATTTCACAATAAGGACATGATACCAACAGTCAATCACAATAATGGGCTGCTTTGCTGCTTCAGGACCAAGGCTACTCGCCATAATTAGTGAATTAATAATTATTCTACTCTCTACCAGAAAGTCCTGAGGAAGAAAATCCAGCCGTCAGTTAGCAACTGAAAGCTCAAGGGCAGTTGATTTTAGGGCAGGTCAATGACCTAAAGCACATAAGCAAGTCGACCTTTGAATGGCTCAAAAGAATCAAAATTAAGGTTTGAGAGTGGCCTAGTCAGAGTCTTAACTTGAATCTGATTGAGATGTAGCTGCATGACCTAAAACAGGCAATTCATGCTTGGAAAACCCTCCAGTGAGACTGAATTAAAAGAATTCTGCAATATAGAGCAGGCCAAAATTACTCAACAGCAATGCTTAAGTCTTATGGCCAGTTATCTCAAGCATTTGACCACAGCTGTGACCACCAATTGAAGCACAACCAGTTATTAGGTTTTGGGGGGGGGGTCAATTAGTTCTTTCATATGGGTGATATAGATTTTGAAGAACTCTTTACCTTCAATAAAAGATATAATTTAAAAACTGCATTTGTGTTTACTCAGGCTGTCTTCATCTAACGTTACATTAGCTGGATGATCGGAAATATCAAAATATGACAAAATGGCAAAAATAGAAGAAATCAGGAGGGGGGCAAATACATTTTTGCAACACAGCGGCATGTTAAAATGAAGTAATGGGTTTGTGTGTTGTGAGTACCTCCTCTCTCGGTGCGTCCATGTTCCAGACTGTGATCCCTCCATCTGAGGAACAGGACACCAGCTGTCTTGTTAAGTGCAGGTATCGCAAAGCCTGGACACGCTCGCTGTAGAGGAGCAGAGGCATATGCTTACACATCCTTACAGTCAGAATCATAAGCTTTTCAGATGGAAGCATACCCTTACAAACACCAGACACACACTCTTATGCACAGATAAACAGGCCCATACTCTCGGATGTGCTTACTGACAGTCAGGTATACGCTTACAAACGCATTCAGATGCATACACTGATACATTTAGACAGAGGCTTACACACTCTTACAGTCAGACACATACACTTATTGTAAGACACCCTAGACACAGACCCTTGCACAAGAAGAAGAAAAAAAAAAGAAACAAAAAACAGGGGGACACTTAAACACACACGTACTTAAATGGTCCCATGTAATCAAAATAATTTTGCTCATTTTTACATGTAAATATGCACACGGATTGGTTTTTATTTTTGCATGTTTCATCTGTGAAATCACAACTTTGAGAAAGAAGAGGCCCACAGGCCTTAACAGTCACCTGAGTTGTATAAAAACTGTATGACGTGAATGAACCAAATATACCCACATAATTTTCCTACATAAAGTATAGTAAAATTCACCCTCTTCCCAGGGACAGACATGGAGCCTGGGGGCCATGAAATAAATAATTTTGATAAAACATCTGAAGACCCTTCCATCTATGAAGAGTATCGTTTTCCAGCATATCTGGGTCTGGAGAAGAAGAGTTTGAAAATTTCAGCCAATTTGACCACTTTTAGCCCCGCCCCTCAGAGCACCTGGGGGTGGGCTCCATATAACCCACATTTTGGTGCATAATTGACCAAGGAAGGTTCCTGCAAAATTTCATTGAAATTGGATCAGCGATTTCTGAGTAGAAGTCGAAAATGTATTGACAAGTTTTAGCCCCGCCCCTCAGAGTCCCTGGGGGTTGGGCTCCATATAATTCACAATTTTGGTGCATATTTGACCATGAAAGGTTCCTGCAAAATTTTATTTAAATCGGATCAGCGGTTTCTGAGAAGAAGTCAAAAATGTTTACTGTTTACGGACACACGACGGACGACGCAAGACGAACAACGACGGACCAAAGGCGATTAGAATAGGTCACTTTGAGACTTCGTGTCAGGTGACCTAATAATAAACAGAAATTGATGTGTACTTTTTAAGTTCCTCAGCCCCGCCCTTAAAAAAGGTCACTTGCGATGAATGTGAGTTTTGTGACCGTGAATGTCATCCCAGCAAGAGAAGTTTAGTGGTTCAAAGTAAGCGTATTAAAGTGCATCTAGACGCAGATTTCTTTCTTTTTTTGTAGAGCATAAAAGGTAGCCATTTCATGCTTACTTACTTGCTGCACAGTTTATGGCCTTAAACCAGGGGTGGGCAATCACGGTCCTGGAGGGCCGGTGTGTATGCAGGTTTTTATTCCCATCAATTACCCTGACTAATTGAGTTAATTGATTGCATGCACAAATATAGATTTTCGCAAAGATTCAATCAAAGAAAAATGTTTTATGAAGGGAGACAAGACTAGTCTTGTAGTTTCATGATAATTTAAAGAAATGCACATGAAACGTCAGATTTCATAAATGGTTTGGCTAATTGAGACAATCAACTAAAAAAAAGACCAGACGTTGGTGTGAAAACCAGGGACAGATACGGCCCTCGCTGCCCACCTCTGCCATCTTGAACTGCCATCTCATTGCTGCATGCGGTACTTACTCATTTGTTTGACATTACTGGGCAGTGAGAGGCAGCTGGGTTGCATAGTCGTCTAACTGCAATGGCAAAGGTTGATGCAACTTTGCAAGTCAAAATATGCACCATCACATGTCAGTCAGCCAGAATAAACAATGTCAAATGTCAATAATGGAACCTGGTCAATCTAATCAAGCTGCAGCTTGTTACGCCAGACACGGCTGTGATCATAGGAAGACTGTACACCTGTGACGGATGGTGAAATAAAAATCCCAAAGGCTATTCCTCCAACTGTTCAGCGAAATGTTTTGGTGAAACTTTTTGGCGCCATTAGAATGGCGTCATAGATTTACCAGGGGAATAAGAGCAACCTTCCCCCCGTTCCAACAGCTGGGGGAATTCAAGCAACTTTCCTGAAATGCCCGCGGTTGGAAGAATAGCCACTCTAACTCAAAATCAGGCTGAAATCGGAAAAGCGTGCCAATTATTTACTTTTTTTCCTCATTTTCAGTCAATGAAAACTTTTTTGGCAGCTTGATAGACATGCATGCTTTCACCTGGAAGCATAATCGTTAAGAAATGGGGAACCTGTACAATTGACCTTTAACTGTTGATGGCTTATTTTTTATCATTGGAAAATGTATTTATCAAGGAAAATGACTGAAAATAGATTGAGGCTTAAAAGTGCTCGTCTTGTCTTAATGAGCAGAACTGGTTGCACCTGACGGTCCCAACTGTTTTCGGAGTTCATGTAAAGTCAATTTAATAAAACGATTGAAAACCGGTCAAGACCAACCATTACTTTCAGGGGATGGTCAGTGCTTCACCAATTTTCAGTTCACCAGGCACCATTGTTAAATAAGCCCCCACCTTTGTTGACTGAATGGCACCAAAACTGACTTCATATTTATTTATTTCACTACATACCGACATTGCATTGACTTTCTAAAACCTGCCTTCACCTCAAGCTCAAATCAAGGTGGCCAAACTACTCCAGTTTCCCAAATTCCTGCTTGAATTTCACAATCTTCTAACAAACCTGATATTTCAGCAGACTCTGAAAACAAAGCATTTTCTCCCACATCCTCACTACAGTTATTGCAAGTGTCGCTCATGATTTGTATCGAATTTGGAAGCTAAAAATGCAAACATCTTTCATTTGTCAGTAGCTTGAGACGAATGTGCAGGTTACTGCATGCAAACCCCCCCCCCCCCGATTCTGCTCAGTGCATTGTCCTTCTGGAGATGACATTACATGGATTACATAATCTTCTAGCAATTTTCAAGAGGCGTTCCCGAGCAAGGTTTTAATTAGTATTTTACACTTCTCAAGAATAGAGATATGAAAAACTAGTATCAGATTCAAATTTACATGGTAAAAGTACAATAGAGGGATTTAATGGCAATTTTTTTTTTTTTTAAGTTTTGGGTGTCATGGGACCTTTAGCATACATTCAGGCACTTTGACCGACAGCTTAAACTGACACCGATGCTAATAAATGCTTCTACAATCATATACCCTTTGACAAACGCACATGACAATATACTAAATGCCAACAGATACCAATATAGGGGCATATACTGCACTGAGCCTGCGACCCATTGACATCAAACTGTTGCATTCTTTTTCTGAGATGTTTTTGTAAACTTCTAAATTCATCCTTCACATAACATCATGAGTTACTGTACATCAATAAAGCTCAGAGAGCCCACTCCAGAAGCAGCTAAGGACGCCCGACCGTACTACACAGATGAGGTTGTGCATTTAAGCATTATTACATGCGAGTGTAATTATTCAAAATTGCACACCTCCGCACACGGCTTGAGCCGTATGCTTTTTATAGCCCATTTCACTGGCGAGTCCCACTTTTTTCACTCAATACAGAGAGTAATTTTGAATAAATTTGATTTAAATTAAGCAAATACACGTCCAGATGAATGACTGTCGTCTTACCTAATCGGGGACAACAAGCAGCACCTGCTAAGTGTGGAGTGCTCTCAGAGTGAACCTTCTGTTAATCATGAAGATGACTGAGAACAGGTCAGGACTAATAATTGTTTAAAACTGATGTTTTGTCCATCCCTGTTCTCAATTATACTGAATTTAGCCCATGATTTCATCGCTGTTGGTTTCTCTCCGTATGCGATCTGTGTCATCAGCTGCCAATTACAATAATTTGAAAAAGTGTCAATAAAGGAAAATGATTGAGAACTAGCCAGGACTATCCTAACTGTCATAAAGGGACATGTCTGTGCCCCCCCCCCCCCCCCCCTTAATTCCCTGTTCTAGCGTCGGGCCTAATTGTAATCTCGCCTTACAATTCCTACTCCTGAAGAATGGTTTGCATCTTGGGTCATTCCATATGAGATCACCCAAGCTCCCATCTTGATGGTCTCAGAAATGCTTCATTTGGTAATATTTTGTTGCCTGTGATGAGCATATTAAATTGCAGGTGGTTTCAAGTTGATATCTCGTTCCGTTCTGATTTCATGGGCCCCCGAAAAAGGCCCACGTTAACCTTCTGATAACAGTTTGTGAACATTTTCAAAGGGTTATAACCAATGAACTAATAAGGATACAAATTTCATTTTTTCAGGATATATTTATTCTGTTTAACAGTCTGCAACAAACATTTTAATATAGTGATTAGCCCTTTGAGTGCTTTGCAATTAACCCCTAAACATTGAAATTTGGTGCCAAACATGTCGATTTCAAATGAAATATTATGCAAGTATCCTTAGAATGTCCCCTTTGCCATTTACATTGTTGATAGTTTACCTGACAGAGTTTAAAATGAATGTAAAAACATCTTTCTATCGTCATCCAATTTGGAGAAACATTAACCCCTTTACAGCTAATTACTGAAACGGTGCACTTTTTGACCCTCATTTTGACCATATGGGCCTATTTTGATTTTCAAAAAGTTGGCCTCAAATGAAAGCTTATTCAAAGAACTTCAAAATGCAACACAATCAAACTTGGAACAAATACTCCTACTTGGAAAAATAAGACCCTCTTTAAGGGCTATTTGCACATTGGCACAACTACTCTCAGTGTATGTAAATGTACAATAATGTACAGGAAATACTGAACTCCACTCATTTATTTCTACTTTCCGTTGCATGCTCTTTGATCATTTGCAGCCTGTATTATTATATTGTATTTGCTTTCCCAGAAATTTCAAGATAATTTGATTGAATAGGCAGAATTGTTGCTAATGTGGATGAAACCCTTCAAACCGTACCTGCCCCTTCATTCCCTTTATTTGCGAAAATGACGATCCTGTGGAGCTAAAATATTGTATCCCTGGTTGATTTGTTGCCTGCTTATATGATGGCCAGTGGATGTTGGCCAATATCTTAGAGCAATCCCTTGAAAACGAGGTTGTTAAAGTATCTTTTATGCGTCCAAATGGCCCTGCACCACAATTCTCTTGGCCACGAAGGCAGGATCTTTGTTGGGTACCACTGAAGCATATCATGTTGGTTGATGCTCCTTGCATGAGTGGCAAGAGCAGGAATTATACAATCCCCAAGAAAGGGCTGGACCGAATCTCAGTGTGGTTTGAAAAAAATGGATTTAGCAAAATAATATGCATTAACTTTTGTATCATGTTTGCCATATCTGCCTTTCTTCTCAATGTTTCCCTGTCCATTAATGTACATTTACCTGTACGCTGAGAGTAGTTGTGCCAATGTGCATATACTGTAGCCCTTAAAGGGGGTCTTATCTTTCTAAGTAGGAGTGTTTGTTCCAAGTTTGATTGTGTTGCATTTTGAAGTTCTTTGAATAAGCTTTCATTCATTTCATTTGAAACTCTGTCAGGTAAACTATCAACAATGTAAATGGCAAAGGGGACATTCAAAGGATACTTGCATAATATTTCATTTGAAATCGACATGTTTGGCACCAAATTTCAATGTTTTCAATGGTTAATTGCAAAGCACTCAAAGGGTTAATCACTATATTTAAAGGTTTGTTGCAGACTATTGAACAGAATAAACATATCCTGAAAGAATGAAATTTGTATCATTATTAGTTCATTGGTTATAACCCTTTGAAAATGGTCACAAACTGTGACCAGAAGGTTAACGTGGGCCACGTCCCCTTTTCTGGGGGCCCATAAAATGAGAACGGAACGAGATATCAACTTGAAACCACCTGCAATTTAAATTGCTCATCACAGGAAACAAGATATTACCAAATGAAGCATTTCTGAGACCATCAAGATGGGAGCTTGAGTGATTTCATATGGAATGACCCTCTTGTGGTGTAGCTTCAATATTGCTGCTCTCCAAGTTCTCTTCAAACAGTTGACCCAATCCTTCACCTCTTCCCTCCCAGACATCATGGATGGACGTTTTGGGTTTATTTTTTTTATTCACAGTACCCAAAATGTGGAAGTCATCAACTGCTATCGATTCCCTTGGTCAACTCTTTCAATGTCGGTCACTCAGCAAACAAGTGGTTTCTTCCTTTTACGGGACATTCCGCACTGTTGTACAGGCTGTCACCAATACTTGTGCAATGGTTTCATAATGACTTTCCCTCCTTTCAAGGCTTCAACACGGCTTGCTTTTCCTCTCATAGACGCTCTCTGATCTTCATGGTGGGTTCTCTTCATTAACACAAATGCAGTCTTCACTGGGAAAAACTCCAGGCTTAAAGCGAGAGCAAACATTGAGAACTACATATGGTTCAACCAATCAATCAAACCGGACAGATCTTGGCGATATCAAACACCTGTCATTCACGTGTTCCAAAACTTTTGGACACCAAAAAAAAAAAAAAAAAATTGTGAGGTCAAATACAAAAAGTGATGTGTTCCAAGTTGTTTTAAAAAAATCTAGATAATAATGCGGAGAGATAAACTGAAATTCAGATCTCCTTATCCTTTCTGGATAAGGTTCCCCACCCCTGATCTGGAGGCTATTACTGTAGCTCGACTTATCTGCGCATGTAAACATAATGACTGTTTCAGCCATTTCTATTCAAGAGGCCTTCATGATTTCCAAATTCTAAGGCCCCAATCTGTAAGTCCACCCCACCACCAAATGTCAAACTCGTGGTCCTTAGTTTCTCAGAACAATCAGTGACCTTTTTTTCCATAATTCAACCAACCAAGTACTCTCTTCACAACTTCCGTATGTGAATGATGTCAAACCTTTATTTAATATACATACCAAAAAAATTTGGTTTGCCTCAGATCTTCAATTTCTTCTGAACCATACACCTGCATATACTAACAATATAGCCATACATAAATTGTATTGTTATTTAACGTATGAACTTTCAATGGTCATGTCACACTTCAGCTGGAATCGCTCTGCTGAAGTAGATAGTCTAAGCTCTCGGAAGTACAGCCAGAAAAATCCTGTGACGTGAGCCACAAGGAAAGGTCATAATTCAAGGGAAAGAGGTTTGGAGATTCTGTAATATGAATTCCCAATGCACTGGATAAGACACTGGTAATATTAGACCGGAACTTATTAATTATGGGGCATTCCCAGAACACATAAAATGGTACCCTACATACTAGATTTATACATGCAACAGTATGGATCAGTAAGTTTTGTTTGTGACTGTGTCAATGGCACATTACGAGCTCTATGCACACAAATAGAGAGTGGAGTCAAATTTCAAGAAAAAATATAGACCCATGATTTTTCCAATGTGGGAGAAGTACGCCGTCTCACAGCCATCTGTGCAAAACATTTATGGTTCAAGCTCAACGCCACCCCTCTCCCAACAGACTGATACTGTGCCAAATGGTCACAGGATAAGGGGACACTCCCCCAACAGTTGTAATAACCTGGTCCATGTGTATAAATAGCTCCACCCACATTCACAAATAGCCCCTCCCAGACTTACTGGTGTCCCTGGAGCAGGAGGGTTCGACCCTTCCGACCTCCGATATCCCACATGATTACACTGTGGTCCGAGGCCCCCGAAAACAGCAGCCTCTGTACAGGGTCCCAAAACAGGGCCCCTATACTACCTGAGGGGGACAAGAGGAGAGCAGAATTCAGAGATTTGAGTGGCGGGTCACACAGTTCAGTAATATGCCTTTCAGTCGGGAAACAAAAACAACAAGTGAAAAAGCAAGCAGAGCTTACCTATACCCCCAACATTCCCAATCATGCTTTTTCCGTTGGCGATTATAGAAATTATCACATTCCGAAAATCAATTTCGACAAAAATAACAACACAATGACACTTAGCACTGCACCTCTCCATATGTTAGAAATTATGCCTGCCAAATTTGAAAAGAATCAATTAAATAATATTTGAAATATCAATCTGACAGTTACACTGAACCCACTTGAAAATTTCTAAGTCCAAAAACAGGAAAACGGAGATATTTTTGTGAAAAATCATCCCAGATGACCGACATTTTGCACTGCACCTCTCCCCATGATAGAGAATGTGTGTGGCAACTTTGAAAAGAATCCAATTAATAATATTTGAGATATCAATCGAACAAATAATGTCTTCGGACGTAATGACGGAATTCTTGGTAAACAATACCCCTGACATTTTGTCGTCAGGAGAATAAAAAAATCTAAACATTAAAAAATGCCACGTCATAGAAGCACCATTATATTCAGAGCAATTAAAGATAAAATTTATTCTAAGAATTGACATGAAGCAGTCACTTGCTCATGACACATAAACCAAACTCCACTCTACCCACAATTGCTTTGCAAAGTTCATTTTGAAAAATAAATGCATTTCAACAGCTCGTACAAAAGAGGAAGGATGGGGTAACCTCGGTGATGACTGAATGTCATGTGGCTCAACAGCAAGCAATTACTTTACTGTATCAAGGCAGAACATACGGTTTAAAAAAAAATAAAAATCACAGCACAACCCCAGTGAAAATGGAGAGAAACCACAGCAGTGATAAAACTATCACAGAACTTCACAACTGAGACCGTGTTACACAGAGATAAGTCACAAGATAGCAAATCAGCTTTTGGCACAACCACAATAGCCTCAAACACCATATTCACAGTATCTCATATTGCATCTTTACCTATAAAAATAACACAGGCCACCCAGGGGAGCCGCACCCAAACCCTCTCCATCTTGTCAGGGTTAATCATGTAGCACGCAGTTCATTAGTGCCCTAGGCATCTTGTCAAAAGTAATTAAGTAACAGGCAGACAAGACCATCTGAAAACAGCCAGAGACATCCACAGACACACTTAACTGCCCTCCATCCATACATCACCTCAGAGCCACTAGCCAAAGGCATTAAACTACATAAAGCAAAGCACTGTGTTCCCAGCGTGAAACTTCTTTACAGGAACCTGCACTGTATGCAGTCTCTGTGGTAACACATCCTAAGGCCTAGCAGAAGTGTACACAACACCAGCGCGTCTCGAGCTGCCATACTGACTCCCAGAAAAGTGTGTTTGTATGTATTTGTGCCAAAGTCCGTACGAAATGGTATGTATACAGTAAATGTAAGTGAATGCAACACAAGGGTGTGTACATAAAGCATCTCTCACCCAAATGAAATTTCAGTATGGCTACTGCAGAGTAAGTTAGTCTCAACCTTGTGGTCTTTGAGGGCAATGCTAGTTGAAGAGGTTGATCTCCCCTCATTGCATTTTAGGGGTGGTGATGTTAGATGTTATTACTCCAACCATTGTGGGCTTTAACCACAGTGATTGTGAGCTAGTCTTATTCCCATAGTCTGCAAGGGTGGTGATTGTAGACAAAGTTTGTCTTACCTTTGTGGCCTTTATTGGTGGTGGAGGTTGAGGAGGTTAATGAGCATTTCAGGGTGGTGATGGTAAGTTAGTAAGTTAGCCCCACCCTTATGGCCTTCAAGGGTGGTGATAGTAGAATAAGTTAGTCTCACAGTCAGGACTTTTCAGGGTGGTGATAGTTGAGCAAGTCAGCTTCACTCTTGTGGCCTTAAATGGCTGTGATCGTTGATGAAGTTGATCTCACCCTAATGGTCTATAAGGGTGGTGATGGTAGAGTAAGCTAGTCCTCACAATCATGGCTTTTGGCTGTGTGATGACGGAGTACGTAACTCCTACCCTCATGGTCTATAAGAGTACTGATGATAGAGTAGGCTGGTCTCACACTCATGGCTGTTTGCTGTAGTGACGATTGAGTAAGTTACTCTTACCCTCGTGGCCTTTAAGGGTGGTGATGGTGGAGTAGGTTTGTCTCTCCAGCTTTAGCAGGGTGATCTGACCAGAATGGTCCCCCACAAACGCATGCTGCGTGTCTGAATCATATCTGAGCAGAGCGTTAAGTAGCACAGCTTTACCGTCGCCAACAGAACACCAACCCAGAGCGAACAAGGAAACATAAAACACAAACCAAACAGACTGAGCAAGCACAAGATCAAAGAGCTAACAAGCAGTCCTTAATTACTTCTGACACAGGAAGAGAGTTCAGCGTTAGGCATCACAGCTGAAGAGCCGTAAGTGCGTTAAGTGTGTGAGACGCAGATGAAGGATACTGCAGGCTGAAGGCCGAGGAGGTGAAGTAATGGCGGCCCAGCATGGCTCCACTTTGAGTGCACATCCAGCTCACGCACTTGTCATGGCCGGTGCTCACCACCCAATCACTTTCCTGGGCGAAGATGATGTCTGACACACGGCTCTGATGGGCTGAAGAGACACACAACCAGACATTAACAACTTCAGCTTTTCGTTCATTTTCACTTCCCTAAAATCAAGCCCTAAATTAGCTTATTCGCACATCTGTGAGCAGATGAAGACCACGATGGAAAAATGATCGGTCACATTTTCACGTTATGAAGAAATGAGTAATTTAAAAATTCTCAACAATCCTTGAAACAAAGCACTGAAAAATATGCAAAAAATATAAAATATAAAAATATGATCACATATATTATTCTAAATATTATAATAACAAATAATATATAAAATATACAAAGATGCAATATTTGGACTCTGATCGTTTTTCCTTTGTGGTCTTCAGATAGCAGTGGTGCATAGGCACCCACGTACAGGCAGGGACACACACACACACACACACACACACACACACACACACACACACACACACACACACACACACACACACACACACACACACACACACACACATAATCAGCCAACACATTCACATGCCATCTTATGAAGGTTTTCTGTTCCCTTTCCTCACCTGGATACGTTTTCACGTGGTTCATTTTATTGAAATCCTCAGAAATGAGGAATTCCTGCAAGAGAGAAGCAGCACAATCATGTAACTGAAAGTAATTTTTCATATTCAAAGTGAGGCCCGGGTGTGTCTCATTAAGAGACTGAACCGGCGAGTTTGGCTTCATTAGAGCTTCAGCTGTGAATAGCTGAAAGAGATGGGCCACGTCTAAAACAGCCTGTTCAACCAGGTACCGGAAATGGACCTCGATTTGTGCACTCTATTTTTCAGCCCCAGCAGCAATAAAACTACTGACTACACTCCGTAAGGGGGTTGTCAATTATTCCTTAAAAGCATAGTGAAGTGTTCGATTAAGGGTTTTTCTTCATCCTTGTGAATATTTATTAAGATCAAACCATTTGCACATGCCTTTCGAGAGTTCACAAAATTAAGCACCAAAATTTTCATTACCTCTATGGCCTTTGAAATGTCATTTCTCTATTTGGCAGAGAGATGGTTTTTATGTAATTTTAAAGTGCTTTTCAAGGCCTTTTCTTCCATACCATTGGTTCTGTAGTCTCTATATTACTTCTTTTTTGTAACATACGTAGTTATACTCTAAACTGTTTGCAACTGCATAATGTGAAGTAATGGGCCATGTGCATTTCAAATAACCAGCTCAATGGCATGTTGTCTCACACCTCTAGATGTGTACACAGGCTTATAGGCCATCCAACACAATAGGCCCCAAAGTTTAGGCCCCTAAGGGACACGAGCAGAGATACGACAGCAACGTTTGTAAAGCTTTTACTTGCTGATTTACAGCCAACTCAGACAGTCAATATAAGATAGCATTACTCCCTTATTAATACACCGGCACGGCACAAAAAGTACTTCAGGAGCACAAGTAACTATTCTACATCCTGCTGGCCGCACAGCACAACACAGCACAGCACAGCTTGCGTTCATTCAGGACCCTATTCGAAAATTACCTCGGGTGATTAGGATGCCATCTTAGTCACTGCATCATAGCCACAATGGGGCCAGACCTACTCACTCAGGACCATTTAGGTTCTCAGATCAATGCTGGTGATTTGATAAATGAACTTAGTCCACCTCAAATAAGGGGAGCGATATTTCCTCTTCAAACAAATACCAAACACTTATATTTGCACATACAGACCAAAGGAGCGCGTTTTAATAACACGCCATTTTCTGGCTCAACTGGACATAAAAACCAGTTCACTGACTGCTGCAGTAGCCTCCATCTTGAAGATATTGACTCTAAAATGGTGACCAAACCACCTGAGCTGACTTTCAAATACTGGAAACTGCCAGAAATGGCTGGGGGAGTCTTGAGTGAGCCTATGCCTCAGGCCACAAAGTGTAACAGTGCACAGCATGCGGTCTCAGACAAAACAGTGCTACAGTGTAGCGAGCAAAGCAGCTGTTCTCAGTTAGAACAGGTATCCTGCACGTGACTGATGATTTGGATGTTTTACTGCGCTGGATGTTCTTTGTAGCCACAGGAGACTAGCAAACTTAATGAAGCACTTCTGCGGCGACAAGTCTAGCGCACATCAAATTCTGGAAAAATCTGTCCATGAATCAGACTAACCATACCACATCAAGGCCATATGCCTGGCCAACACTATTCAGTCGAATGCACAGCATGAGGTGGTTAGAAGCCCAAGATCCAACACCATTCTGAAATTCAAAGGTCTGCTTTCATGATGACGCAGCTGCTGGAGAGGATCTTGGTAAACAGCCTGAACTGAGCGGAACACATTTAAACCCTCAACACCAGTCTCTGCTCTCAGAAAATGAAATGCCAGCACGGCCGACATGTGAGCCAGCATCAATGTAACAATGCTGAGGCAAAGAGGCAAAAGGACAGAAGAGTTGGCGGCTCGGCTCTCCTCAATACTCACCACAACAGCACCGTTGTCCTGGCCGACAAAGATTCGCTTACTCTCATGGTGATATGACAGGCAGGAACAAGGCGCTTAAAAATACATAACACAACAGCACCCAATAAATGAATGCACACCTTAACATCATTGAGCAACAATCAACAAAATACGGTCAAAAATCACAAAAGATCAAATATTGATCATTGTTGTGTGTGAAAATGAGTCCAGAGAAGTGCACTTTTTTTCTGGATTAAGGTCACATGACCTAGAGCATACTTACAGGACACAGTGTGGTAGATGCTGGGCCAGTATTGCCCGCTGTCTCGCTTCAGCCATACTCGGATTGTTCTGCGTTATAAGGGTGATTCACAGTTACAATAATGCATACAACAATACAGTGTGCATACTTTCAAGGTAAAACCGCTTACACACCGGACGCGCAACGGATTTTTCGCATAGCAGATTACATTCAAAGTCAATGCAAAGACGCGAATGCACGCGTTTCGCGTCTTTACATTGACTTTGAATGAAATCTGCCATGCGAAAAATCCGTTTCGCGTCTGGTGTGAAGGCAGCTTAAGCCGACAACCGCGAACGTCCACTGAGTGTTAACTTTGGTGACGCGCCGGAAAAGTATCCGACGGACCGAAAATAAGCAAAACAGTAAAATCCTATCTGAATAATTATTGAATATCTACCCACTGAAATATTAAATTATTACCAAGCCGGCACTCACAATGTTGTAAACCAAATACTCATGAGACTGGCTGTCACCATCAGCTACCAGACACAATATAGCCTGGAGTACTCTGTGAGAGCCATCACACAGCCACTAGCGAGACAATATCATCCCTCACATCAACACTTATCTCCAAGGAATTTGGGACTGTGAGCATTATCGACAAATAAATGTTAGTTGCTAGCCGTCTCCATACAAATAATGTTACACGGCAAGTTTATGTATGCCAATTGTGAACTAGCCTGCACATCAGCTGGTTAGCAATGCTAACAAGCACGGGTTAATTCTCACTGAACTTCTCTATTTAACCCGCATACGATTGCGATCAAACGCAAGGAAACGCCAGTGCTATTTATCATAAAACGTTACATTGTTTCAATGCTAATAATGGCCGTTGGCTACTTTTTTTCAGAAGTGGGTAAACTGCTTTCACACCGGACGCGAAGCGAATTTTTCGCACGACAGATAACATTTAAAGTCAATGCAAAGACGCGTATTCGCGTCTTTGCATTGACTTTAAATGTGATCTGTCGTGCGAAAAATTTGTTTCGCGTCCAGTGTGAAAGCGGCTTAAATATCACGAAAGCGGTGGGCGAATATAGATATTTTTTCCTAATCCTAGTCGTTTGACAGAGTGGGGTAGCGAGAGCCGAGGGCGACTAACCTGTCCTCACTGACTGTGATCACCCCATCCTCCTTCGGGATAAGTACCGCGGCATTGACAGCATCCTGGTGTCCTTCGATCTTGTTTAAAAGGACGGGTCTAGAGCTCTGGGGCCTCGAGTGGATCTCCGCCGCCATAGCGCTGTGTTTTTCCCTCTGTTGAATAGGCAAGTCAGCTGACGATTTGGGAAGCTCTGGGCAAGCCTACAATAATAATGTGACAATAGCTACCGTAACGTGTGCAAAAGATTCGCCATACATTTTCTCAATAATGACAACCGTGTGCCTAGACGTTTTAAACCTAATGAACACGGAAAGCAAACACTGAATACCATCACGATAAACAAACACCTAAGAAAATAAATAAGTCAATAAATAAATAAAGTACTTCGGCGCACAACACTGAGTAAATTTAACACGAACTGAGATGGCACAGACTAGGCTCAAGAGACGAATCTCGGGTTTATTGTGGCCACCCTAATCGTAGTTATACACTTCCCGTTGTCATTTTTCCCATAGTCAACGCGCTAAGGTCTGAAATGGAATTATAAAGACTGAAGTGCGCACTAAAACATTTAATATTATTTTTTAAATGGACTTCGCCGCTATTTTTTCTTCTGTGCGATAGTAAAACGTTCTGTTCATTTTCCAAGTGAATATGCGCAAAAATTGACATGATTTTCATTTTTAATTCTACAGTTAAAGATAAATTAGCCTACATAATTTGTTGGATGCCAAAAAATTCACATAAGACGGGTCATAAGGTAACTAAACTTCTTGAGCTTAGCAATAGACAAAGTTTCAAGAAGTGCTGCTAGAGCGCACAACCTAATTTCAGGGAGAAAAAAAAGAAAAATTAAAGGAGTGTTGAGGATTTTCCTTGGTAAAGCTGCACGTGTGTTATAAAATGTATTCTGCAACTTCGGAAGGTTAATAGCATGGAGAATGACATCTGAACAGGATACATGTTAACCAAGAGGTAAACGGAAGTGTGACATCCATTGTGCTAATGCAGTTCATTCCGAGCATGAAGTACACTTCCGTAAGTCACGTTAGTCAAGATCGTCAGCTTCATAAAAGCAGCGGGAAAAAAAGTGGAAAAAGGAAATGGCTTGACAAGCATAAAAAAGTAAACACTAATTTACCAATTATTTTATTAAACATTGTGTACACAGAAAAACGGGAAAAAATACCCACTATAATTCCACCTTATTATAATCATCCAGAGCGGTAGGCTATACACATCCAACACTGAAATATTGGCATATTTATACATCATTGCATGTGGAATGGCAAATGTCAACAATATTTGGTACAAAATTATAGATGGCACTGGTTCATCAGTTCAGAAGTCTTAAAGGACAATATTTTGACAATAGTTAATGGAGTCAGTCGATAATGGTCATGTGTGCACTGTAGGAAAGCATGCAATGCACTCTCAGTCACCAGTACCTTTCTCAGCATGCAGTGAATAAGAGAAATCATGTCATTGCTTCCATGGGCACCATGTTTACTGTTCGATACGGCTTACTTGCCTACTGTTGCCAACTTAAAATGAGCGAGCTGGATGAGATCATGGTGAAGGAGACATGCTTAAAATACCTGAATGACACAGTTTTGTGCAGAGGCCATGCCCAAACCTACTGTCCTTTCACCATGCAGAATCTACAAAGCACAGTAGGTGCAGTGTCCAATATACCCTTAATACCATTGTTTCACTGACAAAACAGATGGGTTGTAAGATGATCTTCACTCTTGTAATAAAAGAACCCACATCTCCCATGATCTATCCAACTTTGATCAAACTCAAAGATGGCTCAACTACCTTCACTCGAGTTCCCACCTAAAAAGTTTGTTTTTCCAGAAAAGTACCTTCCCCACTGAACTTGCAAAACTCCAAAATATCAGTAAAATATGAACCTTATGTGGATACATATAACATTTGGATAACATTTTGGCAACTAAACCCTTCCAAATATGCATTAAACCTGCATTTATGAGAAACTGTTCAAATTTGGATCAGTAGCATGTAATAGACAGTATGTTACGTAGACCTTACATATGAAGGAAAAAGCAGTTAGAAGGCCAATTTTGCATGGCCTAGGACTGCAAGAACCAATCAAACCCCAGTAAATCAGACTTGCAGGCCACAAATCAACCAAGCAAATCCATATAATGGAAATTTTTCAAACCGCACACTGGAACTCATTTCTACCACCAGATGAGACATTAAAATGAGGGCTCACTTCTAATCCAAAATAAACCAAGCAAATAATAGCAGCAAATGACAGTAGCATCATCAGATCACATTCTTCTGGTGTACAATGACATCAACAAGTGTTTAAGAACTTAAAAACTTTTAATTCATCGGACAAACTGCGACAAGTTTTAAAATCTCAAACAAAAAAAAACAAAAAAAAACAAACAGATATTACCCGGACCGACAGAAAATGGATATAAATTTCCCCGTTAAAACAATTCAGAATAAGAAAAATGAAAAGTAAATATACATTTTAAAATGAGAGCAGTACATAAAGTCCATGTAGCATGTGTCTCTCGGCATTAAGACAAATACGTAGTCCTACTTCGTGACTGTGTCTTCTGATGTTCAGGGCTTGTTGATTTGACCCATGAAGAGAATGGTACCTGGACAGAAAAAAATAAATAATAGTGATAATGATACCACTGGTAAGGAAAACCCACATCACAAATCTTAGCCTGATATAAATTCAAGCTCGAAATAATCAAGCAGAGAGTTACATGGAAATTTATGTCTTAAAAGTCCTCATTGAACCAAGGCTACTTATCAATGCATAAGTGGAATTTCAGTTGACTTGCTGCATCGAACTGACCATTCATGAAAATACACACACAGAAACAGACTAAAGTACCTGTGAGGTTGTGTCTGATAAGGAAGAGGAAAGGTCGATCTACGATGACCCATGGAGGGGACGACCTTGCCAGCAGAATTGCAGCTGTGGAAGGTGAGAGACAGCCTTTAACTGCTACAGTAAACCATTGCAGCAATACAACCATTATCCATCACCCACCATCAAGGTGCTGACTGCAACCCTAAGCTATATGGAATGTTTAAAACATCTACATGGGAAGTATCTACAGCCACAGTAGCCAAAATAAATGCAGCTGAAATTTAATTACAATTCCTCATCAAAACCATGAAGAATAAAAATGAGGCCACCAGGTGGCATGTAAGAGCAACATCAGTCTGTTTTTTTCCCTTCATGCCAGTGGTATGCTGGCATGCCCTAAATTTGAGAAGTGAGGCAAGAAAGGAAAAAGGTTTGGAAATGCTGCCCTAACTCACAAACACTCATCCATGCAGTATATGCCCCATCCTACCCTAATGTGCCATCACGGTTTTATGTTACACATAACAACAAACAGCCTCCAGTTTCTTACTTGTAGCTGCCGAGGCCTTTGTTCCATCTTCATTCACCTCAATTTTGCCTTTCTGCAGAGCCTTGGACACATAAATGTGCTCTGAGCCTAAAGCAGAAAGAGGTGAGCATTACTGAAGACAGCTGCACACAAAGGTTACAAGCTACCAGCCCTGTAAAAAAAGACGGTGACACATTAAATTTCTTTAAAATGCAAACAAAAGACACTGCTATGCAATACCATCTCAGGTGGGGGCAACATTGAGTCATCTGAAAAGTTTGCAGCTTTCAACAAGCAAACTTTCCCTTCAGCATGTTCAGGAAGAGAACTTGCATGATTCACTCAACACTTATCAGCAAAGCTTGAGTCATCCGTCTTAAATCTAAATTGCAGTAAACAGATAGTTCCGTTTTCACCCTGGAGACGCCTGTGAGATCTCTGAAGATATTTATCAATGCTGTAGCCAAATTTAAAAGGCTAAACATCCATTAGGCGAATGTAGAGTCACACTCACTGAGGTATTTGAAGTTGGCTTTGTTCTGGCTGAACATGTCAACAACACCCAGTGCAGTGAGGGGAGATTCCAGATCCACCTCGGCCTCAGCCGAGAACCTGAAGAAGAGAGAGAATGCGTACCTCAGAAATCAGATCCCAGCTGGATGATAATCTAAGAGAAGAGGTCAACCACAACCTTGAGCTTCCCAGAAACTCTCAACAAAAGATGCTCAAGGATAGAAATCAAATCTGATTTCAAAGAAGAAAAAACAAAACCCAGACTCAGATGTAATAAGACATGATGACGGAGTATGCAAGCCCCAGCACCGCTCACCAGAGCACACAACCCAGCTCTGATTACAGCACTTTAGCCAAGTCCCCCAGCACAACACTCAATCTTGCAACCTTTCCAAGCTCTCCAGCTTTTGAGAGGACGAAGCATTTTCAATTTTAAAAAAAAGAGAGCGTGATACTGTACCGCTAAAATCCCAGAGAGATCAATGAACAGCCATACAGGCCTTCAAGACATTTGTTATGATTAATTCTTCTGCCTGATGGAATCCTTTTCACAGCACTGAAAGCATGCAGAGGAGCTAGCAAGACTGGGTTATGAGCCCAAATGTCTTACTTGGGCAGTAGCAGACGCACTTTTCTCTGGGCCAACACCTTGGACCAGCTCTGCACGGTGGAAGTGTTGATGTGAGGGAGGAGAGAGGAAATGGGTGTGTTGTCCTCAGTCGGCAGGACAATCAGCATGCTTATGTGGTTGCCGTGATACGGCAGCTCGATTATCTTGTACTTCAGCCCCTGTGGGGTGCTGGCATGACCTATGAGAAGACAGTAATTACGTCAAAGGGCAGAGGTCAGACTTGGACATTTCTGGAGAATCTATTCCATACAACATCCTCATCACTGTGGACTTTCCCTATGTGACGCAAAACATTCCAAACTCTGAAAACTTATGCACAGTCTAATTTATAACTACTGCATAAATAAGCCCACCAGTCACGCACCAATGGTGAAGACTGACAGTTGTGACATCATAGGGACCTTATAGGTTACTCCATCGCCCGCATTGAAGTTCCTCATCTTGGTGTTTTCCGGAAGGAAACGGGACTTCCACAAGCCTTTGAAGTAGATGGTGTTTATGGCAACCATTCTAGTGAGTGCTGGGTCCAACATGTCTGGCTGAATCACGTTGGGTATCATTCCTGCAGAGCCATAGAGGAAAGTCATCAATACTGGGTCGCAGTAATGACGTTACCAAGACTTTACCCCAATAGTGGTCAGTCACAGCCCAGTTGTCATTTCATATATGGCTTCATTGGCAATTTTTTTTCCCCACTTCCTATTCCATCTCAGCAATGTCAATGCAAAAAATAAATGAGGTTTTTCAAAATTGGCAGATTAAGGTCCTGGAGTAAAAGTGCCATCCACGATGCTGTACATTTTGTTTAAAAAAAATAATATATGCATATCCATAGACTGCACTAGACACTCCGAGTCCATAAAATGCTAATATTCCTAACAAAACACTGCCATGAACAATCAGTGAACTCCAAGCAAATGTCTCTCTCAATCAGCATATACTATGTTTCAGCGAGCTGATGATCAGGGACCAAAGTGTGACGTAGTTGTATTCTACTTCAACCCAAATATGTCAAAAGCAACATTCACCAAGGGTCTTATAGTCCATCATTGTTTTTTTAAAAGGTTTCAAGAATTCAACATTATCACAATAAACAGAACAGTGATGCATTCCAAATGTAAACCTGATCATGAACCTTCTTTTTGCACTTTTGAACATCCTATTCATTTTTCGCATGGACACTGGACACAAGGAACAGGGTGAACAGAAGGGCTAATGAAGCAGCATAAAAACTTACATCACACTGTGACACAGAGTATATGCCCAGTTCAGAAATTTACTCGTGTTACCCTACTGGGTGCAGACTGAGAACTACAACATCTCTGGTTGCAGAAAGAGAATTATGGCAACAACTCGGTCCAAGTTCTTCTGAAGGAAGACTAAAGCTGAAATGTATTTAATGATCAGTAATAATAAAAAAAAGTGCAAGCATATCCATCACTTCCGTTGGATACGACTAGAAAAACAAACCCTGAAATTGAGCTCACCAGCTGTGCCGGGAATCTCACCTTTGGTCCGGTTCTTCACCCAGCTGTTAATTGCAGCTGCAGCTGCAGGTGTGTGGGAGAAGTCCAGGTTCCTGCTGTCACACTGGAAATTTGCTTTATTTGAGGCCAGGAAGGGCTCCAGCAGCTGAACACCATGTTGAGCGAAGAGGCCGTTGGCAATTATCACCATGTCCTGGTTGGATTTGGTGGTGATGCTCTTATGTATCCTCTTCAGCATTTTATAAGGACCTATAAACAGAGAGATGAGGAGGTAACGCTCACCCCACAGAAGGAAACCCATCCAGTAGAAGCCAAATTCACCAAAAAAAACCACACATTTGCCAATTTGGGATTTTGGATAACCACAATGAAACACCAGCAGGAAAGGTACATGATGAGTTTGCATCCCAAATAAGCAGGAAGCAGTCACAGTTTGGGGTCCCAACATGAGCAGAACTCAACAATGGTTTGGAGTCCCATATGGGCAGAATGTAGTTGTGGGTTTGATCTCCATATGGGCAGAAAACCGAAGGGTTCATGATGGGCAGACTGAGCTTCAAGCCCCACCTGGAGCACTCATGGGGGTGAAGGAAGAGATAGACATGCACAGGACTAACCCCACCACACCCTTGGCAAGAAAAGGGACGACCTAAGAAAGGAGACCTTTGAAGAATACGTCACTGAACAGGGGAGACCCACACCCAACTCACCATTTTTCTTGTAGCGCAGTGCGGAGAGGATCTGTCTGCGCGTCTCTCCATCAGCACCAGGGAGGAGCATGCCGAGTACACTGGCTACTCCATGAGGGGACAGCACCAAGTTCTCCAGCGGCCGCAATTGCGCCACCTCCTGGAATACCTGCATGCCCAGGTCTGAGCCCCGCTCTCCATAGGTCGAAGCCAAAGACAGCGCCCCCAACTGGCATGCTGCCAGTAACACACTTATACAAATAAGGGAAGGGCAAGCCATCCTGACACCTGCCCTTGCACAAACCTGAAAAAATGCAAACTTGTTACAAATACTGTCCACAGGTCAAGAATTTAGAATTAAAAAATACTAAAAATGTGGGCAATGAAGAACACCCAATGAACAGACGCCTCTTTGTCTCAACCCACCACAATGAAAAACACCACAACTGCTCAAAGTTAGACATTCATAAATTTAGCAATAAGACCGAAAGCTTTCTCAGTGCAATTATGATGTTCCATACTGCCATTCTTTGCATTAGGCATTGGGAGGATGCTGTAGTGCAGCGCAATGTGGTCTGCGGTGATTATCTTACCGGCAAAAATATCACTAACAACGATGAGCACAAAACTGCTTCCATAGTTCAGCACCTTCTGGTTCTGGCTCATTGTAATGAATACGAGATATGAAACTGCAAACTGTCCTGAGAGACATGAACATGTCTGGAAACAAAGGTATCATGATATGAATATTTATGCAACTCATGACACTGAACTGCCACGGAGCGCGCATCGGATGCCAAATGTTCTTAAATTCACCAACAGCAAGCCAAATTTTCCAGCTACCAACGCAGTCTGAGCAGCGCAATTTCATTAAATGAAAATATAAAAATACCCCACGGGAACTTTCCTACAGGACGCGAACTTATTGAAATTCAAGCGGCCAGCAAACACTTAAAATGCATGCTTATCCATTAAAGGGGGCAAACACGCAGGACTGCCAAAAATGCATCTTGAAAATCATCCAGAAACGCACTTCACTACCCCATTATGAGATATACTTTGAAAATGAGGTGATCTTGTCGTGTGTTACATTCCAACAACCTTCTCTTCCAACCTTTGCGAGTCTTTACTTAAAAGTACCTCATTTACGAGTACTAGAGTAACACCATTTCCCCCCAACGCGTGCGCAACAGCACACTTACTGTATAAGCCTACATTATAGTTGAACTATATTTAGACTGCTGGCTTTCTGTCCGGCCACAACATAGTGACCGACCAACGCTTACCACAAATACGATGTTCCAGAAACTCAAACATCATGATTCACCGTTGTTTGGCTGTACCACCCAACAAGACCAGGAAAATATGGTGACTTAGCCAAAATTTGAGCTGCAGAAGGCGTAAATTATGATCATTAACAAAAGCGAGGAGAAAAGCAGCAATGACGACCAAAGACTGCTGCGCCAAAGAGCCTGAGCAGCAGGACCAAGTTCGTGGGGTGCAAAAATGGACTGCGCTTGGTTTGCAGCATTTTAACAATACCAGCAGCTACTATACAGGGGAGGCTTACTGACTGGACTCATAAGGGCAGCAAGTGGCCCATTTAATGTAGTCTTCCACAGATACCAGTTCCGCCGTCACCTATACGCAGACAACTGAGCGAGCTGAAAAAAATCATAAAATCTATAAGCGACGCATGACAACCTAAAAAAGCCCTTTCTTATGCACTCCAGCAACGGTTCTGCGCAATAACTGAAGCCTTGCTCATGCAGTAAAATTGCATAAGATCCTAAGTAGCGCAGACATTTCTGATCGGTTGAGGCTGTGAAAGCAAATTCTAGACCGCTGAACAGCCCGATGCCACTCGCCGTCCAACACGTTTCCCCTCGGAAAGGGGAGGCATTCACTCGGACACTTCTGTCACTTGTAAATTGAAGCACTCAATATATGATCCGAGATTCCCAGGAGCTATCTCTTACCTCGCAGTTTCTGATGGGTTCTGCACTCAAAAGCGACCACCCTTCGCTGCACAAAACCGTTTAATCGTATGCAGGGGCCGTTTCCTCCGACTACCTTTTGGAAAAACGGCGTTTCCCGAAGCCACCTTCAAGTGTATCGTGGTGCAAATTATAGCACTAAGGCGGGTATGTAGGAGTGCCTCTGCGGAAACTCCGCCCAGCCATCATGAAGTTTCAGTGCGTGGAGCTGCAACAAGCAGTAATTTTGCACAGTAAACAGGAAATGACACCTCCGCAATACGACGGTGACCACAGTGTAACAGACAGGGCACGGGGTTGGCTGGTTTGTGATTTTTTTGCAAAAGGATGGGGACAGAAAAATAATACCAAGCAAGAAACCTTCACGAGATGGGCTACAGTACAAGTGTAATGCAGGTGGTCAAATGCAACACAACCGATAATGCCTCAATACTCATGTGTATTGAAACACTGCCCGGCTTATCCTTCGGTGTCTGGCACAACCTTCATAACCACAGCTTTTCATCAAAATAAACACTGAAAGCACATCCCTTTTCCTCAGAAGGTTTTATTACAAACAATAGCTATGGTAAATTAACACGCCATTTTCAGCAATTGCCATCCATCACAAATGAGGGCACACTCTTCCAGAAACCATGTGCAATTCTTAGGAAAAGCCTGGTGATTCAGGTCCAAATTCTTAAACCTTTCCATGAATTCGAGATATGGACACAAATCAGTTGCAGAGGCTCACAAACCCCCCCAAAAAAAACATCCTTGAGATTCAACATGGGTTTACAAAAATCCCACAGAGAGGAAAATACTGTACCTCAATAATTGTACTCTCAGATTTACAAAACAAGCATCGCAGCGAGGTACACTAAAGTGCTTCCGGTTCAGTAAACATGAACAACATTGTTATAGTGGCACCAGATTCCAGCTCATGGATGCAACACTGGGGAGCAGGCATGGACTTTCAGTGGTCGTCACTGCTTCAGCCACTTCTGCAGGAGCAGGAACACCTGTTCTCGGGCTAAGCCGAGCTGTGGTAGGTCCTCACCCCGTGCGGGGTACATGTTTGCACAGTGGGCGGTACCTGAGAGAGAGGGACCAAATGTGCAACCATCAATAAACTCTCTTTCAACAAGGCACAAGTCATACAACAGCCACAACAGTCATCTCCACAATGCACATTTTCAGTCAGTTCAGCTTAGTAGGCATTAGTAGCATCCGAAAGCCGGGAAAGTGCGCCTTTTTCCGAGAAATTCCCATAAAAACTTAAAATATACAGATGTTTACTGAGGATTTGAGGCCAACTCTGTCAACCTCGGAAAAATTTCAGAGGTAGACCGAAGTTTGTCCGCTAGGCCTGTGCTCACACCAGAACAAAGGGGAGGTGTGAAGACAGTAAGAACACATGCCTCATTAAAGACCTCCCACCAGTACTGCAGTCCAAACACCAATTAATTATGCTAATTACCAGTACTGCCTGTTCCAAATCACTGAAAATTTGGCAAATTTCGGATTGGGAACTTTGGAGTGGCCAGTGCTGTAAGCCTGTACTTCATCCAGACTGCATCTAGGGCCTGGCTTAATTACACTGCACCTCGGTGAACAGGCAGTACTGGTATAGACCGAGCAGACAAACTGAAGTTAACTGGACAGACTTTAGGATACCTCAGTAAAATTTTTCTGAGGTTAACCCAGTTGGCCTCAAATCTTCAGTAAACCTCGGTGTATTCCAAGTTTTTATAGGAATTTCTCAGAAAAAAGGTGCATTTTCTCAGCTTTTGAGTGCTACTAGTAAAGGATATAGGTTGGACTTTAGGAACTGATATAATCAAAGGAAAGTCATTCCAAAGCTCGGGAGCCTAAAGATCAGAAATGACCTCGTATGACAGCACAAAGCTACAGTGACCACCATAAATTATTGGACAGTGAACTTTTTTTTTTTTGGGGGGGGGGGTTATTATAGTTCAGTGGGCCAAGCCTACCACCAGATCTGAATCCAGCTGAATGTGCATTTTACACGCTGAGGAGGGGACTGAAGGCAAAAAGTCCCCAAAGCAAGAACTGAAAATGGCTACCATACAGGCCTGGCAGAGCATCACCAGGGAAGATGCCCAGTGTAAAAAATAAGCAACAAAATATTTGTAAAAAATATTATTTTATTGCATACTATGTTAAACTCGACCTTTTTTTTGCCCAAAAATAGAATGGGGGTGTGTACACAAGATGCTGTCACTACTCGATGGTTCATCTGATACAGATGAAAGTTGTCATTGTCATTGTGTTCTTTCAAACTCAAAATGCGACAGTACAATGCCTAAATAAAAAAATCATGACACCCACCAATTAATTATGGCACTCACTGTATTGTGTGAGCACATTATTTTGGTAAACACAAACAAGAAACAAGATATAAACATAAGCCAGCAGCAGGAACACAACTCGGGGGTAGAGTTGGGGTGAAGGAGAGGAGTGAGGTGTACAAAAAGAGGAAGATGATGTTTTCACCCTGGATAAAGACCGCAGGCAGGTCGTCGCTAATGTCCCTGGTGATCCCCAGGGCGTGCCAGGGGTCGATGGAGCCGTTGGGAAAGACAATGCGGCTCGTGCGGATGTCGTAGCCTCCATACTCCTCATTGGTCTGCTTTACGGCATCGGCGACGGTGGCCTCCGTAAGGGAGGGGTCGTAAATATCCCCACACTGCTTCAGATGGTATCTGTGTAAGGGGTGGGGGGGAAAGAGTCACTTAAACACAAGCCATTGGAGCAGCACCACGCAGTATAAAGTGCCCCATACTCTTCTCATATGAAGACACAGATGCTGTGATAAATGGCAAATAAATCAAAACACCACACAATCAAAGGCTGACATGAGATTAACACTCGTCCAGTCAAACCTGTATATTAGCAGGATTTCAAAAATTTCTCAGAGAAAAATAAGCTTTAAGATCCATCATAAACCAGTAGGCAACAGTTATCCCTGCAGCAAGTCCTCCAGCATGTAGCACATGCAAGTCTGGAATGTTCAAGCAGGAAGTGCCACAGGTGAGGAAGCACGTAAACAGGAAACGGAAGGGGAGTTAGTTGCAAGTTACTTACGGAAGAGGGAAACCTTTGAACGGCTGGTTGGGTGAATCGGTGCTCTGGTAGAATCCAAACTCTGTGCAGGTCTGGTACACCCACTGCCGTCCTGTATAGCCATGGACAGGATGGAATGGTCAGCAGGAGGTAACTATGGGAACCAGTGAGCCTAAAATGGCCTCTTGTTGACATTTCAGTGAACTGCACTTGAACACCTAGACCCCTTACATAGTCAAAGCAAAGAACTTGTACGCAAACAAAAGTGCTAGGCCTGCGCCAACCGTTTTCCAACACAGTACATGCACATACCGTGAATTGATGCCTGCAGGTCCGGTCAGAGATTATGTACATTTCTTCTGCATGGGGGGAATCGTATAAAGCCAAACTGGTTCTGGAGCAGTTCCACTTGCCCATAGCATTCACCACAGAAAATTACTTCTACGTTGGTTGTTGCTCTTTACTAGCAAATTTAATTTAAATTCCCCCCCACTTGAAACGTGAGGCATTGCAGCAGACTTTCGTGGTGCATTACAAATTTGGGGCTGCACATTCTGGAACACGACAATGCAAGTAAAAAAGTTATGGCACCATCCTCTGCATTTGATTTATTTTGCACACCAAGCAATAGGCCTCAAGAGACGGAGTCTACTACAGGCAAGTTACAGGTTAAATGATTACAGATTACTGAGATAAATGATTATACTCGGGTCAGCAGTAACATTCCTGCAGGTACAGGCAACATTACATGCACACCTACTTCTACCATTTATGAGGAGGAAAAAGAATTCACATGATAGCACAGTTTGGCCAGACATTGCTTTCCTGACAAGTCTCGGAGATCTGGATGAGTTTCTAAAATGCTGACAAGCAACAAATGCACGAAATGGTTTGAGAGGTGTGGTGTAGAGGCAGGGTTGGGCCCTTGTGGGTCTACAAGCTGGTGAGCCAGTGCCTGGTCAATCATTAGGAAATACAATGACTGTGTAGAACACAGATGTAGAGCAGTTTCCATGGCGACATCCTCTGTAGCAACAGCCCAGAGCGAGGTTAAGCTCTCCGTATAAATACAGCCACGACAACATCGCGAACACAGGAATGACTGCTTAACCCTGAAAGTCCAGAAATTAAAATAAATCAAGACATTGCAGCCAAGTGTGCACCTTAAAATAATTTTATGCCCCTATAAGACCAGTTTAAGATGTACCCAAAAATGAAACAAGGGGTAAAATTGCATTTGACGACTTACTAGCATATTACAACCCCGACGAGGAAAAAGGTTAGGACTGTATGAAAAATGCATATAAAAACAGAAAACCAGGATATTTAAATTTATTTTGAGTTCTATTTCATCGCAGAAAGTATGAAGACATTGAATGATTTTGTTGGGTAAACCCCATTTGTAAATATACATCCACTCCTGCCATTTAGGTTTGCAAAGCATTCTAAAAAAAGTTGGGACAAGGGTAGTTTTGAACTAGCAAAAAATCTGAATCATGATGTTATCTGAAACTGCTGATGTCGGCAGGTAATTGTCATCAAAATTTGGAACAAAAGCAGCATTCAGGACAGCCCCAGTCCTTCAGGAGCAAAGATGGGCAGAGTATCACCAATTTGCCAGCAAACATGAAAGAAAACCATGTAAAAGTCTTGGAAAAAAAAAATAAAATAATTCAAAGGTTTGAAAACAATGTTCCTCCAGGAAAGATAGGAGGGGATTTGGGCATTTTACACTCCACAGTGCATGATATAAAAGACTTAAGGAATCTGGAAGAATTTCTGCATGCAAAGGGCAAGGGCATAGGCTTATGCAGAATACCAATGATCTCTGATAACTTAGGCAGCACTTCAAGAATCTAGAAGTTATATAAACACACGGGGTTAGGATTACTTTGACAAACCTTGGTCAAGTACTACAATAGGCAGTTACATCGACAAATGCCAGTTAAAATTTTAGTATGCCGAAAGGAAGCCTTACATCAACAGGGTTCAGAAGCGCCATTGACTTCTCTGGGCTTTGAAACATCTGTGTGGGACCATCACATCGTGGAAATATGCATTGTGGCCAGAAAATTAAATATTTTAAGTCTTTTTATGGAAGAATGGATGCTGTGTGCTCCTGACCAAAAAAAAAAAAAAAAAAAAAAAAAAAAGGATGAGGACGATCCAAACTGTTATAAGCAAAAGGCTGAATAGCAATGCTTTGTCATGGTATGGGGATGTGACAGTGGCCATAGCAAGTGTCTGTTCCAAACCTTGTGGCTCATTTGGCCAGAGCAGTTGCATGAAGCCACTAGGAGTATTGCGACTCGCCCCCCCCGAATGGGATACTAGTCCATTGCAGATTGCCGCCAGCTGTTAATCAGGTTTCACAGGCAATTTGCTGGTGCCCAGTTATACATCTGGGTGGTGTGAGGCACTGGGGGGTTGAAGAGTTTTGCCCAAGAGCGCACCGCAAAAGCTGTAGCAAGGACTCAAACTAAGGACCTTTCGGTTCCAAGTCAAGCACACTTAACCACAGCGCTACCCAGACCCCTCTACTTCACTGTGATGCATCGGTCATGGACCATCACACAGTGGAAATATGTATTGTGGTCAGACCACTCAATATTCTAGGTCGTTTTTGGAAGAATACATGCTGTGTGCTCCTGACTAAAAAAAAGAAAAGGACCATCCACATTGTTACCAGCAAAAAGTCCAAAAGCCATGCTCTGTCAAGGTACGGGGTTGTGTCAGTGGCCAAGGCAAGGGCGACTTGATCTCCTTTGAAGGCACCATTAATGCTGAAAAGCACGCTCAGATTCAGGAGGAACATATGTGGCCTGCAAAACAGAATCTTCTCCATGGACACCTATGCACATTTCAGGGTCAATGACGAGACATTGTCCGAGCGCACTACTTTGGTTTAATATAATTTTAAATGATTCATAATAAGCATAATTTTTTCTATGAAACCTGTTTGATTTCAACATATTTCCAGTTTATCATAAAAATGATATACATTTTGCCATCTCAAACCCTCAAAACGTCAGGCGGCGCAACCGTCCGAGCAAGTTAACACCATGTGAAATGTATTAAATATGTAATTTAAAATATTTAATATTTTATTATGAATAAGTTATTTAAAAATAATATTAATATGGGGGCATAATTTAATAATGAAAAACTCTGTTTATTTGAAAGGTTAATAGTTTAATTATTCTTACTTTGTTTGGAAAACCAAAATACCCACCCCCTAGTATAAAGAATCCATAAGTTACTTTTAATACCCAGCTCAACTACAAAATAGTAATGTTTAAGGCAGAGCAGACACTCTCAGGTATACTTACTAAATAAATCACTAGGAGGAAAAAAAAGAGGGAAGTGTGTTTCTTTTCTCTCTCCCACAAACATTGGGTTGCGCCACCAGACCTTTTTTTTTTTTTGGCAGGTTAAATTGCAAATACAGTCTAAAACTGTACTAAAACCCTGTAAATGTTGTGTAACCATTAAGACTTGTTTACACACTCTTCCAACTTCAAATAAATGTATTCTGCACATTTGTTTTGTTTAATAAATCTTTAAAAAAAAAATTTGTGAAAGGCTTACTTTTCATTGAATAAGACAATGCAAGACTGCATTCAGTAAGCATGGCTGCATTAGAGGGTGCAGGAACTGGACTGGCCTGCCTACAGTCCTGACCAATCTCCAGTAGAGAAGAAATGGCAAATTTTCAAAGAAAAACTGCTGCACACCTGAAGTCTTATTTCGAGGAAGAATAGGATAAAATTATGCCAAAACATGAAACACTTTTTAAGTGTTGTGAAAAGGAATGGAAAAATTGCAAATTGGTATATGTTTTGTCGTGCCAACTTCATTTTAAATGTCTGGCAAAATTCAAATTTGAAATAAGTTTTCATTAAAAAAAAAAAATAAAAAAATCAATAAAATGAATGCAGTGGATCATCAAATGTGTTGTATTGCTTTCAATGCAACACAGGTCAAAGATAATTTACACATCACTGCTTTCAGACTTCATTTTCATTCAAACTGTCCAAACTTTTTCTGTTGTAAAAGCCATCTATTGTGAGCCATTTTCAGTCACCCAACTGCTCCAGAGCAGCTCAGCAAGAGCAAACAACACTGTAGACAGACTCCTGTTCATTCTCCATGCATGCTGGGATAGCCGAACCCCCAGGCCCACCACTTCCTGTGATCCAAGAAGGAGGAAAGAGGGCCACTGCACTGACCGCAGGAGGGCGAGTGAACAGAAAAGAGGCTTTGAAACGTAATGTAATGTTTTCACCCACAAAAGCCTCAAACGAAGAAAAACAAACGGCACACAGCAGTGCATTCCGCCCAAGTCCTGGGAAAGGGGGCGGAGTCAGGCGCGGGCGGGGTGCAGCCTCACCCCCCCCCGGCAGGGATTCCGGCTAAACCAACAACAGCCCTTCGCTAAGGAAAACAAGCACTTGAGGAACAAACCCACACTGACGGTATGGACAGTCCAGAGATGACTGCTTTACACGTACGCACTAATACCGCCAACTAAAAGGTAGGAAACAAACTGACCATCACAAACTACATGCAAGTCCATAAATAGAAGTATTATGTTAAGCATTATCAAATAATGTCCGCGAATTACAGGTTAGAAACATAGAAAAAAATAGGTAATGTCACTACAGATTATAGCCTGAATGGATGGCATTGGTAATGTCTCTGGATCAGATCTTCAATTGACACAGCAGGTAATGTTTCCGTGACTCATATCTAAAACAGGCACTGTTGCAAACAGTTTAAGGTTAAAGGTGCAAAGTTGGCAGGTCAAGAGTGCACAAATGGCACCAATAATGTCTTCATATACAATTGAATGACCGTGTTGATTAGTGTGACAAAGAGATGAGGATTTTCTAGCCTGGTAGAGAGCACTCAACACTAATGGCAATGCTTCAGAGCCCAAATTTCTAGCAGCTTGAACTCGGTGCCTTTATTTTGGGCTGAATGAAGCTTCTTGAATAACAGATCAGTAAATTCCAGTTTTTTTTAAGCCCCTCTGAAAATGACAGATCTGTCTCACCACACACACACACACACACACACTCACACACACTCACACACACAAAACCAAGCACCCAATTATAAGGAACACCTCAAAACATCAAACTTGCATTATAAGAGTAAAATGAAGGATGGCTAATATTCATGTGAGTCCAGAGAGTTTTAACGAGTCTCTTCAAACTGCACCAAACTCACGTGCAGTTCTGAAAAACTGCCTGGGATTCCACCGATAATGCAAGGAAACAGGGTTACTCCAACATTTCACCAAATCAGTGTCTAATGCAAACCCATTACATCTGCATGTTAAAACTCTTCTTTGCCAGTCCACAAATTTCCCCGCTCCTCCGATCCACAAACTCTGCCAACCAAAACCCACACTGCAGTTTATACTCTCCCACTTCGGCTGTAGAGAGTAAACTGCGCCCACCCCGCAATCCCAGCAGTTTACCAGCCCTGATGCAGCAGAATAGCAATGGCTGCCTCTGAGAGAGACAAGAGACAATACAACAGCTCGCTCTGGGCCCTGTTAGCCCGCAGTCAGACACAACCCCATCCAGCTGCTCGCCCCCAACCCCGTCTACTCACCTCCGGAGGCAGAGCTGCTCCAGGAAGCATTCCTCATCTCCTGCAGGTATTTGGTATAGCTGGCATCCAGGCACTTCTGGGAGAAGGTCTGGAGCATGAGGCGCGCAACAGCAGCGTATCGGTCATACGGTTCCCCCAGAGAGGGGTCAAGCATCACCCCACACAGCACCTGGATGGTGATATTTGTCCCAACTACACCCTGAAAGAAAACAAGAGAATAGAGATCAGTTTGAGCACAGGAGCTACAGGAACACATTAATTACATCTACAAGCTACATGGCCATGATTACAGTACCAATGAGCTAAATTAACACATTTACAATACTTACAAGCTACAGTAACATGACTATTGTACAAATGAGCTACAGGAACATATTTGCGATAACTACAAGCTACACAAACAGGATTACTGAACCTATGAGCTACAGAAAGCCAAATGACACCTACAAGCTACTGGAACATGAGATACTGCAGCTATGAGCTACAGGGACACATTCACAGGAAGTACCAGCTACATGAACATGATTACTGTACCTGAGCTACAGGAACACATTAATGACAGCCATGAGCAAGAGGAACAGGATAACTGTATCTGGCTATAGGAACACACATAACACCAGTGAGATAAAGGAATATTCTCACTCCTAAAACCTCAATGAAAAGAAGTAAAAATTAAACAACAGTAAATGAATCTATGCCATCAGCGGCAGGAACAGCCAGGTTTTTTCAGAGTTACACTGACTGTTTACTGCGGTGAAGTTAGAAACTCTGATCGAGAGACTAATACGTAAGAATATGGCCTCTCTAAACACTTCTACAAGGCATCTTAACCCCTAAACTGCCTGCTCCCTTTTGAGCAGAGCACATTTTGAGTCACTGAATATAACTGAAAGACGAGTTGAAAGTAGCCTGATTAAGCCATCTCTAGCACTCGGCTGAGGCATGTTATGCTGAAAAATCCCATCAGTTAAGTTCACCACATCTTTCAGTTAGATAGTGGCTAAAATCTGCTCTGCCAAAAGGTTGAGCAGGCAGTTAAAGGGTTAAGGCAAAGCAAAACCAATCGCCACTGAATGACTATGGCTCCTTTTTTGAGGCTTGACCAAAAAATAAGTTAAGGACTTCCTCTCTCGTGAGAATCAACTCACGATCATGTTCAAGGCCTTCACTTCAGCTACAACTCAATCTGTTTTTCCTGCCATTAATTGCATCTCCGCATAAAAGCTTAGAGCTCTGACTCAGGAAACAGGAGAGGTGCTCCCAAACCAAAGCTCCTTTTGTCCTTCCCCGGAGATTACCACAGCAACCGCAGGGAGTGTCACCATGACGATAAGCTGCAGGAGCACACTGCTGGGAAACATGTCACCGACAGCGCTTTTGAGCGAAGATTGCGAGGACAGTTGGGTGCTGTCTGTCCACGGTCCCGTCAGTCTGGACCGCAGATACAATTATGCAGGCAGATTTTAGCAAAATATTCCATTATAGCAGGACTCAGAGCCGTGACCCAGCCACAGACTCGGCCCGAAAAACCAGAGTAAATAAGCGTAGCAGTTTTGCCCCTTCCTGTACACAGCCTGGTCTCCTTCAACACACACACGCACACGCACACGCACACACCTCAAATGCCCGGTTGTCCTGGTTGTACTGGACCACGTCCATGAAGTTACCAGCAAGCGTCTCCAGGAAGTAAGCGCTGTCCATGTCCGTCTGGATCTGTAATTTCTCACACAGTCTGCAGAGGAATACAGGATACCACTGCATCACACACAAGTATATAGACGGTAATCACTGATTGATCAATGGAGAAGTGAGCATTTGTCTGAGCGAGTTTGCGCCGTCAGTATGACTCAGTGTTGGACAAGATTTTAAATCCAATCTCTTCTCCTTGAGAGGGTATGGTGTGACCTCATTCTGAGCTACACTTTCCATTTTCTGACCACAAAGACGGCCGTCATTAGCCCTCTGTCCACAGCCATTTACTACAGCAGCAATGTCCGTTTTTATCCGAAAGAATAAAAATTTTAAATTTCAACACACACACACACACACACACACACACACACACACACACACATTATATGACAGAAGAATGTCATGTCAGAGTCAAGTGCTCACATAAAAATATCACTGTAAATATTAAATAAAACATACTTCATGATCATGGGACTGCAGTATAGGCCTTTTTAAAAATGTAAAATTATTATTTTTTTGTTTGTTTACACATAATTTGGATAAAATGAACCCCACACACACGCGCTTCAACTTAGTATCTGCGCACTGAAAGGTTTCGACCAGCAGATGTGCATTGAAAGAGAAGGTGCTTGTCCTTCAGTGTCTGAGGAAATAGCAGGGAAGATTAAGGTGGAGGAAGTAAAGTATGCAGGGTATTTATTCAGCCAAGCTACAGTGACCACCGAAGTCCAGCCGGATCGGGAGGCGACTGCATTCCTGAGACCCTGAAGCGTGTCCACCACTCAGATATCATGGAACCTGGGATCGGATCTGAGTATGTCCCACGGGACACGCTGTAACCGGGCCCATCACAGACCTGGCCCGAGTCTCACAAAACCACTCCAATCAGATAAGTCAGCAGACAGCCACCTCTCCATAAAGGCCTGGCTCACAGCCATGGAGAAATCACATACACTGAACATACATACAGCTCTCCACTGGAACCTGAAACACACAGCAGCCTTATCTTTGGCTCCTGAGGCAGAACCTCGATGCCGGTAAATAAGCCTTTCGAGCGAGGTCTAGGCCCCTCCCCGTCCCTACTACAGCACACAGAGCCCAAAACTGGAGGTGGAAATATACACGCAGTCATAAAGCTGACTCACGCAGGAAAAAAAAAAAACACTCATTATGTCGTTAAAAGTTACATGGCCTTGGCTTAAATGGCTTCACTTCAGGGCTCGGCTGATTAAATGTGCACGGGTCTACGTCTCAACAATATACACTGAATAAATAGGGCTGACCCTTTCAAGAGAAATCAGAATCCCAATACTCCAAATGGCTCCAGGTTTATATAAAAAATTCCTCGCCTTTTTTAATATAAATAGGCACGCGTATTAAGTCACAGCCATTCTGATGGATCAATCTTTGCCTGCCCCACCTGCTGGTAAGAAGAGGCAATTTCAGGAATTTAACATCAAAATGTGCAATAATCTCGACCACTAAGTGCCCGGTGGCTGCAAGCAGGGTGCGGCACACCCATGCGCTGGCAGCCAAAATCGCCTCCTAAGCAGCCTGCGGACACCTCAACATTAAGATTAATGGAGGGGTGGCAAAACACCAGCTTGTACGCGACAGGGATGAACTGCAGAACACAGGCGGAATTACGTTACCAGGCTAACAGCTAGAGCTTACCTTCTTTGGTCATTTTCCTCAGAGATCAACCAAATAGAAAAGAGAGCACAACTGAATACGAACTGACCGCTCCATGTGCCTCCTATCCTGGGTTATTAAAGTGCACCGCTGACTATGATGAGTGAATGCAGGGCAGGATACAGACACAGTGCAAGTGTGGGCCATTTTATGAAAATCAGTGACAGCTGGCAGAAACCTGTCCACTTACTGCCCACTTCCCCCATAGTTGCCATGCCAACAGGACAGTATGCAACTTTTTGCATGAGCGCATATCAACACAGACTTATACCTGAAGTCCTTAGTGATGTTGTCATAGGTCTTTGGGTCTTTCAGGCGGTCCATCAGGGTATCAGATGCCTTCTGTACCAGCAGCGGGCATTCCAGGTTCTCCGCAGCAAGGGAGCGTCGAACCACCTCAAGGTACTCTACCCAAAAGAGCAAAACCCTTGACATCTATAAACAGTTGCAAGACCGACTCCTGTCAGCAGAAACACGGGCCACAAAAACAGCAGTGACTGGTCACATGGCCTTGTGTCTATTCCTCTTAAGCCTCTAGATCACCTCCACCTACAACAAAACAATGTTGCTTTTCATTTCAACCCACTTCAGCACACCTGATTATACAGACCATCAAATAATGAACAAGTTTCACAATTGAGAATGAAGTTGAATACAAAAACCAACAGCAACATAGAAGGAGGAACCCCTGGAACAGAGTTGAATTACCACAGTAGTAAATCATATGTCTAAGTTACTTTGGCTAAGTTCTATTCAAATTACACGGAAGTTAAAGCTAAGGGTCCAGAGCAGAAAATTTGTGGGTACTAACTCCTGAAAAGCAGGAGATTTCAAAACTGATGTAGAAATAATACACAACTGAAAGTGACAGAAAGAACCCATCCATGTCCCTGTAACCAGGCGTGCTTTACCTGGGAAGTTGACAGCAGCATACACAGGTGCGCTAGTGGCTACTGCAGCGTGGACGAGATGCGGGTACTTCAGACGGAACCAAGCAGCCAGGGAGCCAGGGTACGAGCCACCAAACGCCACCCATTTACTGTTCGCCAGCCCGCGCGTCTCCGTCATGACAGTGCGAAAGTGAGCCAGATCGGCCAATGCCTGTCGACTGCTCAGGAACCGCAGGTTCTCTGAGCTCATATCTCTGAGGAGAAGCACAGATAAAGAAATTGAATGGTAAAATCCACTCAATGCTGTTATTCCATCAAATACTGAACATTTTAACTCGCTGAAGGGAATATTGAACAGCAGGACTCAATTCAACCATAATTTCCTCCCCAGAAACCATAGAGGAAAAATCCCCCATTGCAATGATGTCAAGTTATACACTAGAAGAAGACAGAAGAACAAAGCAGAATATATTTTAATAGAGGAAAAAATACTGTTGCTTTATTAGACTTTATTAAATAGAAATGCAGAATAATCACAGGATTAAACAAGGCAATGCTGAGAGCCCAGAGGACACCACAGCCCTAATTCACTAATTATTAATAAATAGCAGCATACACTTATGGCAAGGCACAAATATGCTACCTACCATTTTTGTGTTCCTTTAGCAGTGATTGTTACGCATTTCTGGATTAAATTCAAGGTCACTGTGCCAAGGTCAAAGGTCAAATCCACTAAGCACCTCTGTGCACACTTACCTCTCTCAAGGAATCTGAACATCAAATCTGAAGCTGTGGTTCATACATTTGGAAATATGGCCCGGCGATTTTGAAGTTAAAGCAAGGTCACTATGCCAAGGTCAAAGGTCTAACTCACTAAAGACTCTTACATTGCACAACTATCCCTCACAAAAAACCTGCAAACCAAATTTGAAGCTCCAGTGGCAAACACTTACAGAGATATGGCTCAGACAAATTACGGAGGCGCCGCCCGCCCAGACGGTATAACAATACCCCATCAGCCAATAAGGACTGTAGGGGAAAAACTCCACAGATGAGTTTTCGGTGGGATAAGCGGAAAATGAAGTTTACAAATCATTCCTAGCGTGTAGACATTGTTTTTTTTTTTTTTTTTTTTTTACAAATTCACTTGATGAATTACCTCCATCTAGTGGTAGATGTTATACATCGCAAGCTAGAGAAAGCTTCAATAACATGATGCTTCCAAATGAGAACTTTTTTTTTTCCTTTTAACGATATCGGATTGCATTTGCAGTCGTAAATGAACGCCTTTCCGTGTTTTAAAGCAAGGGAAAGTGAAGGAAAGCTTTAATCCAAGCAAATACAGCAACAGTAGGCTCACTCTGTCGGGTGACTCTTCCCGTAGAAGCGGTGCTCCAGCATCAAGCATAGGGCTCCGAGTTTCTGCGCGTACGTCAGCCAGCTTCCAAACTGCATCCACGCAGGATTCGCTGGACCCTCCCCACCGATCATCAAGAAAATCGGACCGCCACTTTTGTAGAAGCTGTCGTTCACAAAGTACCTCTGGTGAAAAAAAGTTACTCCATCATAACGAAGAATTCGGGTGAACGGCCATAAGATCACTCTTATACAGACAAGCAAAATATTTCACAAAGTGCACTACCTGTTTCCAAGTTCGGCTGTCGGCACCGTTAAAATGATCCAGTCTTTGCATGAACCACAACTCCGTGTTACCATGTCCGGGTGAAGACTCAACACCTATCAGCGTTTTAAAATGTCTCAAGTTCTTCAAAGCAGCATCGCAAGAAATGAACGATGCGCTGATGAAAACAAGCAATCCAAAGAGAACCCGCTCATGGTACACACTTTGCAAAGCCATTTTGCTGGGCTGGAAACTGCAGAGAAACATGTGACACACTTCTTGTTCTGAATATCATGTGACTGGTCATCTGATCCGTACTGGAAAATCGTGTTTAGACGAGATCAGAGCCATTGATATTCGACTAGAGTCTAGACATAGATTCCCATGCGATGGAAGCTCCTACTGTCTGCTTCGAATACGATTTCAGATCAACGCAGTTTGAGCTGAATATCCCAGCGTCGCTCGTAGAACTCTGCTCAATTTCTGCTTGCGGAGGTCGGCTGTCCTTTGCACAATATGTGGGGCGGCTGTCCCGAGCTCCTCAACTAGCGGATTTCCGTGGTCTGAAGGTGTCAGGCTGAGCCGAAGCCCCCGACTGATTTTGAGTGCGCGCGTGCGTTGTTAATTTTATCCACATTATATGCAAACAAACAAAAAATAATTTTTAAGACGGTCTGTACTGCAGTCCCATGAGCATTAAGTATGTTTTATTAAATATTTACAGGAATGTGAACACAGCGACACGACATTCTTCATTTATATAGTGGTACCATAAAATCAGCAAAGAAATGCGATTTAAGAATTGCAGCACTTAAGCATCTTTACGCCAAAATAAGGACATCCAAACATCGAGTACAGCAGGAGAAAACTGATTTTCCTGATTACATCCTGAAATGCGGGGTTCTATCCTTATCAACACTGTCTTTTCCGAGAGCAATGAGCCACAGTAGACCTGCAGTAACTAAGTGGGCCCTCCCTAAGATCATTTAAAAATCAGTTGTCTCAGCGAACATCATTACCGCTAGTGTTGCAGATACTGCATACTAATCAAAAGTAAATTCATATCGATCAATTCATTACCATAAAAAGAAAACACATATCATTGCAAATACCATTCACTGTAAATTTAATTTGACAAGTTTCAAGTGAAGTTTTAAGCCTTGTATCACAATCATTAATGCAAAAATAATCATTAAAATAATTTAATAAGCAGACTAAAATGAAAACGCATCAGGTCTGAAATGCCTCTATGACAAACATTAATATATACAAATACAAGCCAATTCCATCAATTCACCAATGCGAATATCTACACATTGCGCTTCAGTTGTGTTCTTTTCTTGAACACCCAAAAGGAACCAACACACATTGGCAGACAGCATAATGCATTGTTCTGGCAGAATCTCCATTTGTAATCATGGTATCAAATCATCTGAACAGGTAAAATTAATATGGTCGGATTTCTAGGGGTATCAACTTGAAAACACATCTCCTGAATCTCACGCAGTATAACGCAAACAGGCAACTGAAGCCAGAGTCAGTGTGATTTGCGATTTTGGCCTATTTCCAAGCTTTGCATCTTCAGGGCTGTTACATTGCATTAAAGGAATGTAGTATGAATGGAACAACTTGGGGCCCAGGGGCAAGTGAGGAGGATCAAATATGTTGTATTCAAGTATGTTTAGTTAGACCTTTCAAATGACATCCATGTCGCTGGAGTCCACAAACCCATTGCTGCCCAGGGGCAGGGAACCCCCTAAAATGGGGCCAAAATGCATGAACATTTCCCCTGAGTGAATGGGTTTGTGGACTCCAGCGACATGGGTGTCATTTGAAAGGTCTAACTAAACATATTTGAATACAACATGTTTGAGTTTGCTCACTTGCCCCTGGGCCCCATGGTAAGGGGCCAAAATCTCATTTTCTCAGACTTCAACCCCCTCTACAGAGGCACAGGGGCTGGCCAGCGGATTGGGACACATATTTCCTTGAAGCACATTCATAGACCTACAGTTTGATACCAAACTTGTTACAATCCGATGACATCAGATTTTTGACCCCAATTATATTTCCCTTTGCCCCTGGAATGGTAGTTGTTTCTGCAAAAACTGCAAACTTTTCAGCGGAGAACTTTTGGTTACTTTGATAGCATGTTTTTCTGGTTATAATTTTGCAAAAATAAAGTATTACCCAGTCGTTGGAACGAAAACCATTTTCTAGGCATATTTTCAGCCTTTGCACATGGCCTATCTAGTTTATCACCTTTTTCTAATAGATTTTCATAGCAACTCTGACTAAAATGAAGCATGCTAAATTTCAAGTTGATCAGACAAATGGTTTAGGAGTGCTGACCATTTGCTTGCTGCAGCGCCACATATGGACGGATTTACGCTAATCAAACAATATTTAATGAGTACATCCAAATTGTACTTCCCCACCAAATTTCACACTGATTCCTTCAGTGGTTTGGCAGAAGAAGATCAAAGTTAACGCAGCTCCAAACGCCAACACCGCAGCTGCTGCCTGATTGCATAAGCTCCCTTTGGTCCATTGGACCAAGTGAGCTAAAAATCAGGATTCATTTACAGAAGACACAATGGCCCTATGAGATCTCCCCTATTTTGTTAAAACTATGATGAACAGAAAAACAGGCATTCTTGGACGGTGCTCTGTTATGTTAAGTTAAGGGTTTGAATCGTGGCCTCAGGTTACTTTACAACTGTTGTTAGTGGTCTTCCTCACAAGTGCTCACATCGTCCAGCCACACTTACATTAACCCTTTGAGCGCGATACACATTTTCTAGGAATTAAAAATGTACTTATCCTGAGCTGTTGAAAGCCTATCATGCGGCAACTTGTTTAAAAGAGCTCCCGCAAGTTGCCACATGATAGGTTTTCAACAGCATCTGACTTTGATATCATTGGGCAACTATAGTTGCCCACGGCCCTGAAAGGGTTAATGCTTTATGTTGTCTGCTTACACTTGTACATTAAACAGGCATTGTGCTTTCAAAGGCATCACATAAGTACATTACATTTTTGAATGATTTATTAAATAGGATGATGTCCAATTTAAAACTGCAGCGACGGATAAGTATGCAGACACCTGTAGACATCTCTAAAAAGCGAATGAACATGGAAAAGTGAGGGAAGAGAACGAGCAGGACATCCTGAAGACAAACAAACAAAGCAATTACAGCTGTGAGAGGAACAAGAACAAGGCAAAAAAGACTGATGAGTGGCGACCCTTTGTCTCCAACAGGGTCATGTCATGTGAGACTCTTAAGCAAGAAAGGAAATGGGTGCCCAAAGGAGACTCACAAAGACACAGGGAAGAACATGTAAACTAAACACTGTACGGGTGCCAGGCCACACCACACGGCCGCAATGAGACTTCATTTTTGAGGCACATTTCCGGGTCTGCTTGGGCAACGGCAGGCCCCAGCAAAGCTCAAAAATACCCAGTTGGGGCGCCCCGGTGGCTCATCGGTCTAAGCGCGTGTACCATAAGGCTGTGTCCTTCCCGCAGCGACCTGGATTCGATTCCGGCTCAGGTCATTTGCCGCATGTCTTCCCCCATTCTTTTCCCCAACTTTCCTGTCTCTCAACACTGTATAACTGTCAAATAAAGGAAAACTTCTGAAAAAATAATCTTAAAAAAAAAAGCCAGTTAGTCATTCATGTTGAAGGTGACTGACAAAAAAATAAAAAGTCAAAGTTATGTCTCTCCCAAATGTGCTCCCAGTACAGATTTTCCTCATCCAGTCCTTGCGTGAGCTGATCTACTTTGCTACTGTCGTATTGGAAAATGAGCGTTTATTTAGCCGACAAATTTGGAGCAGGTCACATCACTGCATCCAACATCCATAGATGACAACATTTTGGGTGCTTGTACTGCTCTGACAGGCTCCAAACTGTAAAACATGGTAATGTGTGCGAACTGATTGTCCATGTGCTGAAACGCTTCTCTCCAACCTCAATGAAATTCAATGGCTGATATCATCGTGGCATATTTTTTAACAGGGTCGAACTCAAATTCACTGCCTTCTTGCTGGCACACTGACTCCTCCCACTGCCCAGGGTCATGTGACACAGCAAATCCAGCAGAAATGATATTTTGGGGGCTGGAGTCATTTTAAAAGCCACATTGGAGTTAAATACATTTCAAGTATGAATGTTATACATTATTTCTTGCTTTAAAAAAAGGAACCCACGATTGCCCCCATGCCTACCACATCAGGCTATAAGCAGAATGGGGAAATATCCAAAATATACTTCATCGTCCATCTGGGCCAGTTAAAAACACATTTAATTTGATGCACTGTATTAAAATACTAATATCGACACCAATATTTGCACTATAGCAAGATGCGAATACTGTGTACGAGCTCAGGAAACAGGTTTATCTTGCCCTCTGTAGGGATACAATGATATTGTATATTGCACAATACAAAACACTTTTATCTGTATTTTGAAGAGGAATACTGAAATTATATGCTATTTATTTAAAAGCATGAGCAGTAAGCTGAGAGTGTAAGCTGTGTTCAGTCAGGAGAAGTGCAGGAGTGAGGAGTCAGGTGAAGTGCAGGGGTTAAAGGTCAGGTTTGGAGGTGCAGGTGTTAAGTGTCAGATGAAAAATTCATCCAGCGCGGCCGTGTGATGTGAGCCGAGCAATAGAGACTGTTCTGCCCCAGCCTGCTGGGCAGTGCCTGATTTTTGGCACGACGACCCACCCTTCCTGGGATGTGTTGCGCAGGGTGATGATGTCACTGCCTCAGCGCAGAACATTACAGTCCCCTCTCCACATGTTCCGACACCCTTAGGTGTCATCGGCAGCCACCGGCTCAGGTCCTCAGCAACCGTTTCTAGGGGGGACAGGCCAAATGTCACAGACCCACTCTGCCCTGACTCCACCGCGAATCCTGTGTCCACATTAGTCTCTGGCTCCTCCAGCTTGCTGGAATGGGCGTGGTTCAGGAGAGGAGGGGGTGGAGCAGATAAGGGAGCAGGGTCTGGCAGCGAATGGGAGAAGGGCGAGGGGGTGGGGCTGCTGCGCTGGGAGGAGTAGCAGGAGCTGCTGGGAGGGGTACTGCAGCAGCTGTCTGACCCAGCACTCTCTTCCCTGGGGCCTCCCCAAAACTTTACCCCTGCAGAGCACCTCTCAGAGCCTACGGCCACCACATCTCGCTCCAGAGTCTGGGGCCTATGGCGAGAAGGGAGCCCACACTGCATCAAAGGGGCACGTCCGGGTGAGTGGGTACCTCTGTAGAGGGAGGTAGAGTTCAGAGAGAAGGTTGAAGTGGGAATTCGTGGCGGAGCCAGTCCTTTTACCTGGGAGAGAGAAGAAAGGAGGAACCTCAGCTACATGCCTGGTATGACAATATGGCAGCATCTTCCCTCCAAACATGTTTTCTTTTTTGGTATTTCCTTGATATGGCACAAACTGTGTTGTTACCAACGCATCACCAGGAAGTCCTTTTTTGAGCAAAAAGTGAAAAACACCGCCTCACGGAAAGTGGCAGAAACCATAGAGCTTGGCAGCAAATTTCAAAAGATCTGAATGTAGGAATGAATTTTGAATGTAAACTTTTTTTTTTTTAAACTAAGTATCACATATTGCGGAAGAGACCCTCAAACAGGTTTGAGTGCCTTGACGGCATTTTGCGGTAAAAAACTGCATACTTGATTTAGCATTTTAACTTTATTGGGATACCCTCCATCTGTTCACCGTTTCACTGTCATTGTTCTCCGCACACTAGCCAGCCCACATCGCTGTTTCTGCACTGCCTTGCCATTGCATGCATTTATTGTGTTCGCTTCACAGTGGTAAATATGCTTTTTTCCTCCTTGGTTGTTTTTGTTTTGTTGTATCAAGCTATGACCAAAAAAAAAAACAGAGTCAACAACAGCCCAGACCAAGTAGCCAGGACACAGTGTTGATCCAACCCAGTTCATGATCCAGTTCAGCCTCTGAACCAGTATGAGGATGTGGAACTGGCTTGATAGACGTACTGCACACTGTGTTCCTAAAGCCGCGAAATCAGTCCCATTTCTGCTGAAGATGACATTACCTCATTACGACAGCCCCGGGGGTATCACGATAGCCCAAGAATATTACTAAAGACCAGCACTATAACTGACAGCTCGCAGATAATCATTGGGTTGCGTTTGGCCCAGGGAAACTGCCAGGTAGATTTAAACCTTACATTTCCCCTTTCAATCTTACTTCAAAGTCACGAGTACACAAAGCTAGCACAAACTAAACACAAGAACATACAGTCGGGTCCAAAAATATTTGAAAAAGGGCAGAGTTATTGTTATTTTAGCTGTGTAACAAAATGAAGTCAAAACTGAATTATGAAAATGGCTTTAAAGTGCTTAATTTGACAGTTTTTATATCTAGTTCAGGAGACCATTGTAAGAATTACAGCACTTTTCGTGTGGACCGCACTTTTTGGAAAAGTTTTTAATTTTCAGCCTTTGTATGGCCTGGTGTGAGTAATTACCTCATGATTCCATTGACAAGTATGCGAATAAAAGGCCTAGAGTTTATTTTGAGAGTGGCATTTTAAGTATAGTATGTATCTGTTTTGAATGCTCAATGTGAAGAGTAATGAGGGTTTACCGCAAGATGTCAGAATTGGTAATCCTCAAAAACTGGAAGTTGGCCAAACCTCACTGAAAAAGCCTGTATAGTTCTGAAACAACATCTCTTGGTCAGGTGACACTAAGGGGAAGTGAGAGGAGATGGAAGGAGCTTCACAGGGTCTAAAGCACAACACCTCATCTCTGATGATGTGAGCATCTATGGCTGCCAGAGGAACTGATTCCATTGTATTTATTGATAATGTGACTGCTGACAAATGCAGCAGGATGAATTCCAAAGTGAATAAGGCTAGATCATCTACTCAGATTCAGCCAAATGCTTCATCACTCATTGAAAGGTGCTTCAAAGTGCATATTGACAATGACCCAAAGCAAAACATAGCGGAAAAGCTACTCAAGACTATTTGAAGCAAAGAAGTGGAATTATCTACAGAGGACAAATCATATCCTGACTTGAATCCACATCATCAGGATTTATTTTACTTGACGGGAAAACCAATGGTAAAATGCCCAAAGCAAGCCCAATTACTTTGGAGCCCCTAAAACTGGGGAGCTATATACAACCCTGTTTCCAAAAAAAGTTGGTACTCTTGAGTTAAATGTGAATAAAAGCAGAATGCAAAGATTTGCAAATCATTTCAACTCCATATTTCATTGAGAATAATACAATGACAACATATCAGATGTTGACACGGAGAAATGTTATAGTTTTTTTTAAATATCTGTTGATTTTGAATTTCATGCCATGAACACCTTTCAAAATAGTTGGGATGGGGGAAACAAAGGACTGAAGAAGTTGTATGATGCTTAAAAAAATACAACTGTAGGAATATCTCAAAGCAAATTAGTTTAATTGGCAACAGTTCTGTAACATGATTTGGAATGAAAAGAGCCTCCGAGAGAGGCTGAGTCTATCCAGATGACAAGGGCTTCACCTCTTTGAAAGCCAGTGAATTACAATTTATGAATAACATTTCTCAATGTAAAAATTCAAATTTCATTAAGAAGAGGCCTGTTGGCTTAGAGAGCTCCGCTGAGGATCACTGAAATGTCCATATCATAACTTAATTTCAGAAATCCTTAAAAACTATTGCAATATGAAATGCTGAATTTCGCAAAAACCGGGATGTTGAATTTTCTCATTTTATCATAAGGAAGGTTCACAACAAATCAGACAAAAAGTTATGAGACTGTTTTTGAGATATTAATGAAAGACTGAAAAAATTAGCGCAAACACTGATTTTCTACATCCAAAATGGTGAATTTCTTAAAACCCGGGAAGTAGACTTTTCTAATTTTCGCAGGGGATCATCGTAACATCATAAGGAAGGCTCACAACAAATTATAGAAAAAGATATCTGACAGTTTTTGAGATATTCAAGTATGAAGTGAAAAGTTAATGCCAGACGGACAGACAGATGGACGCCGGGCGACTCAGCATTAAAAAAGCTCCGCTGATTGCTGACTATCGTCACAGCAGAGCTAACAAGTAATCAGACCGTTTTTGAGGCATTAATGAAAGAATGAAAAAATGAGCACGAACACTGATTTCCTAAGTCCAAAATGCTGAATTTCTCAAAAAACCGGGACGTAAAATTTTCTACTTTTCACAGTGAATATTCAGAATAACATAAGGAAGGCTCGCACCAAATGAGAAAAAAGTTATCAGACAGTTTTTGAGATGTTCAAATTTGTAGTGAAAAGTTGATGACAGACAGACAGAGAAACAGATAGACAGACAGACGCCGGAGGAGTCGGCATTAGAAAAGCTCTGCTGACTCGTGACTATCTTCACAGCGGACCTAAAAATGAGCACAAACATTGATTTTCTAAGTCCAAAAAGGTGAATTTCTCATAAACCGGGAAATAGAATTTTCAAGTTTTCGCAGGGGATCATCAGAACATCATGAGGAAGGCTCACAACAAATTAGACAAAAATTTATCAGACAGCTTTTGAGATATTAATGAAAGACTGAAAGAAAATCAGTCTTTATGCTCATTTTAAGTCCAAAATGCTGAATTTCTCAAAAACCGGTATGCTGAATTTTCTAATTTTCACAGTAGAAAATAATACGATTGCACACCTGTAGGCGGACAGGTGTGTAGCAGAAGACTGAAGGTCAGCCAAATGGAAGAAATGAATATGTCCCGCACACAGTCCTCTACGTTTGCGATACTTTATTGAATTCACACGTTTTGGTCGTTGACCTTCGTCAGGTAGTAAGAAACTACCTGACGAAGTTCTTACCACCTGACGAAGGTCTACGACCAAAACGTTGTGTGAATTCAAAAAAGTATTGCAAGCGTAGAGGACTGTGTGCAAGACTTATTCGTTTCTAATTTTCACAGTGAATATTCAGAATATCATAAGGAAGGCTCAAACCAAATTAGAAAGAAATTTATCAGACCATTTCGAGATATTCAAATTTGAAGTGAAAAGTTGATGCCGGACATACAGACAGACAGACAGACAGAGAGACTGACGGACGGACGGATGCTGGGCGACTTGGCACTAGAAGAGCTCTGCTGACTGCTGACTATTGTCACAGTGGAGCTAAAACAGACAGAATTTGGTAGTGGAATCACTGCATGGGCACAGGACTGCTTTTGAAAACCACTGTCAATGAACACAGTTCATCACTGCATCCACAAATGCAAGACAAAACCTTATATTAACAAGATCCAGAAACACTCATCTTTTCTGGTCCCAAGCTCATTTAAGATTGACTGAGGCAAACTGGATACCTGTCCTGTGCTGGGATGAATCAAAATGTCAAATTATTTTTGGAAATCGTGGATGCTGCATCCTCCGGGCTAAAGAGCTGAGGGACAATCAAGCTTGTTATCAGTGTACAGTTCAAAACCCAGCATCTATGATAGTATAGGGCTGCATTAGTACACGCAGCATGGGTAACTTGCATATCTGTGAACACAGCATTAATACAGAATGATATATACATGTTTTGGGCAGCATGTACTGCCACTTTGATGTTTTCAGGGAACGCCTCACTTATTTCAGCAAGATAATTCCAAACACCACACTCTGCAGTGTAGTCTGGATGCTAAACTGGTCTGCCTGCAGTCCAGCCCTGTCACCCATGAAAAGTATTTGGCGCATTATGAAACAAAAATGTGACAAAGGGGCCTGTGAAGTGTTGAACAGCTGAGATCCAACATAAAGCAAGAATGGGAATATATTATACTTTCAAAACTACAGCAGGTGGTCTCTTCAGCTCCCTAATGTTTACAGAGAAATATTAAAAGAAAAGGTGATGCAACTTAGTGGTAAACATGCCCCTATTCTTTTTTGAAACTTGTTGCTGGCATCAAAATCAAGATAAACATTTTTAAAAAAAAAAAACCTTTCTCAGTTTCAACATGATATGTTGTGTGTAACATTTTTAATTAAATACAGATTTTAAAAGATTTGCAAGTCATTGCATTCTGTTTTTCACATTACACATCATTTTGGAAACAGGGTTGTATCAAAATGGTTGTTAGTCCCACAAGCTCCAAATCTTGAAAGTTGTAAGCTTATAAGTCGGGAAATATCTGATTGTTTAATTTCAAATCCTTTGCGGCACTGTACAAAGCCAAAATTGTGAAAATTCTGTCACTGTCCAAATTATGGATGTGTACGGCGGCCGGCAGCACCTGGAAGAGTATCTTGTTGCCATCAAGATCCTCAGTCTGCCAGCGGGTTGCGCTGATGGGCGTGCACGGGTTGGGCAGCAGCGGGACGAGCTGTCCGATCTCGCCAGCGCGGAACTGCAGGATGGCGGAATGGCAGGGCGTCGCGGCGACTCCAGGGGCCAGCTGTTTGAGGGCCAGCTGCAGGCTGAGGCCTCGCTCGGCGTGCAGGGTGAACCAGCAGAACCCAGCCTTCTGCTCCTCCGCGCGTCTCCGCAGCACCACCTCGTACAGCCGCACTGCGTCCTCGTAGTTATGGAACGCGCTGTGGAGCGTCACGCGCAGCGCCTCCCCCCCGCAGTGCACCGGCCGAACCCCCCACAGCGGCATGCCCCGCCCCAGGCCGTACAGGTGGCAGCTGGGCAGCAAGTAGGGGCGCAGCAGGCTCCCACCCCCTTTGTGGACCCTGACCCCTTGCCCCGCCCAGCTGTCGGTATGGTGGTACTGCCAGGGGGGCCGCTGCAGGAAGTCCAGTACCTGCAGGATTCGCTCCTCGCCATACGACTCGTGCAGGAAGAGCGTCACCGCCAGCGAGGGGTAGGCTGCCTCCTCCCGCGGGTACGAAGGGGAGTGGTCCTGCAGCGAACACGCCCGCTCTGACACATGGAAGAGCTGCAATCCAGGCCACACCCACTGGAGCAGCCGGTCCAGCGTGTGTTGTAGTAAGAGCGAGTCTCCCGGATTGGCCAGTAGGTGGACAGTCATCAGCAGCGGCTCTGCAAGGGGGAATGCCCCCGGGTCACCTGATCACAACGCAAGTGGTGGGAGACAGTCAGCCAGTATAGGCCAAGCCTGCACTAACAGCATCTTTATTAGCTCACATCACTGCAAAAACACTGCCCCACCTTCCCAAATTATTCTCGTAATTTTTTAAGATTTCACGATAGAACTTAATTAGTTTCCCAACGACAGAGACTTTATTTTGGGTGGCAAGCATATTGAACATTCATGCACAACTGCACCCACGGTTTTAGAGTTTTAGAGAAGTCGGTCAATATGAAGCCTGGGGTAGAGTGGCTGTCAAACTATGGCTGAAGATGCACCGTTCTAGCCATAAGCTTCTTTCAGAGTATGAAAACTTTAATAAGGACTGAAAAAAATATGAACTTACTGCTCGGTGATGAAATTTTACTGCAATCGGATCTACAAAAGAGAGAAGGATGTCAACAATTTTCTACTAACATTTAACAGCAGCAGTAACTGATGAAGTAAAGTAAGGTCCATTCACCCCCAACGCTATCCTTCAGTCATTAAGACCATTTCATCTTCTTATAGAGTTCCGCAAAGCTAATCACTAAATTTCATTACAAAAATAACAAAACAGAAAATCATTAATGCAATTATTATTGAAAAGGCAGACCTAAACAGTTGGCTGAAAAATTGTCAATGATTCACTTTTAATGTAGACGGTGCATGTAAATGGAAAAAGATTGCAGTATGTAGAGTCTCTGGTGATTTCACATCTGCAGTGTGGGGAAAACATATCAGCCACTTCTTGGTTTTTACTATTTTAGAACAGTGGTTCTGAACACCGGTCCTGGACACCCCCTGTGTATACTGGTAGCAGTTCCAACCACAATTGCAATCCAACATTTTTTCTTGAATTGCACTATTCATGTTTGTAAGGAGAAATAACCCTTTTAGGCCACACAGTGTCAGAAATAGCAAAGTTTGCACTGAAGAGTTCCATACTGGTAACTTACTTCAAAATAGTAACACTGTCACATCCTGAGTGGTCCCCTACTTGGTTTTCCACGCAGTCCAACTACCTGCATTAGCTTTGGTTTAATCTCATGAATTGATTCTCATTGTTGGGATGGCCGCGAATAGCGGCCAGGCCTCTATAAACGCGAATGACGCTGAGTGAGTGAGTGAGTGACTGACTGACTGACTGACTAGATGCCTGAGTGATCAAGTTTAACGATTGGCTGGCCGGGGGGAGGGGGGTTGTTCATCGATTAGTCAGCCGGCGGGGAAGAACTTCAACGATTGGTTGGCCGACGATTGGCTGGCTGGCTGTTCAGCAATTAGGCGGCTGGCGGGGAAGACCTTCAACGATTGGTTAGCCGACGCATGGTTGGCTGGCTGGCAGGCCGAACGTTGACGTCATTCATATTTCATATGTTTAAGTGTACTAGGGCGCCCCTCCCTTTGCAGCACTTCCCGTGGCGACTGCAGAGTTACAGCATTCTCAATGTAACAGTAACTTTTAACAGTCAAAATTAAGACAGAAAAATAAAAACATGAATTGGATTAAAACTGTTTTGTACTTTCTATGTCTCATACCTTTGTTTAAAAAAAATCTGGGTTGAATTCTTTTTACATTTTTAATTATGTATTAAGGGAACGCTTTCTCAAGGAAGCGGAAGGCGCCGACACAAACGCAGTTGGAAGCATAAACGGCGAACGACAGCAAGCAGAGAAGGATATGTTTTTCCCCAGTAAACAATATTTAAAAGAAAACTAAAGTAACTGATACAAACATGTTACTTATGGATGAAAGGACAGTGATGAAAATAACATTACAGATGATAGAGTTAAGCAACAATACTGTCACCGCAATAGCTTGCACCGAGCACCAGTTAGCTTGTCGCTCCGGGGAAGAGCATCAGCAACTTTAGCGCTGCCCTGCACTTGGGATCCTTCCAACCAAGCATTGCATTTCCTGAAAGTAAATTTGGCACGGTGTGATTTGACAGAGCCTTTCAATGAGGTTTGTTTGAAAAATGGCAAAAGTTGCATAGTGTTTAGAAATCCGAAGGTATTCCTTGATTTATCTGCACAACTACGGTGATAGTTTGTTAAGGGGGATTGAGCAACTGGGAAAAGGCAAAAGAAAAACTTGGTCAGCATCAGTTGTCAGGCCTGCACTCTGATTCATTACATGTGATCGCTATATTTTAAGTAACTCTAATCAGTGCTATGCTCTTGGAGTTTGCAGCTAGGGATCAACATACTGCTAGGACAGTGATGTAAAATTTGTTCAGACTGTCAGAATTCCCGGGCCATGAAGGAATACCACCCAGAGGGCACATTCATCGCGACAAGTACTGCGTCAGCTCATGTTTGAGGGAATGCTCTCGTTACCGAAAGATTGAGAATGGCTTTCACGTACCCGCAGTAAAAAGATGAAAATAAAATAAAATTGCGGTTTCAGAGCATTTTAAGAATGCTGATAAGTCCAAAGGGAACAATTATCAGGCTATCTTTATTTTATGCCTTTCATGGGATTAGCCTGCTGCCTGGATGTTTATGTTGGTGAAAGTGACAAGTTATATTCATCAAAGATAATTGATTGAATTAAAAAAAATAAATCATCTACAATGCGATGAATCACTGTATTCAAATTTAGGATTTTTTCCGAGATTATTTATTCAATTTTGGGACTGCAGGCCTCGAGTAGCTCATAAAATGGCTCATGCTGGCTCAGCTTACGAAGTCACGCCCTTCTGCGCTGATGTTTCATAGGGTGCGACAGGAAAATAATTCTGTTTTAAATATAAAAAATGCTGAAATGGAAGATGGGATTCAGAGAAAGGGAAAGAATTACGTACCAAACCTCCACTTTTTTCAGCTTTTTACTCGCCAGAACGATTTTAAAACGGGGCGCCCTTTTAGGAGGGAGAGGGTAGGTTTATAATTTCATATTAATATTCAACACGCACCCTTTTCTTGGGTGCACATTCTCAGACAGCACTTGGTGGCCCAGCCATATACTAGGTTCCACCTAGTCTTGTTTAAATATTGTCTACTTCCTTTCCCCTCCCTCCCTCCCTCCCTATTTTAGTCCCCGTGCCTTTGCAGGAATTTTCTATTGCTGATTACCATGCTCGGTATTTCAGTTCCTGGTCTTCATCTTTCCTTTGCTGGATTGTCATTTTGTATCATCTGTTATTGGCTTATCTATGCTAAAACCAAGTATCTATTCATCAAAAGTATTCCCTCCTTAGTCTTTGGTCCTAGCAGGTAGTTTTATCTTAGTTCCTTCTTTGCTCCTATTTGAAGGCGTGCCCTTTCTCAGTGTGTCCCGGCTCATTTGACATCCCAGTCACTGACCTTGAACCAGTCCCGTCCTGTCGACTCCGCCCTGCCTCATCGTCAAGTTCCTGTCTGCTTCCGCTTGACAGTGGACCCATCGACATAAAACACTTTTCAGCTCTGAAAGCTGTTTTTGTTCTTCAGTTAATAAAAGGCCTGCTTTGGCATATTCAAGATCCTGCATTTGATTCAGTTTTGCTATAGGTGAAAACTATGTTATGATTAGTAGGTTATAATAAGGGAAAATTGTAGCTTAAAGAAAGGACTGGCCTCTGGCAGGTGAAGGTTAGGACTTCTAGTCACCAAAAAAAATTATTTGGTAGAAAATGACAACTTGAAAGACAAGGCAAATGATCATATGCCAAACCTGTACTGTGTAAAACAGGGGGAAAAAGTAATGTTCACCAGCACATTTAAGGCCCTTTTGATTTGCAATTTGCTATTCTGTCAAACATGAACCTTCTTTTCAGGAAAAGACAGTTTTTATCCTGCATATAGTACTGCTATAGCCATATGGCAGAAAAGGAAAACAAGAGCCGTCTGGCAATGGCGGATCCCCCCGGCTGTAGGTTGTGTAACCTACAGGTTGTGTGGACAGACGGACGGACCGAAACCCCCAAAAGCCACAACTAGACCATAAGGAGAAGCTCCATACCAAATTTGGTGTTTTTAAGTGGTATAGTTTTCGAGTTCTGGTCCGGAAACGATTTTATTACAGACGTACGGACAGACGGACACACTGATTGCTATATCCCCCCGCATTATATGCCGGAGGGATAAAAAAAGGAAACTTGTAGCGGACCTCATTCAGAAAAATTAACAGCCGTTCAAAATAGTGATTGCAGTTGCAGTTGGGGCGAAAACCAGCATACGTAGGAGGTCTCTAAAACCGATGTTGGGAACCACAGTTTAGAATATTCATCACACTTAGCCTAAGCGTTCCAGGTCTTCAAGCAAATTCAAGGCAAGACAGAAAGATTAAATAGACACAAAACACACTTCTTGACCGTTTTCCTTTATTATAGGAAAAACTTATACAATACCAGTGAGCCTTGTGCGAAAAAGTAATAGCCCCTTGAGTTACAGTCAGCCAATAAGCCAAACTTAATTAGTAAATTTTTTTCAGTCCCAATACCATACCTATGCTATTAGTGTATCAGTCCAATATGGACCTGGAAAACCAATTCGATACCACTATTGAATTAATAAGCTGTGGACCTCACTGTGTGAAGAGACTGGGGTCATTCCTTTGTGTGTGGGGCAACATCGGGATAAATACTTAAATACTTCTTTCCTAATTTTGTAAAATAAAAAGTAACATATAAATACGTAAGTGTACAGAATTATTTATTAAAATGATGATATCTGATACAAGACCCATCGTCACTAATACCTGATACAGCTATTTGAATCAGTCTCAAACCAATGTCGATACAGTATTGGATCATCTCAACTCATTATCACTTGGCAAGAAATTTCCAGTAATGAAGTAAGCAAAAGGGTCTCAGGAAGCCTCACGAACGAAATTCCAGAAAAGATAAGTAAACAGTAGAAATATTTTGGGTCACGAAGTCAATTTCACAGCCCTTGGACAACAGTAAATACCGGTGAGTGCCATTATAACCACATGGAAGAAATTGTGAGCACTGGTAAATCTTCAGCACTGGTAAATCTTCACAGGTGTGGCCGGCCAATAAGATTTCCTTTTATAGCACACTCAAAATTCGTCCTGGAGTTCACACACAAAAAAAATAAAAACCCATGAACTTTAAAGGAACAGCAGGCTTTGCTTGTCTCAGATTGGTTGTGATTACCACCGAGACTGGGGAAAAAAAAGTTATACAGTGCCATGAAAAAGTATTTGCCCCCTTCCTGGTTTCTTATTTTTTGCATGTCACAATTAAATGTTTCAGATCAAACAAATTTTAGTATTAGACAAAGATCACCCGAGTAAATACAAAATGCGGTTTTTAAATGATGATTTCATTTATTAAGGGGAAAAAGCTATCCAAACCTACCTGGCCCGGTGTGAAAAAGTAATTCCCCCTAAGCCTAATAACTGATTATGCTACCCTCAGCAACAACAACTGCCAATCAAGCATTTGCAATAACTGGCAATGACTCTTTTACATCACTGTGGGGGAATTTTGGCCCACTCTTCTTTGCAGAATTGTTTTAACTCAGCCACACTGGAGGGTTTTCGAGCATGAACGGCCTGTTTAAGGTCATGCCACCGTATCTCAATCAGATTTAAGTCCAGACTTTGGCTAGGCCACTCCAAAATCTTCATTTTTTTTTTTAAGCCATTCAGAAGTGGACTTCCTAGTGTGTCTCCAATCATTGTCCTGCTGCATAACCCAAGCGCGCTTGAGTTTGAGATCACAAACGGATGGTTGGACATTCTCCTTCAGAATTTTCTGTTAGAGAGCAGAATTCATATTTCAATCGATTACGGCAAGTCGTCCAGTCGTCCTTGAAGCAGCAAAGCAGCCCAAAATCATCGCACGAGCACCACCATGTTTGACTTTAGGAATGACGTTCTTTTTATGAAATGCTGGGCTAGTTTTACGCCAGATGTAATGGGACGCACACCTTCCAAAAAGTTCAAATTTTGTCTTGCCATTCCACAGAATATTCTCCCAAAAGTCTTGGGGATCATCAAGATCTTTTTCGGCAAATGTGAGACGAGCCTTTGAGTTCTTTTTGGTCAGCAGTAGTTTTTCGCCATGGAACTCTCCCATGGATGCCATTTTTGCCCCGTCTCTTTCTTACTGTTTACTCATGAACACTGACTTTAAGTGAGGCAAGTGAGCTCTGCAGTTCTTAAGATGTTGTTCTGGGTTCTTTTGTGACCTCCTGGATGAATCATCGATGTGCTCTTGGAGTCATTTTATTAGGCCAGCCTCTCCTTGGAAGGTTCAGCACTGTTCCAAGTTTTCTCTATTTGTGGATAATGGCTCTCACAGTGATTCACTGGAGTCCCAAAGCCTGAGAAATGGCCTTGTAACCCGTTCCAGACTGATGGATGTTAATTATTTTGTTTCTCATCTGTACTTGAATTTATTTACTTCACGGCATGATGTGTGCCTTTTGGAGATATTTTAGCCTACTTCACCTTATCAGACAGGTTTTTTTAAGTCATTTCTTGATTCAAAAGGTCTGGCAGTAATCAGGCCTGGGTGTGGCTAGTGAAATTGTGCTAAAAACATGTGGTTAATCACAGTTAATTCATGATTTAACAAGCAGGTACAAATTACTTTTTCACATAGGGCCAGGTAGGTTTGGATAGCTTTTTTCCCCTCAATAAATGAATAAATGAAATCATTTAATAAAAACTGCATTTTGTATTTACCTGGGTAATCTTCGTCCAATTTTAAAATCTGTTTGATGATCTGAAACATTTAAGTGTGACAAATATGCAAAAAAATAAGAAATTAGGGAAGGGGGAAAATACTTTTTCACAGTACTGTATAAAGGATGGTCACAAAAACAACCAATAGCCAATGGGAACATAAAGGCTTGTCTCGCGCTTGCAAAAACATACCTTAATGATCCTTAATCTACTTGGAATAATGTTCTGATGACTTTTGAACCTCAAGTGGGACATTTTGAAGAAAATGGGTCCTGACACACCTGGGGTAAAGCTATCATTGGCTCCCTAATAAGTTCATGAATTCTGCTGTCCAACAGTAAATCCTGAAGGAGAACGTGTGGTTGTTCTTTCACCAGGAGATCAAGTTTAGTCTGGTTCTGAAGCAATACATCAATGTGGAATAGAAGAGCAAATCAACCTCTGTATGGCTGAAAAGCAACAAATATGTTTCTGATCGATTATTAAATGCTGACTTGAACCGCACTGAGGGACTGTGATGGCACCTTAAACAGGCAATCTTTATAACACTCTACAAAGTAGCAGCTAGAAGAGGCTCAACCCGTGATTGAGCTCAGGGGTGCAATTACTCGACCACATAGGCGACACAGGCGTTGGATAAACTTTCATCAGTTAAATGATCATTAAAAACAATTTTGTGTTTCCGCATGTTATCCACGTCTTATTCTACATTTCGGGTAAAGATTTTAAACCAATTCGCATAGAGCAAGGACACAACGGAAATTATCAGTAGAACCCACTTAACATGGGGATGATTTTTAGTCACAGATCTAATTCTATACATATACCTTTTTACAAATGGGGCCAAAGATTTTTCCTCCCAAATTCTGATATCAATAAGCATTAATGCACCGAAAATTCAGTGCCAGAAGAAGAAAAAAAAGTCCGTTTTGAAATTATAGCTACCGCGACAAAACGATTAAAAAAAAGATGCAGAATGCAAATATTACAATAACACCTCCCACTTGACATAATCTAGGGAGAAAACAATAGGACAAATGAAAATGTATCAATCCAAATAGTTAGATGATCTTGGTGCGACGAACTATTTGATCAAGTGTGTTGCGCGAGACTTCGGTAATTTTCGATTCGCTTCGTGTATCTGTGACGTAGCAGTTGCACGAAACTTTCAACCAGCAACAAGCTGCGTGGAAGTTTGACCGAGTAAAGCCGGCCGAAAACACCCCGGTGCTTGAATGGCCCAGCGCAACATTCACATTGCCTGTTAAGAATCTTTTGTTCACGGACCAACTTTAAATTACAGTAGAATGGTGACGAATTTGAGCACTTCACAACCTTTTTGTATACTGCAATGTTACCTCTGGCTCATCTCCTGTTTTTTTTTTGTTTACAGTTTGCTGTATACTCTGTGTATGTTGTTCTTTAATTTTAAGAAAAGAAAATGGTGACGTTTGGGAGCGAGTGACTCTCCCACATAGGATAGGTCACCATCATGGTTACCAAGACAACCAGTCCACAGAAACAAATTCGACCAAATTACACTGTCCGGGAAAAATATAACAATTGGTAAATACAGCACCTAAACACGCAATAAAACTACATTTACAATTTTAAAATATTAATGATAGCCAATTGTTCAAAAATGACTTAAGATGAAACAAACACGATAGGCTGGATCAATTTCTTCACTGAATTAAGTAAGCTAACGTTGGCGAGCTTACGTTAGGCAAAAGTGCGACTTTAAAGCCGCCTTCACACTGGACGCGGGACGAATTTTTCGCCCGACAGATTACATACATAGTCAATGCAAAGACGCAAATACTTGCGACACGCAAAGTCATACATTGACTTTGAATGTAATCTGTCGCGTGAAAAATTCGTTTCGCGTCCGGTGTGAAAGCAGCTTTACTGTCGGTATACTTGAGCAAAGCTTGAGAGATGCGTCGTATTAATAGCTAGATGTACAAGTGTTGACTTTAGAATCAATTTATTAGCAAAAACGTATACGCCAAAACACGTTTAAACAATGGTTGCGGACTAGCGCGGTGACTCCTTTATCTAACTGATGCGAATGATGCCCGTTAGCTCATCATGAATAACTTCCTGAAGTAACGTTATCCAAGTTTATTCACGAAAAAGATTTTCCTTTAGATGGGGAAGCATACATGATATTGAACACTAGTTTGTAAACACGTAAGTGAAGCAGTTTGACTGCCTTTCATTTCAACGGCTAACGTTAAGCCAAGCATCAAGCCAGCTAACGTTAGCCACTTCTTTCATATCGCCTACATTGAGGCTAGTTCAGGAGTGTGCAAATAATTAACGGTAACGTTCATCCGCCAGCTAACGTGAGCTCCGCAAATTAACACGCAGCTGACGTTTAATGGTGTTAGCCAGCATCAGGCAATGTAGGACTTATACACGGCCATTCTTCGATAATGACTATACGAACTTTTGCATGGACAATGAAGAAAGTCAAAACAAAACCGTAACCTAGACACCAAAAAAGCCACACGGGCTAACACCACCTTCATGCACTCAGCCCCCGAGCACGTTAACTCACCCGGCCGTCTCCGCTCCGGAGTCCGCATTATCATCATCTTTCCCCCCATTTAACAGAAATGCACGACGTATCATTGCCGAGGAGCGGCTGCGTTTACCTCCGAGAAATTATAAAGTAGCTTTAAGGACCGTTTCGCGAGTAGTCCATTTTTCCTCTGTGCGGGACAAGTAGATGAAAAAGCAGCCCACTCTCCAAACTGCGGGGCAGCTCGAAAAGGGGAACACAAGCAGTCCCTCCCTCTGCGGGACAGTTGACACGCACTCGCACAGCCCTCACCAGTCACTTGGCATCGCTGGTCACTGACGTCATGGATGCAGCCAAAAAGCAAAAAAGTTTCAATTCATTTTGCTTTCAGCAATCCCCATTCTCACGTCTAGTAAAGTCGAATAATTCGTCGGCGAGTAAAATCCCATGGCAGCTACTGAAGTCGACCAGAATAGTGCTGCAGCCTACGTGAACACCAAGTGTAGAAGGACAGTTCTCCCCGTACAAAGTAAATAATCAGTGAAAAACTGGGAATTTCAGAATTTCCTTACGACTCGGGAACGGCAGATGGTCGCCGCCCCGTTAATAGGAGACAAAGGACAGGGTCAGTAAGGGTTAAATTCGTTCCACAAAAGCACGTCTAGAACGGTCTGCGTGAAAAGATGGGGGACATATTGTGTCGGAAACATTTCAACATTTCAACCATTTCAACTAATTGCTTGCACGGTACGATCAGCGGTCCACTATAAAAAGAAAGATTGCAAGAACTTCCCAGATATTTGGAGAATACAGAAAATGTTAACTGATTCCAATGGAGGGATAGCCCAGTTAATTTCAACACCGCTACAAGTGAAATTCGAAAATCAAGACCAATTCGTCAGTCTCATAGCTTTGTTTTCAATATTAAAAGGATTTTTTTTCTTTTTAACGTTTAGAAGGGAAAAAAAACCTCTTGCCAACACGAAAGAACAGGCAGTCGATATCTCCGTCTGGCAAAAACATGACTTGGGGAATTACAGTACGAGGCTATCGAACTGCAACAGATCGCGTCTCAATGGCTGGTCTTCATCCGACGTACATTTCTGCATTCAGCAGCATCCTGTAAAGGTGAGAAAACCCATGTGTCTCACAGAGGTCCGCACCGAATATGCGCGGAACAGGAGAAAATCGGAAGAGAATGGAAGGGCAACTCTCGAGTGAGGCTGCTCACCTTCACTGAACCGCACACCGCTGAGCGATATGGTATTAAACCAAAAGTTCTGGAGGCACTGATGTGCCGCTTGATGTTGAAGCTCAAAGAAAACATGTTCAATGATCTGTATGGAATCTTGGATACAAGTTCAAACCAATCAGAGCACTTCTTGCATCTTGCAGCAGCATCAATACATTTCTGTGACTGAACCAAATAACTCCGGATGCATATTACCAACCTTCGTTTTTCCACATACCGAGCTTGAGAATCACTGAGGAAAAAAAAAAACCGTAGCAGCATTTCTTAGTTTTTAATGTTCTTTTTCTACATTTAATATGATGAAAACAAGGCCCTGTACAGTGTGCACAGTGAGAACAGTAATTATTATTTTACACTTTATACACATTAAAACATGTTCGTTCGGTTCCTTCTAAAAATGCCAGGAGACCCCTAACCCCAGTGTGAACTCTACTCAGAAGGACCTAATATTAAAAAAATATTTATCGGGATGATCGTTTTACAATAGTACCCACACCCTCAAAAAAAAAAAGAAAAAAAAAAAAGAGAGCTTTGTGTGAATTGCCCAATTCTATAAAATATAGCATGCTCTGAAGCCACTGCCATCACTCAGCAAACCAGCAATAAAAATATATTTATATTTTAAACTCGGGATTAAACCCTCAAAGCAGAATTAAAGACCAATTGTGTCAGACAACCTGTACAACCAGAATGGCGCCACAAAACACGAACATAACACATACATCAACATTAAAAACTGGGGGCAGAAGGAACTTTCTATTTGCAACCCACCTCAGCTGATATTTTATTTATTCTCCTTTTCAAACAGGTTCGCAAACAAATGTGCCACGTTCACCTTTTTCCAAGGTCTTTTTTTTAAAGGCGATGTGTACAAGGGTAAAACAGCTTGATCCGTCCACACTGAAATTCTCTCAGGGAGATGAGGCCTGATTTTAAACACTGTCAACATTTAATGGATTTTTGTTATTTTCTATTTCATCACAGAGGTAAAAATCAGTTTCCCAGTATTTATAGTTAAAAGGAACTTCCAAGTTCATGCGCATAACTAGTCCAGAAAAGCTTTTCCTTTCCGACGCACTTGTTTACGCTACGTATGTGTACACTTTGCGATCCTCGGGTGTTCGTGCCAAATATTCCCTCTCAATGAGTCCTTCAATGCGCTTCTTAATGACCACTGGGCTGGGCAGGAACCGGGCCCTCAGCTGCTGGGTTACCTAGGAAACAAGCCAAGAAGTGAATTCAGACACCTCTCTCACAGACACCTGTCTCAGAGGCACCATCACATGCAAGCAGAGGTGTGAAATCCAGGGGTTTCAAAGTACAACTATAGCCAGCTGATTTCATCTCCTGTCTCCACACACTCCTCTTTCTCCTGTCCAAGAACTAAGATATTTGGCAAATCCTGGTATTCGGAACAAACTACCGAGGAAAGTTTCTCTCATATCCAAGATTTTACACTTTACAAGGATGAACCACAGACACTCAACCAGCCCACGTTTCTCACCTCTGCTACTAGAACATTGTGCTGCATCTTCTTCCTGGACTTCATGATGCGGACAATGGCCGCCTCAATCTCGTGCTTTCTGTCATCATCCACCTTCTGCCGCGTCTCCTTTCGCTCTGGGTCTGACTCCCCCTGTTTGGCAGCAACTAGGGGGAAAGTGAGAGACCGGAAGTTCTCAGATTCACACCAGCTATGACAAGGCAAGGCAGAAACAACGGAGAGCAGAGGAGAGGAGTGGACATGCAAGCAAGTTCTAACACTTCAGATCCACACTGTAAGACATACCAGTCTGAATCTTGACTCTGTGCAGTTTGGAGGTGAACTGGTCGTTGACTGTGAAGACATGGCCGTTCTCGATCTCCTTAGACTTGGGCTCTTTAGTGAGGACACGCTGCGTGGTTTTGCCGCAGGCCAGCGACTGCAGCGCTCGAACCAGCTCTCGCTCTGGGATATCCGTCTCCTGCTGGATCTCCTGCGGAACAGCATCACAAACAGAGTCAGAGTTAAAGCCAGAGAGAGACTTGGTCAAATTCAATGTTGGAACAGACGCAGGCTGCTCTTGGGCACTGCACCTCAAAGGTCGACTTCTCTCTGTTGTTGAAGAGCATGAGTATGGTCATCTGGAAGGTAGAGACCTGCAGTATGTGCTTCCTGGTGTTTGAGCCCGTAACCTGGGCTCCGCCCACTCCCACCTCTGAGCCATCCTCCTGCAGACAGGTGGCAAAGAACACATCAGCTAATCAAATGCCTAACTACCCTTCCCTGTCATTCACTTGTGTCCCAACTGAAGTGGCACAAGTTCTGCAACTCAATGAGGGGAATAAACCTTTCACAAGAAAGTCTACCTTTTTAATGGGCCCGTAGAAAGTGGCGTTCAGATCTGCTGAGCCCATGTGGTGCTGCAGGGTCAGCTGCCTTCCGCTGTGCTTCGCCAGGTAAAACCTGCAGCCGCACAACAGAAGAGTCATCCAACACATATCTGCAACGCCATTCAAGTTCCGCCTTAAAGCACAGGCAGTCTGGGAAAGCCAGACAAATTTCTCTCTATGTAAAGACACGAGACAAGCACAAAACTTGAGCCATAACAGTCCTGTACCTTCTGAAGACCTCGAAGGCATGGCGGGGCGAAGGCGGGATGTTGCATTTGGGTGTGGCTGACTGAGTAGGCCAATAGCCTGTGGTGAGCACTCTTACTGTGAGGTCCACTCCTCCTAAGGACAGCTATAGAAGCACATCAGATACCACCCATCACATCTGGTTCACCATACCAAACCACACCTGGTAAATGGTACATCACACCATGCTGATCCTAAAACTGTATACCAGGCTGATCATATGATGGCATTACACCTGGCTGATCACACAACAGCGCATCCAGCTGATCATACCATTTTCACGGCTGAAAGACCATACTTTATCAAACCAGGCTGATCATGTAGCAGAACAACTGGCAGCTCAATCTACATCACACCAGGCTGATCCTAAAACCATGAATCTGGGTGATCTTACCACATCATAACAGAATGATTATGCTACATCAAACCAAGCTGATCATACATAACAGCACACATGGCTGATCACACATGGTTCATTTCCTACAGTTTTACCCCAGTGGTCTGTAGATGTAGCCGGAACTCGTCCATGGTCGTGTTTGAGATGCTCATGTCACGGAACATTCCTTCCAGTTTGGAGGTGAACTGACAGCCGCACTCCGTCTGTTCAGAGCAAGAACAAGTGAATAAGATGACGGAGCATCCCCTCCAAATCCCAACTCCACTTATATCATTATAACCATATTACCAAATCTGATGTAAAGGAAGAAATAAGCAGGGCACAAAGACCGGTCCCCTCTGAGGGTCTACGCAGAAAACTGCTCAGTGGAAACCTGTTGAAACACCCTCTGCCCCCTCACCTTCAGTTTTGAGATCATGTTCTTCTCAGAGTCGTCCGATACGCTCTTGTTGGTGAGTAGTCGTCGAGCGAGGTGCTGTTTGTAGTACCGCTCAAACACATCTTTCTCCTGCATGAAGCGGAACAGAACCATGGCTTTGTCCAGAATGGACTCCACCTCCTGTTCGGTTAGCTGGAAACACAGATGGCGGGAGAGTGTTAATGATAGATGCCAAGAACAGGCACTCATATCAACTCTGCAATGATGCACCCACTCATAAACCCACGTTTAGCTGCTCCACCACATCAGATGCCCTGGACCAGCAACTCCACCCAATAAAACATCCAGGTACAACTGCTTCACCCAATAAAACACCCAGGTACAGCTGCTCCACCCAATTAAACGCCCCAGTGCAGCTGATCCACTCAAAAAAACATCCAGGTACAGTTACTCCATCCAATCAAACAACAAGATACAATTATTCTACCCAATCAAACACCAAGTTTCAGCTACTCCACCCAATCAAACACCAACAGAGCTCCTTCACCATAATCCCCCACCAAACACCAAAAACAACTGACAGAATAAGTGACCGACAGCCTGAATAATTGACAGATTGAGCGACTTATAAGTGCCTGGCAGCAGATGAGGACACTGACGCACAGGGATTGAAAAGACTGACAGTCACAGCGAGTGATTGGGAGATGAGAGCGCCTGACAGGCCAATCACAACTCACTCCTTTCACTCCTTTCTTGAGCTTGTCATCTATAAAGAGGGAGAGGTACTCCGGTGAGCGCGAGTTGAGGTTCAGGAAGTACTCGAAGTCTCCGGCGATCGTCTGCTTGAACAGCCGGTCATTGTTGAAGGACTCCTGCAGAAATCTGTCAAAACGGCCCTTCAGGTCCAGAAGCCCCTGTGAGGGAGGGAAAAGATTTTGAGAAGGACAAATGTACAAATAAATGGCTAAATTTATCAGCTCATCAACAACATCACTAATTCCCATTCACAGGTAAGTATAACATATTTTCCACTCATAGATGCATGCACAGAGCTGGTGTATGGCAGATATTATCTTCACAGTAAAAATGATGACATATATACACTGCCCGGATATTTAGTTGGAACCCCTGTAGCTTTGTTTGCAGTGCATATTCGTCTTGTCATTGTTTTGACAACCGTATGTAATGCCAGAACATTTATTTTCAATCAGAAATGCCATAATTTTTGGCCGAGATCTTGTCTTCTTGACATAATGGTTGAAGCACTCGGGGGTCTTTCTTGAGCACATCCCAATAACTTTTAATGTGTTTAATGTCAGGACTTTGTGGTGGCAAATTTGTTTGTGAAAATGATTCCTCATAATTGTTTTTGTCATTCATGGTTTTCTTTGCTAAATACAGGCCAATAACCTGCCTGTTCTGAAATACTGAAACATCTTTTCCACCATCAGGGGATGTGTCTTCCAACATGATTTTTTATGAAATGAGTTGCGATGCGTTTCATCAGTCAGGGTAAAAATGATTATTGCCAGCTGAAACATATTAATAACCGCAATAATGATCCAATTATAAAATTTGTTCAATAATTTCCAAACGGTGACTTTTTTTTTGGCCGGGCAGTGTGTGTGTGTGTGTGTGTGTGTGTGTGTGTGTGTGTGTGTGTGTGTATATATATATATATATATATATATATATATATATATATATATATATATATATATATATATATATATATATATATATATATATATATATATATATATATATATATATATATATATATATATATATATATATATATATATATATATACACAGTGGCGCTTGAAAGTTTGTGAACCCTTTATAATTTTCTAGATTTCTGCATAAATATGACCTAAAACATTATCAGATTTTCACACAAGTCCTAAAAGTAGATAAAGAGAACCCAGTTAAACAAATGAGACACAAGTATTATATTTGGTCATTTATTTATTGAGGAAAATGATCCAATATTACATATCTGTGAGTGCAAAAGTATGTGAACCTTTGCTTTCAGTATCTGGTCTGACCCCCTTGAGAAGCAATAACTGCAAGTAAACGTTTCCTGTAACTGTTGATCAGTCCTGCACATCAGCTTGGAGGAATTTTAGCCCATTCCTTCATACAGAACAGCTTCAGCTCTGGGATGTTGGTGGGTTTCCTCACATGAACTGCTTGCTTCAGGTCCTTCCACTACATTTCAATTAGATTAAGGTCAGGACTTTGACTTGGCCGTTCCAAAACATTAACTTTATTCTTCTTTAACCATTCTTTGGTAGAACGACTTGTGTGCTTAGGGTCGTTGTCTTGTTGCATAACCCACCTTCTCTTGAGATTCAATTCATGGACAGATGTCCAGACATCCAGACATTTTCCTTTAGAATTCGCTGGTATTATTTGGAATTCATTGTTCAATCAATGATGGCAAGCCATCCTGGCCCAGATGCAGCAAAACAGGTCCAAACCATGATACTACCGACACTATGTTTCACAGATGGGATAAGGTTCTTATGCTGGATTGCAGTGTTTTCCTTTCTCCAAACATAACGCTTCTCATTTAAACCAAAAAGTTCTATTTTGGTCTCATCCGTCCACAAAACATTTTTCTGATAGCCTTCTGGCTTGTCCACGTGATCTTTAGCAAACTGCAGACGAGCAGCAATGTTCTTTTTGGAGAGCAGTGGCTTTCTCCTTGCAACCCTGCCATGCACACCATTGTTGTTCAGTGTTCATCTGATGGTGGACTCATGAACATTAACATTCGCCAATGTGAGTGAGGCCTTCAGTTGCTTAGAAGTTACGCTGGGGTCCTTTGTGACCTCACCAACTATTACACGCCTTGGTCTTGAAATGATCTTAGTTGGTCGACCACTCCTGGGGAGGGTAACAATGGTCTTGAATTTCCTCCATTTGTACACAATCTGTCTGACTTTGGATTGGTGGAATCCAAACTCTTTAGAGATGGTTTTGTAACCTTCTCCAGCCTGATGAGCATCAACAATACTTTTTCTGAGGTCCGAAGAAATCTCTTTTGTTCGTGCCATGATAGACTTCCACAAACGTGTTGTGAAGATCAGACTCTGATACATCCCTGTTCTTTAAATAAAACAGGGTGCCCACTCACACCTGATTGTCATCCCATTGATTGAAAAAACCTGACTCTAATTTCACCTTCGAAGTAATCACTAATCCTAGAGGTTCACATACTTTTGCCCCTCACAGATATGTAATATTTGATCATTTTCCTCAATAAATAAATGACCAAGTACAATATTTTTGTCTCATTTGTTTAACTGGGTTTTCTTTATGTGCTTTTAGGACTTGTGTGAAAATCTGATGATGTTTTAGGTCATATTTATGCAGAAATACAGAAAATTTTAAAGGGTTCACAAACTTTCAAGCGCCACTGTATATACACATGTACATATACATATACATATATATATATATATATATACATATATATATACACACACACACGTATATATTTTTTTCTTTAATTGTAATCCCAGGCAAAATGGTTTTAGACCATGTTAAGCCGCTTTCATACCGGACGCGAAAAGAATGTTTCGCACGACAGATTACATTCAAAGTCAATGCAAAGACGCGAATACACGCGAAACACGTGTATTTGACTTTGAATGTAATCGGTCGCGCGAAAAATTCGTTTCGCGTCCGGTGTGAAAGCGCCTTTAATCATGCGCAATGCTTTATAGGTCTGACCCAAACAAATCCTAATAAACTCCTGTGATGTCACTTCCTGAGAGGCTGACCTGGATGTAATCCACAGGGTTCTTGCCTTCCCCTTCCTCAGACACCAGGGCCTTGCCCTGTTCCCGCAGGTACAGGCTCATACACTCACACATGGTCTTCAGGCCGTTTGGAACCCGGCTGAACAGCTTGTACATGCAGGCCAGATCTGCAACACATGGCCACTCAAACATTCAGACACGTTATATTACAGGAAACCCTACTGCCTCATGGCCTGCTCTCACAGCACCTGTGACTCTCTGACATTTATCTGGTGCAGGGCTGAGCACAGCCAAATGTAGCAATACAAATTATATTGCATCACAAACCATTTTTACATCAATCAATCACAATTAAGTTTTGCTTAACCAGAAAAATCTTAAACGTAGTCTTAACCCGCATCACAATTATTAAAATCGATGTAATCTTCGGCCAAATCAAAAGTGAAATGTGTTCCTGTGAACAAAGATTTTAAGAGCCAAAGACCTTCAGTCTTCCCGTTCTTCAGCATATGCACGAGTCCAGAGTTCTCCATCTCCACAATGGTTTTCATGTGTTTAGAGATTAGCTCCCTCTCCACGACTTTAACGATTGGCTCTTCTGTGGACTTATCCAGGCAGTGCATCACTCGCTCCATCTCCTCGTTAATCCTGGCCTCCACCTTCTTGATGTAAACGCTCGCGCTGTTTTCCGCCAGAAACTTCTGACTCTCCATCTGAAACCAAAAAGAAGCCCTTTATTCACATCAGAAAGCAGTTACTGGTCAGTGTGTGGTCTACTTATCCATTTCAGATGAATGACAAAGACGCAGGAGACGAAGGCACTAACCTGGAAAAATTCGGCAGACATTTCTAAAAATGGGGCCTCAAAGTCCTCTTCATAGACAGACCTTCCCTCGAGCCCCAGAATCATCAACATCTGGCAGGCGTTTCGAATGGCTCCCCTAAACCCAGCAAAGTCCAGGGAAGACACCACATTAATATGCAATATTCTCATGGATAATTATTTATGGTTCAAATTCAGTAACCTGGCTAAAGCAGAACCGTGTCATGTAGATGATCGATGCACTTTTTTGTCACAATGTGTTACACACTGCCATTTTCCATTTCCAGACCATAGGACAGTTTCCCCAACTCCCCCATTTCAAGCAAGGCAACCTGAGAGGCAGCGTCACTAAAGGCGCACTATGGGTTCGGCACGTGCCGTTAGGAGCGGCCTGCGCAGTCTTCATGAAAGTACCCACAAAAATTCCGGTTCTCAGTGAAAACGCGACTCAGCTTTTCCTCGTCATTCTAGCGCCATCTGATGCTGTACTCCAGCAGCTCATCTTATTCCATGCCCTGCATAAGCCCTAACCAAAATGGGCCTTCGGTGACACTGCCTCCCGTAGCAGGCCTTGGATTCAGGGCAGTTTTCCACTTCCCGTATGGAGCCATACCTGTCCACCACCTCGCCCTTCCTCTCGCGCGCGATCATGTCAAGCAGGGTGAGCCGCAGGTGGTCCCGTATGCAGCCGTAGCGCACCACCTGATCTCTGAAGATGATGAGGCCCAGATTGTAGACGTTCTCCACGTTATTCTGCTGCACATACACCCGATCCTGAGAGCGCAGACAGAGAGGGTCAAAGCTGGGGAGCCCCACCTGATATATACTCTACACACAGCCTCCCCATCAAACCTACTATAAAAACGGGTCACACCTTTTCACAAATTGAAGTGGAGATGGAAAACCCTTTACTTCTAACAAGGCTCGAGCAATGTTACAACTGCGTTTAAGCAATCAACTGCACACCAATCATTATTTTACAAAGAGAAAAAAAAAACATCAGTGCTAATAAGGGATGAGTGACTCGCCAATATGTACACACACACATACAGTGACACATGCGTAAAACCTGACACACACAGCTGCACAAACATAGGCATTGGAAATACTGTCACATAACTTTACAGACACGAGTGAGTATTTTACCATTTAACCAACGTGAACACAAATAATTTATTGCCTAATAAACAAGGCAATCAGAGATAGCAGACCTGGCCCCAGCCACGGGCTGACAGACAGAGTGACACACACACACACACACACACACACACACACACACACACACACACACAATCATTGCTTAACCTGGCTGCCCCTAGAGGAGGGCCAGGTAATAACGCAAAAGAAACTAGAATGGTTTTCACACATAAAAACAGATGTCTCCCCCTTCCCCCATTTCACATTTTAGAGTTATGGTCCGGAAACGAGTCCCACCCTTCAATATGCCTAAGTCCAAACAAACCCTCAAAAGGCACATCTACATGTTATGGAGAGACACTATATCAAATTTGGTGAGAATCGGTCCAACAGTTTCAGAGTTATGCTCGGGAAACAAACGGGAATGCCGACGCCGACGCCAATGGGAATTCAGGCAAAAACAATATGCCCCCCCCCCCAGGAAGGGGGAGACATAATTAAACAAAGGCCCTTTGTGTTGGTTGCCAGAGTGAATGATCAGTTTGACTCATGGTGATAATTTCAACAAATCCCTTCAGCACCAGGAAAATGGTACAGAGGCAGGTAACAGAAATTCATCTAAAATGGTGAGTGTGTGAGACGCAACAGAATGTGAGACGTGACGTAAAGTTCATGAGTTATGAGGAAGTCCTATTGAGGACTGGATTGAAGCAGCCACATGCCAGAGTCTTGATCGGCAGAACATTTCATTGGAGAGCAGGATGGCCACGTGCCATTTTCCTGGCCTGAAACTCGACTGAAGTCCACGAGACAGCAACTGCAACACAATATCGACTCACCATGTACATCAGTATGTCTCTGATCATGACCATGGCGGTCTGGTGATCGTTCCAGGCTTGGTTCAACGTTTGCAAAAAATTATTATTCAAAGAATTAAGCACATCTTCTCGTACCTGTGGAGAAGAGTACAAAATGTTAAGAACTATTCATCTGTAACTAGTGATTATCTACAGAGATGACTGCCCACTGGTTCCACAGCTGCTGACGAGCTGAATAGTGTAGAATGGTGTTTCAACAAGCTTTCAGATTTACATATATTCAAGTAACTGGCGTCAGAAAAATACTTGGGAGAAATAATGACTGCATGAGGAGGTAGAATTTAACCAGAAACCCCATCCACCTCCCTTGTTGGACACCTGCACAATTGCTATAAACAAATGAGACCACATTTTGGAACAAAAAATAATTCAAATCTCTCGGAATTTTGCATTTGACCTGAAATACAATTGCCATCCAGTGAATGCTTTGCACAAAGCCTGCTGGAACAGAATGTTGAAGGGTCCCATGTTTTTTTTTGTTTTTTTCTTTTTTAAATCTTAACGGTCCCTCCAACCCCCCACTCAACACACTCAACAGTAGACACAGATCCACAGTAGCTTACTGCAGTAACCGCCTTTACAAGCACAGCATTGCACAGAGAGACCCTTCATTTCATGTGTTGGCAATTACATGCTCTGTTGTCATACAGGCAAAGTGCGAAAAATGAGGTGCTGGTTTTCTTTTTTCAAATAATAGAAACATTTCAGCCACCCACGATGGCAACAGTGAGAGCTTGCGTGAGAGAGACAGGAAAGGTGACCTACTTTGTTAATGAGATGCTCTGTAACTACTTCTCTCAGGCCAGTGTACAGCTTCTCGCCATGTTTGTGCAGAACCATGGTGTAGGCATTTCGGTACAGCTCCTCAAAGCTCAGCCCACTATTGTTCTTGCGCTGGATCTCCTGGATGGCGTTCTTCAGAAGGTCCCAGATGTTGTTTACGTACTTCTCATCCATGGTCATCTACAGAGAACAGAAGTCACGTGTTACAACCCTCTCAGACTTGACATACGATCATTGATCGAGGAAACACAGTGATGAGCATCTTCGACAGCCGACATCATAACTGGCGCTGCTGACAGCATATGCGCATCCAACTATGAATGGAGATGTGCCCATCTGTCTGCATGCATTTCTCCTCACTGCAGCGAAAATCAAAGTGGCACAACCATTGACTCCGGAATAAGCCGTTTGTGGATTAGGAACCAGTCATCTATGCCAAGATAAATATAATCTTTCCGCCCGTGGTCGCGCTAATGGCAAATTGATTGATTGATTAGCGAGTGACGCTCGAGTCTCATCACAGTACTCCTTCCAAAGCTTCGCTTATCCAGGAGTAAAAATGATAGTCAACCAAGAAAACAACGCATAAACATCTATGACCAAAATAATAATTAACACAGCTGATGGCGTAGCCCTAAACATCTAACTGTATATGGAGACAACCTTGTCTGTCAAGACCTTTCCTTGATTTCCTCAAAATCTGTTCTATTGATCTCACTCTTGGCAGGTGTATTTCTGAAGACTGAAGGAGGTGTACGGCTCAACAGTGTTGTTTGGCTGATCAGTTCTTCAGAAATCCTGAGAGCGGCAAGCAGGGCACTTCCATCGTAACTGACGCAACATTCGGAGGAGGACGGACCATAGTGATGCCGCAATTTTTCTTGAATTATTGGAGGTAATTTCAAATGTCTTATTAAATGGATGACATTAAAATTATGAGAAGTCTACGAAAGAAGAATTATGTTTCTTGCTTTATCCACGATAGAACTGAATAACAAAATAAAATCTAACTGACGCACACAAAATTACCCTCGTCCTTGACACAGACATGATTATGCTTAAGTTCTCTGAATGTACAAGGTAAAACATCCTGTAACATTTCGGGTTGATTAGTCTAGGGTCGAGGGTGGTGCATAGAAGCAAGAAAGAATTCATTAATATTCAAGTTTTTAATAACTGAAAAAAAATAACGTAACTGACGCAACATGAAACGTAACTGACGCAACCTCCATGAACTAGCAGTTTGAAATAATTGATTTCAACATAAAATAAACGTTGACGAATTGCTAATGAACAATTATATATTATATAGTCTGCTTGAGAAAAGAGATTTCTTGAAGTAGAATCTATGAAGATAGGTGCTACCACCGGTCACATCCAATACAGTTAAAGTAACTTTTTACATTTCTGGTTGGTAATAAGCAAGGATGCTATCCCAGCTCTACTGACATAGTAAATATATTGACAAAACAATTTTTGTTAATATTCCCCCTTTCTGTTAACATTCTCAATGATTAGACGCGTTATGGGCGCTGCTTTTGCACATCAGACGCCTGGCGTTTAAGCGACCCAGCCGCCTCGCTGTTTTTGATGCGCTGCGTATCCTATTTTGTGGGGTCTTGATGAAAAGGCGCTTCACCTCATTGCCAGTCTTTTCCCTGCTGTCCAATCATGAGAAAGCAGGAGCAGAGTTTCCGCTTACCCTCAAAGCGATCAGAGGAACGGCGAGTGATCCGTAAAAATACTGATGTTTAAGGCAAGTTGTTTAATAAGGATGATGCGGCTTTATGATAAATAATTTCAGTTTGCAAGAGTAACCTCGGTCTTTTAGCTAGCTAGCTAGTAACGTTCTGCTATATTACCGTTATATCCGGAACTGACTGCTCGTATTTCAAATTTTCTCAAAGCGATAGCGGCGAATTTATATGAGACACAGGAGCGTTACTTAGCAACACAGAAAAGACGCGTCCATCGCCTTTTTGCAACTTTTTTTTTTTGGGATGACACACAGGTCAGAGGCGCTTCGCGCTTCCAAGCTAATAAAACGCGTTCGGTGTGATCGGCTCCTTAAATTTTCAGTAATGAAACAACACTTTAAGGTCTAGTACAGTGATTCCCAAAGTGCGGGCCGCGGCCCCCTGGTGGGCCGTGGTGGTACTGCAGGTGGGCCGTGAGAGGTCATTAAAAATATGATTCATTTTTGCAAATATGATTTTTTATGATTTTTATTGTAAAATATTTATTGCACGATTTTAAAAAATATTTAGAAGTAATAACCTATTGAGTGTTATTGATCTCACAATATTTTAGGAACCTTATATAGTTTATGATCAGAACGTATGATCAGAACGCTTATAATCGGTCATAATCGGAGGAGCACGTACAGGCCTACCAAAGAAAACGTTGCCTCAGGACACAAAAACTTTGAAATGCCTACATTAATCGCGGAAATAGCAACAGAAAAATAATACCCCGCTACCGAAACTGCAAAAACCGCAACATAAACTGTTGACTCGTAGCATAACACTATGAAACTGCAACATCTTCTTTCGCATCCGTCTTTGCCATTTACTGCGCTTGCGCGTACCGGCCCAGGCTGCTTTCAGAGATAGCGGAATCAGGCGTGTCTCCTTCGGTTGGTAAGTAAAACTTACAAATATGACGTTATTATTTATGCAGATGTTTAACAATGAATTGTAAGACGTAGCCGTTACATCCACATTCTCGTAAATTCGCTTATTTTAGCATGTCACCCTGCCGAAAATGAACGATGCACTGTCGATTTCGCTATAGTCTTAGAGTTGCCAACTTGACCACTTTCATACGTCTTGAGTGGACAAACAATCCCGATTTGGAAAGTCGCCAGATTAAGCGAGAAAGTCGTCAAGTTGGCAACTCTAAGACTTTAGCTTTGTAGCCCATTATTTGGTCGCTTTTAGATCGCATGAGGGAGAGAAGCCGTGTCTTCAATTGCCACTTTATTCTTGAATTTGAAAACGTGTTAATCAAGGGAAACCATCTAGAATCAGCCAGGACTAAGTTTTGTGAATAATCGCCGGCGAATTTTCAGGTGTAACACCAGCCCTACGAGTGTTCCACTGTCAAATCTGAATTTGGGAGCTGTGAAGTTCGAGTAATCAGAATGCTGCATTCGTGGACGTAACGCGGTGCCCTCTCAAAAGCCTGGCTTTCGTGCAGGCTGTGTTATCACTCCCTCGGCCCCTTTCAGATGTAACGCCAGCCCTGCGAGTGTTCAACTGTCAAATTTAAATTCGGGAGCTGTCAAGTTCGACTAATCAGAATACTGCATTCGTGGACCAACGCGGTGCCCTGTCAAAAGCCTGGCTTTCGTGTAGGCTGTCTTATCACTCCCTCGGCCCCATCGCAAACAATAGCCTGGTCGCAGGTTACCTCAACGCATGTTCGTAAGGACACTGCGGCTCCTAGTGGTGCAACCGGATATTGCTACGCGCATCAGGTTATAAAAGTTCACCCGCTACCTGGAGTGAAATTGGCATTTTTTTTGCGTGCATGACCGTTTTTCGAAAATCGGGCAACGTCAAATCCTTCCTGGTGTCGAAGTGGATATTCACACCAAATTTGGTGATAATCGGTTGAGAAATGTCGGAGAAAAACTTGTTCATACATACACACACACACACACACACACACACACACACAAACAGACAGACAGACATCGACCTCAAATACATTATAGATTTGTGATCTCATTTCCGTTTACTGCGTTACATACTTATTTGTGCTTGACCTAGAGATGTGCCCGTCCCAAACAGAACTACCCACCGCATTCAGCATTCAGTAACTTATCATATACTGTGCCCTCAAACGATACCACCAATACTGATTTTTTTAGGTTGAAAATCGACAATCTACGTGAAATTGTGTAGAATCACTTTCAAAATTGCTGGTGCAAAAGTTCTCAATGTGAAGATGCATGCCAAGTATGAAAACAATCCACTGCATGGTTCATGATTAAAGCTCTGGGGAAAATCCACTGCCCAATACTTCATTATCCAAGTCAAAAAATGGCAAAATGTCAGTGAAAATACACTGGACTCCTTCAAAATTGTAGGCGTGCACTAACTCGTGCCAAGTTTGAAAACAATCCATCTTCTAGCAAAATCTCCATGAAAATGTCAGATTACTTTCAAAATGCAGGAGCAAAGGTTCTCATGGTGGTAATAATCCGAGCCAAGTTTGGGGGAAAAAAAAATCTTGTCTTTAAAAAACAAAAAAAAAAAAAAAAAACACTGCATCCATGGATGGACAAACACATGAACAAGCCAATTCTAGTATAAATCCCCAAAATCTTTTCAGGGGGTATGAAAACGCCCCCAAAGTTACAAAGCAGAAAAATCCAAGCCAATGTAAGTCCTTCACTCCAATGGAAATCGCAGCTCCTGCACAGCCTGAAACACCTCGTGTGCGGCCTTACCTTCTTCTGTTGCAACATGTCTACGTCTCAAAGTCAAAGGCAAAAGTTCATTTTTACCACCATTCCTCTGCAGCACAACCCCAAACTTTCATTATGTTCCCTTTATTTCACCAAGAACTGCTCCCTGAAATGCAGTTTGACAATTATAACAGAGCGGGGTTGAAGGGGAGGCCGAAACAGCCTGCGTGAACCAGGCCTGCTGCGCACACCGCCTGTGCAGCCATAATAAAGTGCTTTTTGACCCTAAAACATAAAAATGTTTGCAAATGTACCACAAAAAGGAAAACTGCAATCAGTGAATTGGACATGTGAACTCTAAGGGTCAAGGGGACAGGGCAATGCTCCAGGCCAATATTAAACAGCTATGCTGACCAAGCGGGGATCTGCTGAAAGATAGCCTCAGTTTATATGTTGCACGACAATAGCACATGAGCTTTGTTTGAGCAGGGGGATACCAGCACGTAAGCTGAGTATTTCCAGAAGGACAACAGCATAATAGCACCAGGGAAGTAAAATGCGTACATACACTGATCAGCCACAAGATTAAAACCACTTGTCTCATACAGAGAAGGTCCCCCTAGGCCTGCCAAAACAGCTCCGACAAATTGATGTCACTTGAATTCCAAAACTCAGATTTTCCCAACAGAAGACTTCCTGTAGTATCACACTCCCTGTCAGCCTGTCTTCTTCCCACAATGCATCCTGATGCCATCTCTTCCCGGGTAAATGGTGCACACGTGCCCAGCCAGAACACAAGATGTAAAATGGGACCTCACTGGACTAGGTGACCTTTGACTGCTCCAGGGTCCAACTGCGAAGCTCGAGTGCCCATTGGGGGGCGCTTTTAGAGGTGGACCAGGGTTAGAGTGGGCAGTTTGACTGGTCTGGCAAGCTATAAAGTGCAATACGCAGTAAAGTATATGCACTGTCTGTTGTGACACATTCCTAATGTAAATATTATTGAAATTCTCATTGACACAGCATGAGCCACAGCCACCCTTCTGTCGGTTTAGATCAGACAGGATAGCCTTCATAGCCCTCCTGCATTGATGAGCCATGGGCGACCAACCCTGTCGCCAGTTCATGGTTTTTCCCTCCTTGAACCACAGTCAGTGGGCGCTCACGTCTGCTGACAGGGAGCAGCCCAGAACTCTAGCCACTTCAGAGAGGCTCTAAACAACTCCCTGGGCCGTAAGCAGTTGGTCCCTGTAACTGTTGCTCAGTTCCCAATTCTCCCACATCCGAAAGGTTGAATTTGAGAATCGAACGTTCGCTTTTTGTCTATGATCAGTCAGCAGACCTGGACAGGTGCCATTGTGATGAGACAATCAACAATATTTACAGCAACAGAATGGTTTTAATGCTTTGGCTTATTGAAGTAATATATACAGCCATAAAATTATGGCCACCTTTGTCTATAGCTCTGTGGTCCTCCAACAACACCCGGAAAAAATCATGGAATCACCACAGCTTAAGAGCACACATTCAAACAATTCTATTATTTTAATGGCTTATTATGGCTTACTTTAATAATGAAAAAAAAATGGAATCAATAAATTGAGAAAAAGTATGGAATCACCTTATAACTGGCACTTCTAAAATTCCGCACAAACCTGAATAAGCATATTAGTCTGCAGTTACCTTAACGAGGCATTCAGCTTGGCTATGAGAAGAGGAAGCATGGTGCCAACAACAGAGCTGGCAATTGAATCAACGGAAAGGATTATAAAACTGCTTCAAGAAGGAAATTAAAGACAGAGACTGGCAAAAAAAAATGCTGGTTGTTCCCAGTCAGCTGTGTCTAAAATTTGGTGCAAGTATACACCAAATGGGAAGGTTATGAAAGGATAACATACGGATAGACCGCGGAAGATGTCAAAGCATCAGAACAGAAAACTCAAGAGCAATATGCCGTGAAAACAGAATATGCATTACGAAACAAATGAAAACCAAATGGGCAGAAACAAGGGTCAGAGTTTGCGACAGAACTGCAAGAAATCTTGTTGCCTTTCTTTGCAGAATCCAAGGCTAGACATAGCGGCATACAAACCACTGTGTTAGAGTTCGAGTAAACAAAATAGATGTTCAAACAAATAAAAAAAGCTTAGATTAGCTAAATTATAGAACAAGTCATGCCCTGAAGTACAACCCCAATTCCAAAATAGTTGGGACAAAGTGTAAATTGTGAATAAAATCAAAATGTCATGACTTTCAGATCACGAGCCAGTCTGTTATTTACAATTGAACACGGATAACATTCAACAAATGTTGAAACTGACATCTTACATTTTTATCCACAAAATTAGCTTATTTCAAATTTTCTGGCAGCAACAGGTCTCAAAAAAGTTGGGACACAGGCAAAAAAGGGCTGGAAAACAAATTAATAAGAGAATCAGCTGAAAGAACATTTAGCAAGTAATTACATTAACTGGCATCAGGTGTGTAACATGATTGGCTATAAAAGGGATGTCTTAGAGAGGCTGAGTCTGTCAGAAGTAAAGATGGCCAGAGGCTCTCCAACCTGTGAAGGCTTGCGGAAAAAAATTGAGGAATACTTTAAAAACAATGTTCCTCAACTTCAAATTGCAACAGCTTTGATGGTCTTATCAAGTGCATAACATCAAAAGATTCAAACAAGAGGCCCATGGGCCTTAACGGTCCCCTGAGTTGTATAAAAACTGATGTTATTGATGTCAATGAACCAAGTATACCCAAAAGTATCATTTTCCTATAAAGTATAGTAAACTTCACCCCCTCCCCAAGGGCAGATATGTAGCCTGGGGGCCATGAAATTAACAATTTTGATATAGCACCTCACGACCCTTCCATGTATGAAGAGTACTGGTTTCCAGCCCATCTGGAACTGGAGAAGAAGATTGTAGAAATTTTTAGCAATATAACGCCATTTGGGCCCCACCCCTCAGCCCCTGCGGAAGAGACAGGGTCAAAAATGTCATAGTATCAAACCGTCATCTTATGGTTATAATGTCAATCAAGTTTGAATGATTTCCTGAAGATAATGAACAAAATATACTCAAAAGTATCATTTTCCGATTTAAACTATAGTCAATTTCACTCCCTCCCCAGAGGCAAACATGGAGTTTGAGGGTCATGAAGTTCACAATTTTGACATAGCTCCTCAGGAGCCTTCCTTATATGAAGAGTATTGCTTTCCAACATATCTGGGTCTGGAGAAGATGATTTTTAAAATCTCAGCCCATAGGACCACTTAGCCCCACCCCTCAGAGCACCTGGGGGTGGGCACCATAGAACTCACAATTTTGGTGCATATTTGACCAAGGAAGGCTCCAGCAAAATTTTTTTATAAATCTCTTCAGTGGTTTCTGAGAATTGGAAAATGTATTGATAAGTTTTAGCTCCGCCCCTCAGAGCCCCTGGGGGAGGGGACCATATAATTCACTATTTCGGTGCATATTTGCCCAAAGAAGGTTCCTGCGAAATTTTACTGAAATTGAATCAGTAGTTTCTGATTGAAAATTAAAAATTAATTGAAAATTAAATTGAAAATTAATTTTTTTGAAAATTAATTGACCAGCTTTAGCCCTGCCCCTCAGAGCCCCTGGAGGTAGGCAACATATAAAACTATTTTGAGGCATATTTGACCAAGGAAGGTTGCTGTAAAATTTCATTGAAATCGGATCAGCGGTTTCTGAGGAGTCGTCGAAAATGTAAATTGTTTACGGACGCACGACGGACAAAAGCCGATGAGAATAGGTCACTTTGAGACTTCGTCTCAGGTGACCCACAAACTGGAAAAATCCATGTGCGTAAGGGACAAGACCGAAAACCTTTTACTGGATGGCCATGATCTTCGGGCATTCAGGCGCCACTGCATCACTCACCGGAATAATTCTGTCATTGACATTACTATATGGGCCCAGGAATACCTCAAGAAACCACTGTCAGTAAAAACAGTCTGTCATGCCATCCACAGATGCCACCTAAAACTCGATCATGCAAAAAGGATGCCATTGTTCAGCATGATCCAGAAGCGCCGCAATGTTCTATTGGCCAAGGCTCATTTAAAATGGACTGTAGCAAAGTGTCCAGTGGTCAAACGAGTCCAAATTTGACATTCTTGTTGGAAATCATGGGCGTCATGGCCTCCGATAGGGGTGGGACGATTCTGAATCGCGATTTTTTTAAGGCGTAGTACCACCAACTGTTGCCGTGGGGCGAACATCCGAGCTTTTCCTCTTCCTTTATTAAACCAGACGCAGCCTTGAACGAAGGTGCCAAACATCAAGGGCGTGAGAAATGCTTCCGGAAAAAAAAAAAAAAAAAAAAAAAATTGCTGCATGGAGCAAGTAAAGGACTACAGAACCGTCTCCTTTTCACTAATTAGGCTACTTTAATCATGTCCCTGTTTACTTTGCTCAATTAGCAATCAAACATGGGATTCACTTTTTTACTTTGCTGGATGAGTAGAACTCTTTATTAAGGCAGCATGTTTGATTGCCACATTATGAAATTTAAATGGCCAAAGAACAGCACAGCATGAACACGATTGCCATTGCCATACCATTTTGTGGTATGATTTTCATTATTTATTGCTCCCATTCACGTTTCATCCGCATTGCAGAATGTTCTCCACCTTGTGTATTTTTTGATGCTTGAAATCCAGGGCGATCTGAAAATAAATTTCTTTATTTTTATTATATCATTATAGATCTTCTAAAAAGACGAGGATTTTTTTTAAAGTGTCATGAGACCACTTGCAGTCATGGGGTGTGTAGGCAGTCACACGTAATTTCTTGAAACACACACCTGAAGCGGCTTAAACGATTTAAAATGCCGTTGGGAAGAAGCCTGAGTTTAGATTTCGCTACTTGCAGGCGCTCTGCCCTTCCCTAAATCTGCTCCCGTGTTCTTGGCTTAAATAACAATCAAGCAATTTCAGTAGCCTATAACGATTAAGATGTGATGGCGAAAAGCAGAAAAACCTAACTGGGCTTGTTAGATCGAAAGAATGCCAATAATTTGAATAATTAGAAAAAAAAATCTTCCTCTGAATTACATCTCTCATTGTCGCATTTTAGGACATTATTCAAGATGAATTTAAAACAGATTTGTAAAGATCGCCCTGGATTCTAAAAAATACACAGGCTGGAAAAAATTCTGAAAGGCAGATGAAACATGAACGTGAGATCGCTATGAATTATCACACTCGCACGAAATGGTGTGGCCATGGCAATTGTTTATGCAAATCTGTGCCATTTAAATTTCTAAATGCAGCAATCAAACATGTCTTAATAAACAGCTCTACTCATTCAACTTACAGAGTAAACGAATCCACATTTGATCGCTAATCAAGCAAAGTAAACGGGAACAGGTTTACTTTTCTTCGAGTTGCCTAATTGGTTAATAGGAGATGATTCTGTTTTCATTTGCTTGGCTCCTTTAAGCACTTAGCCGAAAAATACTGATGTCAGTGAAGTTTTTTCCGGAAGCATTTCTCACGCCCTTTGATGGTTGGTACTTTCGTTCAAGGCTGCGTCTGGTTTAATTAAGGAAGAGGGAAAGCTCGGATGTTCGCCCCACGGCAACAGGTGGTGGTACTACGCCTTAAAAAAAATCGCGATTCAGAATCGTCCCACCCCTAGCCTCCGAGCTAAAGAGGAGAAAGACCACCCCTCCTGTTATCAGCGTTCAGTTCAAAAGCCAGCATCTCTGATGGTATGGGGATGCATTAGTGCATTAGTTCATATGGTGCGGGACACTTGCATGTTTTAAAAAGCAACATGAATGCTGACAACCTTTTTTTTTTTTTTTTTTTAAAGAAAAGTTTGTTAAAGGAGACCTAAAACTCTCCAGCAGCTGGAAGCCTGTATTAAACAAGAGTGGGATCAAATTCCAATGGCTAAACCAAAGAAACTTGTCTCCTCAATGCCCAGACGACTCCATTCTGTTAAAAAGAGGGGATGCTACACCATGGTAAACAGGCCCCTGTCCCAACTTTTTTGAGACCTGTAGAAGCCATCAAATTTGAAATGAGCTCATTTTGTGGATAAAATAGTAAAATTTCAGTTTCAACATTTCCTGTTCTCTGTTCTATTGTGAATAAAATACTGGCAGGAATGATATGAAAGTCACTGCATGTTGATTTTATTCACAATTTACACTTTGTCCCAACTATTTTGGAATTGGGGTTGTAAATAAATCACTTTGGAAAGAACAGCACCATAATTAACAGCTATGATTAACTGCAATAAAACCTGAAATTAGCCATTTCCACCAACAAGGAACTATAAAAAAAATTTGTCAGTTTTCAAGTTGACTGCATGCTTGGCCGTGATCATTTCTCTTTGAGGTGGAATGTCTGTCCTCACTGCTGCGGACCTTAAATTGTAAACACACATCAAACAGGACAGCTCCGATTACTGCCTTTTGTTGCAGTGTAAGGAAAATATTAAAACTTACATTTTAATTCTTTTATTTGTATTTATTGTGTACCTTTTCATCTAAATGGGCCGTAGACTCAAAGGATGAAAAAGTTAAAGAGTGATGCCTGCTGCTTTAAATATTGACCGTATTACAGGACTGAAAGATAAGGAAATTTGAATTATGCTCAGATACTGTCATTGAGTTTTATATCGTCTCATAGCAAATTTACCCATGTGTGCAGCTAAATATGTTCACATAACACATTTCAGTCCAAATACCTGCAGATTCAATTATAAAACACTGAACTAGCCATGAGACAAGTCGAAGAGGTGTAACAAACCAAGGGACGGAATCACAATGTTTAACGGAATTTAAAGTGTACCTTTCAGCACTGTGCCCCACATTGGCCCACGCAAACATATTGTTTCTCTCACATTTGGTGTGTCGACTTCTTGTCACCCTAACTGCATATGTTGCGGATTAGTGAAGTAATTACAATCGTGACTTCCTCATATCGTACAATACACATACACAATCCTGATGCATGACTGAGTCGACACTAGCGATGTAGTATCATATGGCTATTATAATGACTGGTTAAGGTGGTGGTCAGAAATGTGAAGGTGGTCAGAGATGTGAAGGAGGATGTGTGCAATATTTCCTATTAAATTTCTGATTATATCATTTGCTAATTATATATGTATGTCGTTGACTGCATCTGTACCGGATAAACTGGTCAGTTCTGATTGAATACCAGCTGTCAGTATAACTGGTAGCACAAGATAATTTATTTCAATAGGAAATTCACAACAATTGTAGAAAAACAAGGTGATCGGAAAATGGCTCTGCTGCAAATGAAGCAATGCAATTGAGATGCGAGGGTTTTCCTGGGTGGTGAATAACAGTTATTCATTTGTAAATGCACTGAATTTTGCCGTGGCTTCAACAGTTTATAGTTTTACTGGTCACACTCTTCATTTTCTTAGCCGCATGGCAGAGCCTACTTAATTATCATTAACAGTGGGCACCAAAATTACTGGCATTCCTGACTGGCAATGCACAAACGATACTTCAAAAAATTCTAAAAATAAAAAATAAAAATTCTACCATGTGAGAAATACTGCGCAATATTAATGTTCCAATTATGGAACCAACCAAAATCAATTCCCGTTTTATTTAAAAATCAATTTCCTCCAAATAAAGACTTCACAATCAAGGGGCACCCAAAAAAGATTATTGTAAATAATGTCTGTACAAGAATTTGCCACTAACGTGTCTTTGTCCCCCGCCACAAAATGTCAAATCGTGTGATACTGAACATCCTCTCAGTGTGACCATGAGTGTGACGCGAAGGTCACCAAAATCGACCCTAATACATGTTGACATCAAATTTGATGGAAATTCTTCAATTCGCTCATGAGATATCTCGCTGACAAGGATTCGGGATGAACGGATGGACAGACAGACGGACGGTCGTGAATTCTATGTCAAAAACTAAACCAGGTATTAAATTACACTTATTTAAGTTTTATCTAAGTGTTTAGGAACTATATGGAGGAATTGCATCACTTTGTTTCGCTAAGGTATAAAAATGAGGCAACATTCATGCAATATCCCTCAGTCATACAACACGATGAAGTAAACAAAACAAAATTGTTGCTCCAAGAGAGGCAGATGGTCAAAGAAGGGCTTCATAAATCTGGTAATTGCAACAAGAAGACTAACAAGCAACTGAATATGACACTGACCACAGGTTTGAGCAACAATTTAAAAATTCCAAAGATATGGATTAGTTGCAAACAAGGTTAGAGGAGGGAACTGCATTTTTCCCCCCAGGATACTGAGGAGGATGGTGAGAGAAGCAATAAAATCACTGTGAAGAAATTGCAGGTCTTAATGGCATCTTGGGGTCACAAAGTTTCAAAAGGCAATCAGGCACCACCTCTACAACCACAGGCTCTTTCGAAAGGTTGCCAATTTCTCACCAGTGGACACAAAGGGAAGCAACTTGGAGTTTGCCAAACATCATTTATGTTATAACTGAAACAAGGTGCTTTGGTCAGATGAGACCAAAATTGCATGTTTCGGTCAGATACAGCATCTGCATGTCTGACTTTGAAACAGCAAACAAGGAGAAGCACTTCATACCCACGGTCAAATATGATGGTGGGTCAGTCATGTTTTGGGACTGTTTTAATTCAAGAGGTCCAGGGGGACTGGTTAAGACTAATGGCATAATAAATTCCACCAAGTGTCAGGATATTTTGGCTGACAATATAGTTGCCTCCGCAAGATGGCAGGGACTTGGTCTTAAGTGGATTTTCAAACAAGACAATAGCCCTAAGCAAACCACAGGATCCACGCAGAAATGATTCTTTTGTCAACACAACTGATGTTCTACATGGCCATCTCAGTCCCCAGACCTCAATCCAGTTGAAAAGCAGTGGGCTCAGTTGAAGAGGACAGTTGATAAATGCAAACCAACCCAAGAATGCGAAGGATCATGTAAGGATCTGTTCAGAGGAATGGTCGAAAATCCCTAAAAATGTGTGCCTTCTCCTTGTCAAAAATTACAGGAAAAGACTCCATGCTGTTGTCCTTGCCAGAGATGGCTGCAACATGAACTAAATGAAGAGTGCCAATAATTATGAAACCTTGATTTTGTTTAAATTTATATTGTATTATAGTTTTGATTTTTTTCGTTACCATCTATGAAGTATTTCATACATGTTGGTATATTCCGTTTCTCAAAAATAGTACATATATAATTTTTGAAAAATGGTCATGCACACAAAAAAATGGCAATTTCACTCCGGGTCGCGGGTAGCAGATAGTATATGTGTCTGTGATTGCCACTCGGGGCTGCCAGTAATTTAGAAGCCCACTGTAACTGGACAACTTCATTAAGGGGAGAGCCAATGCTAACAAAACCAAGAAACCAACAGATCTAAAGTTTTTACTTCAGTGACTGAAGTAATATACTGACTGCAGCAAACACTGTACTTGGACAATCCCATTAATTTCTCCTTTTATTCACAGTGGATTGTCCAGTTTTTATATTGAGCACTGCAACTCCCCAAAACATTCCTCTCCACTCATCTCAAGATGGGATGCAAAGCTGGTTTAAAAAGCCTAGACAACTTTGCCTTTTAGCTGAAATTCGAAGAGTGCTTACTGCAATCGGCCAATACAGATGTAAATTAATCGTTACCGACCGTAAAAAACGTTACCTGTACGTCCGTAATCAGAGAAGATTCTGCATGGGGTTATGGTCTCAGATCCCTCCCGTGTCCTCCCATTGTACACCATGAGAGAATAAAACTCATCTCGGCAAAGCAACGCTACACAAACCATTGGATGGGCAGAACAGCAGTACCCAGCTTTCCGAGAGAAATATTTGCTTAACGATTATTACTATCCCCCGCAACAAAGTGTGATGGGGAATATTGAATTGGGGTCCGTTCATCGAACCGGGCCACAATGGGGACTAGATTTCTCTAGAACTATTATACATAGATGCGTGAAATTTATGCTTAATAAGCTACTCATGATCTACGTTGACTTTAAAAACGGATGTCGAGACATTTTTTTTTTAACTCAGTTATGGCCTTTGATCGTGGCTGGGGATAAAGATGACACTGTCATTTTGTTTCAATAGGGTTTTTGTGTTTCTTTATCAAACAGGATAAATAATAATGGCATTAGGCCTATTCATAACCATTCACAATGCTACACAAGTCAATACTCCGTGGAAATATTACACAAGCTCAACACTAAGTTTAGACCAACCTTATTCCACCGATATCTTTTTTTTATTTATCTTTTATGTTACCGTGCTGGTGAACTGAGACCCCAACTCCTTTGGCAGTGATTACCTGGAGACACAAAGGCGGGTGGAAGTACAGGGAATAGTGTACAGAATGATTTCACGCGGCAATATAACCAATACAGAGATTGGTACCTCACATTTTTGGAAAAAAAATCCCAAGGGCTCTTCGTTGACTTTATTAATCGGAGACAAATCCTTGATTTAAGGTCTCATTTGGGAAATGGAGCCTTCTACATAAAAATTTCACCATCACTGTCACTTCACCACTGTTATAACACAGTAAATGCCACAACCTACAAAGAGCTTTTATGCATGACTGACAAGCAACTAGTAAAGTCCAAGCCAACAGGAACAAGCTGCAATTTGACACATTTTCCGATTAAATAAGGCCAGCTGTCTCGCACATACCAATGGTAAGAAAATGAGTGCACCAGGTACAGCAATGGCCTAAACTGATCTTTGAGGCAAGGAGACAGTGGGTGAATGATACAAGCACAGGAATTCAAGAGGTACTCATATTAGAGCTCAAGTTGCAGCATGTAATTAGCAGCAGTCTAAAGATTGTGAAATAATCTATTAAATAAGAGGGTGGAGGAATCTCATCAGTAAAAAGCCCTGGGCCTCGAACACCCAGTTTTTTGTGCAAGGAAGGCGACAACAGCCTTACGGGCCACGCAACAGAAAACTCACATACTGCGCTACAAGTGGCCTATGGGCTTGGTACAACTGCACACAGCACCACTGCAAACCAACATGCACTAAAGTGCAATATCTTAACACACTGTATTGATCCACGTGCACTCCAGACTGAAAACAAGAAGTGGAGACATCAAGCTAGCATAGATTCTAATTTGGGGGACCAATCTAAGACACTCGACCTCCCAAACCATATCTGCCCTGTAACTTTAGTCATAAAATACATGTAACATGGGTGAGCTGACCAATCAAACTGAACACAAGTGTTCAGTGACAACAACTATAGCACATTGATGTTTTGGACAGAAAAGTAGGAACACAAATTCAATGCCAATATTTTCACATCTTTGGACAAAAGAATTTGCTCCCTTCAAGCATCAGCCTTATGATGAGAGAAGAGGGTGGCAAGTCTGGAGTAACACTGCTTTTACCACAATTTAGCAAGTCAAAAGCTTTGACATAAATTGAAAGAACCCAATAGGTTAATACGATGCTGTATTTTTATAATCAGATTTAAGTCCATTTCAAGTAAAGGCTGGTCATGCATGCAACAAAAATATCAACGCAACAGTTTAGTCCTTTCAATATTCCGCATAATTGTTTCTGAGGTTAGTTTAGTAGGGTTTATGTGACCAAAGTTGCGCGCCACTGGTCTGCGGGCATCTCAGTCACCTTCTCCATATCAATGTCAAGTTCATGCCCTTTGTCAAAACTGCCCTGTTAGACAGGTGGGACATGATCCAAAGCTACTGAAATCAGGTACAGTCAGGCCAGGTACATCCTGTCCTTTGGTCAATAAAAGGCCACCTCAAAATTCCTCGTTCTGCCGTTGTTCAAACCGCCATAGATGACTTGAGCCATCAGGGAGCGTGCCATTGGCATGCTCAATGCAGGGATGCTTCTCAAGGCTCTCAGTGTCCGTATTTCAACAATTAGTCGCATAAGATACCTTTTTGAGGTATCAGACGTGACAGCAGACCATCGACACACGACAACCACGTGTGATGATCCCCGCGCGAGACGGCTATATCCGGACTATCCGTCTCTGTGACCATCTGAGACCAGCAACTGCCACTGCAGGTGAGACAGCTGGTCCCCACAATCACTGCATTTTTGCCTAAACTGCGAAAAAGTCATCTCCAGGAAGTCCATATCTCTGCAACGTTTTGCTCTAATTGGATTGGACCGCACATCAGCTCAACAAAAAACAAGAGGCCCATGGGCCTTAACGGTCACCTGAGTATAGTATATCCAATGTTAAACCTTGGCCATTAGGCATGGCCCTAATTTTGACCCCAGGGATCAGATTAATGGAAACCAGTATCATAAGCAATAGAGTATTCTAAATTGTGTGTCTATAACTTGTGGCTATTTTCTTTAAGCAAAGAAGATTTCTCAAGCCATTTTGACCCTTGGGCCCTGCCCCTTAGCCCCTGGGTAAGGGAAACTGTCAAAAATATCATAATATCATCTCATTGTTGTAATGTCAATCAAGTGTGAATGATTTCCAGTCGGAATTAAACAGAATATACCCAAAAGTATCATTTTCCTATATAAACTATAGTAAACTTGACCCCCTCCCCAGGGGCAAACATGGAGCCTGGGGGTCATGAAATTCACAATTTTTATAAAGCACCTCAAGACACTTTCATCTATAAAGATAACTGGCTTCCAGCATATCTAGGTATAAAAAAGTAAATGCAAGACAATAGGCTTGCACTAACAGAGTTGACAATACATAGGGTTGGTCGGTGCGGTCTGTGAATATGCTCATAAAAACTTCATTTTGCATTTAAACAAAAAACGCTTCAGTGAAAGGAAGGAATAATACCTTCATTAAAATATGTCAAGTTACTTTTCTACTTCTGAGGTAAAACCGCATCCCGCAGGGCATTTTCCCCTCAAACTGTACAGGCAGTTGCCAAGTACCAACCACAGATTGTTGGTTTTCTCCAGGTATACTCCAGTTTCCCCCAAAATCTAAACATGACACATCCTTAAATGACCCTTACTTAAGTTGTTGTGTTCACAATGTGGCTTATGATGACAATATAACAAAGGGCAATAACTCCATCAAATTTGATTGAATCGGTCTGGTTTTCGAACTTCTTCGAGATCTTATAGATATAAGCCAGCATGCAAAGTTTCATGAAAATTGACCAATATTTACTAAAATTATTGTGTTCACAAGGTTGCTTATGATAATAATACAACAAAGGGCAATAACTGCATCAAATATGATCGAATCAATCTGGTTTTCGAACTCGTCCAAGATCTAATGGATATAAGCCTGCATACAAAGTCTCATCAAAATTGGTTCATAAATACTTAAGTTATTTTGTTCACAAGGAAAAGTTTACGGACGACGAACGACAACGGACAAAAGGGGATCGCAATAGGTCACGCCTTCGGCTCAGGTGACCGAAAAAGAAAAAATAAATAAATTGGTTGAGTGAATAGGCACGTTTGATGGCCAATGGCGCATTAAAGGACTGTTTTCTTTACAGACAAGTCACATTTCCAACTTCACACTGCGAATGGACGGGGGATCATTATGCTGAGATTGTGGTGCGCACAGTGGCACATGGTGGTGGAGTGCTGGTTTGGGTGGGAATGTCCCACCCAAGTGCATTTTATGAACAGCAACTTGAATGCAGTGAGATATCATGATGAGATACTGCAGCCTATCATCCAACCATTCGTCCACAAAAACCATAAGTATTCAGCATGACCATGCCAGACCCATGTCACCCATGTATGCACAGAGTTCCTTGTGCCTGCAAACATTTGTATGCTTGAGTGGCTGGCTTATTCCTCGGATATTTCCCCCATCCAGCATCTTTGGGATGTACTCAACATCCGCCCACTCTGCACAGCTCTTGAAGAGAAGTGGGATTACGTCCCCAAGTCACCACTGACCATTTTGTTACAGTCCATATAGCAGAGATGAGTAGCAGTGCAGCAGGCCAAAGGCAGACATACTCAGAATTGATTTGTGAAATTTGGACAATAGACCCCACCCCCTTAATCATCATGCCATCATGAGATTCTTGTTTGTCTGTTTCAATCATTGATCGAAATGTATTACATGGTCATACAATCTGTCAACACTGAATCAAAGTACAATGATTTTCTGAACACGGTCACATTTCTCACAATAAGAAGTGTTGAATTTATATTTTTGTTCAGTGTTTGTCTCTATTAAGCCATTTTAAAACTTTAAGCCAATGTACGTAGCTACATACGTGGCAAATCAAAACATGTCTATTGTGCAGACATATCTTAGAGGTGTCGGTGGAAGCAGGTATTGGAGTGTAAGTAGCTAGACAAGGTCAGCTGGTCTTTAGGAAACATACCTGCCAATTAGAAATATTAATATAAAAACACTGAAAGAAACAAACAGGGCTTAAAACTTGTATAACCCATGATTTGTTGGTCGATCATTTAGATTAAATGGCTAATGTTGCATATAAATGGCCGTCTGTAGTATTAAGATGCAAAATGCCGACGTAATGCCATTCAAATTAGCGTTATCTAGCAGGATGACGCTAGTTTAAGGACCCTCGACTTTGTATCGTAGCTCATAGACAGGGCTAATACTTCTGGAAATATAACGTCAGCCTTCATATGACGTCAGGTTAGAACGAGGCAAATTTCTTCCGAAGTCTAATATTACGCCAAAACAGCAGTTTAACCGGCTAGCCCAGTTACATTCAAACTCAGTTAACATGATGGCCACTTCGTGAACGCAGCTGGACAGATAATCGAATATTCTAGACCAACTATTTCATATTACCGACACAAGTCACAACATCGGTACTTGCACTGTTGCCTAACTTCGCCTGCTAGTCATAGACCAACACGTCAGTTAACCTGTGGCAGCATTACTGCTAGCCGGCCCACTAATGATAATTAACCAAGATAGCGTTAGCCAATTTGGAGATGAGCCAACTTACGACAGAAGTTAAGTTCGTGTTCCTTCAACGTTAAAAACCCATTTTCTGCATGAACCGCAGCTCAGATAGACAACTAAGTCAATTACGAGTTATAATCACCTACACAAGACGTTAATTTATGAAATGTTCAACGGTATTCTGCTGATATCAGCCGCTAACGTTACCTACACGCGTCATACACTCATGGCAACCTTAAGCCGCTGGCACACAGGACGCGAAACAAATTTTTCGCACGACAGATTACATTCAAAGTCAACGCAAAGACGCGAATACACGCGAAAAATCGTGTATACGTGCCTTTGCATTGACTATGAATGCAATCTGTCGTGCGAAAAATTCGTTTCGCGTCCGGTGTGAAAGCAGCCTTGGACATTTTCACGTAAATTACATAGTGTGCGACGAGGTTTACAGCATGATTATGACTAATTTGTGACCAACAACGTAACTGCGTTAGGCTAACGTTAGCTACGTCTTTCAGACACAATATGTCATTCATCGCTCCCATGAACTGTCTAGGTTAGCCAGACTAGCTAGCATTGGAAGAACGGGAATCCGATGATTTCGTCTTTCATACACCAGCTATGCTCGGTAGCCTTCCTGGCAGTAAAATGAAGCCAGGATTGTACTGTAGCTGGCGAGCTAGTCGTTGGAGGACTCAGCTAATTAACGGTAGTCATAGTGTCAATAACCCATAATCGTTAGTCCATCCATCTATCTGCTGGACTCCTGCGTAGTTTTCTAACCACAAGCTAACAAGTGGCTACAAATGTTAGCAGTGGAAAAAAGTGTCAACTGTCTAGTCGCTGCTAAAACTAACTTAGCTAGCAGCTAATGAGCTCGCTAGCCAGTTGAGTGGCAAGCGAGCCGAGGGTAGGGCTAATCTGCTGAAAACATTCCGCTGAAAAACTACAACCACATACACTGTCCTTCATGATTTCTCAATATAATGTGATGAAATCTTCACCAGTTATTATTGAGATGTATATCTATTAATAAGAAATTATTAATTAGTATAGATGGTTGTAGTTTTTCAGCAAAATGTTTTCAGAAGATTAGCCCGACCCGCGAGCCGAGAAGCCACGACAACCGCTATTGAGCCAAACAACACTGAGGTCGCCGGCTCACTTAAACTAGGCCTCCAGTTTTGTAGCAAAACTGAGCGAGACTAATTACAGGCATCCAAGTGTATTTTGGATGATAATGCGCGTTCACGTTCAGCAGACTGTTTGCAGTGTTGTGGGCCTTTTGTGTGGCGCGTCTGGATCGAATCCTCGCGACTAGAGTGGCCCCAGCAGGCGAAATGAGCGTCCTGCGCGCGGCCGGAACTCACAGGAAAAGCCCGTATCCTCATCTTGGTGTCCTTCTTGGTGCCGCCTTTGCTGAGGTTGGACATGTTTAGTTACTCTATCGTCTCTGTATTAACATTAAACAATATTTAAGGGAAGCGTAGAAGTGGAGAAAGCCACTCCGTGGGTCTGCGTCCCTCTTCTGACTGTTATCGTCTCCACTCGCAGCTCAGCTCCGCTGGTTTGGCTCGATGATGGCGGACCGCAAGCACTCACTGCGCAGGCCAGCGCAGTCCAAACCACGCGAGAGGAAACGGTGGATTTGCATAAAAACACTTGAAACAAGTCAGCACCGCAACCGTTGCGAGATGACTGCGGAGTTTTCTGCAGTTTTCGCTCTTGGCTGTAGGCCTGCAGGTGTCTTATGTGGAAAAATACACGATGATGGATCGTTATGATGTCTGCGCTAACCTGATATGAGATGGCTGGCCATGCATTACTATCATATTTTACGGTTTAGCTATTAAAACATTTTTTTTTTTCAAAAAACCAGAATTTATTCAAAGGCATTCTGTATAGTGTTGGTCTTCTTTCATGTGCAGGTAATCTATTGAGATGGGTCTTTAGTCTGCATTATAAGATGGTCACCCATTATATTTCCCAGACTACCTTGATAAAATAGAAATCATTCCCGAGTGAAACTTAAAATAACACCAAGTGGCACATCAGAGCCCTGCCATCTATCCGGAGAGTATTCCTTTCTCTTACCCAATGACACAAATCAAAAAGATCAGAAATGGAGCATGATTAGACCATGGACAGGTGGAATGGATGGATGGATGACATCATCTGCATGCAATTTTTTCTACACTGTTTTGGATCAAATTTCCTAGGAAATAAATATAATGTCGCAATGGATTACTATATATGCATATTTAACATCTGTATTCAGTTCAACAACGTTTTAGAAACAAATACAATACTTGGGCTGAATGGCCTGTTAATGCCACTCATATTGTGTTATGTTACAATTTCTTAATTAAGATTTCTGCAGTTCTCCAAAATACTTAAAGATATGTTGCAGAGGATTTGTCCATTGCTGTTTGTTAACACAACATTCAAAGTTGGATCCTCTTTTGCAGCTCAGTGACACCAGATGTCCGTGCCCGCTGACAATAATTTGAGCTGGGCTCCAAGCTAGATGCTGTCATCCTGTCAAAACCTTAGGTAAGCCAGCGCAAATTTAATTTTAGCTAGTTAACTCCAAATTACTCTGTTTTGTGGTTCTGGACCAATGCCGTATATGACAACATTGCTATACAAGTTCTGCAACATTATTAAAAATACACTGCCAACAGTAATGTTATTTATGGTCAGCAAGCCTATATAAGTTACCAGCTAATTACAGATTCTAAACCCCGAGCCTCCAACAATCTTTTTACCAGTAATGTCGGTTTGTGACTGCTGCAACTGGCGTGTGTTGGACAGGAAATGATTCTGAAATCAAACTTATTTACCTCAAGGGTTATTTTCTCAACAAATGAAGTTATTTGCATTAGTAGGACTTAATGCATATGTAGTCAACACTGCTTGTATGTAAAGACACTCAGCTAGCTTGCTACTATTTTTGGAATGTTCCATTTGTTGTAATGAGAAAGCAGACACCTTAACAAGCTAACTAAGCAAACCGTTTGGACTTCCCTGTCCTACAAAAACAGGCCAATTCCCTGTCAATCTCAATGCCGATCATCTCCTTTAAAGCTCACTACCAGATGAAAGCTAACCCCAAATTTTGTCTAATTTTGGAATGGTTTTTTTTTCTTCAGTTGGCATTTTGAGTTGCAATATTTACTTTTTTTCTGAGCTGAGACCATCATTTTCTTGGTTCTTTTTCACATTTTTATTGGCTGGGGGTTACGCACCCACTGCCCAGATTTAAACACCAAGAGACATCTCATACAATGTAAAATAACAAAACAGAGGTAGACTGCATGGTCTCTGGGGATACAGGCACTGCCACACATTTCTATGGTGGATCATAAGGGATGATTGAGAGGGATTATTTCTGTATGAGTCAATGCATTCTTTTTTTCTTGTATTGAAAATCCTACTCAGTATACCTTTACGATTTGTAGAATTAAGATTATTTCTTCTGGTAAAAAAAATGTTTAACATTCAACTGGGAATACGTGTTTGAAATATGCACCACCAATTGTCATATACAGATCCACTGAAGGTGCCCCAGGGATTCTTCATAATCATTAACAGCATCAGCATCAAAGTTTGCCTGGGAACCAGCCCCTGTGTATTGGAATTTTCAGTGCTCTTAAAGGTTCGCCATGCAAATTCGAAGAGTGATGAAACCTGCAATTTATTGGAGCTGGATGCCAGGTTAGAAATTCTGTCGTTTTGTGTTCCGCAGGAAAGAAGCTCAGATGAATTAGATATGCATGTGTTAAATTAGTGTTAACATCTGTCAGAGTGTTACATGTACTGCAGGGGACACATAGCAGGGGTCTGATGAGCCATGGGAACCAATGAGCCATATCACGTATTTGTAATCAATAGATGTCAGAGCTGCTTAAAATAAGCAAAATAGTGACATTGATCATCAGACCCTGGTCTTCTCTACATGTAGAAATAAACAGCACATGGGACCTATAGATTTCCTCATGGTCAGTTTTATATAAGAACATCTATTTTGGTGGCTGATCCTGAATGATCTCAATATTTTTAACGATTTCAGTTATAAATGTGTTATGGCCCCAATTTGTTTTGACATTAACGACAGCAAAGAATAACAGACAAAAAATTTTAAAACTAAAACACATTTAATTAAACAAAGGCAACTAACAACAAACTACTCTACCCTACAGACCAATATTGATTATATACAAAAACAGAAATATTTACAGTCCCTTTGGTGGGTTGCTTGGTGATGTCCTGGGTGAGGAAAATGCTCTAACACAGGCAAAAATCCACTAAAAGCTTCACAAGTCTTAAACAGAATGACAGGTCTGGTCACATGTATCCTCCTCCTTGCAATTTCTCCTACTACTTTACTGTCTCAATTTTACTCCTTATATACTCTTTTGCAGACCCCTCCCACCTTTTAGGCTTTTTTAAAATTTTTCTCTGAGACTTGTCCCAGACATGCCTAAAACATGTCCAAACCTATCTCCAGTCTGGGCTTAACAAAAAAAGGGTAAATACTGCCATCTAGTGGCCTCTATTCACTTACAAATGTTTTTAAAATGTTGCTATTTCTCAGAAATCTATTAAAAATTTTGCTTTTCATTAGTAATGAGTTAATACATAGTTTTTTATGCATGGATAGCGTTTCAAGTTACTGATAAAAAAACTCACAGGAACCACAGTTTAGTGACGGGTCTGTACTTCCTATGATCTTGGCACAAGCTCATTACTTGCTCTCAGACTCAGGATGTTATTAACATGTTCTTAGTTTTTGGCATTTTTCAGCCTCAACATTGTTGTTAAATGAAAGTAAAATCCAAATAAAATGAAACCAAAAAGTGTAGCTCATGAACATATTTTGGCACTTTAATCTCATGGACAACGTTATGGACAACAGTCTAATATATTTTGGCGCCACCATCAGATGCCATGTTAAGTGTAATTGGCCTTCTAAAAATTCATCACTTCCGAATGGCTTCAACATAATTCAAGCAAATTTGGCCTGACAGTTGTTCAGATCAAATGTATTTAAACATTTTTCCCGTCTAAAATGGACTGAGTAGCCAACTCCAACGCAACTCCGCTGGATATTACAAAGCATTTGCTGGCCGAGGATGAGATCCCCATCGCAAGTAGAGCAATAAAACTCTATCTGGCTGGATGGTAGCCTGAATTGACGAATATAAACAAGAATTTTATTTCATTCACAACGAAGTGAGCAAATTAATGAATGACATGAAAAAAATACAAATCATTATGTCAACTTTGTGACAAAGCATGAATTATATATCGAAACATATTGTCATGCTTGTGCTATTTGATCATCAAGGCCAAGATAGCCTGTACTGGCATATTTATTTATTTTTTTAATATTTACTAAAATGGTATTCCATACTGGACATGCTCCAGTGGGCCTACCTCAGTTGAGGTGGCACTACAGTGCGACTGCATTGAAGGCAGCGGTGAACGATTAGTCTCAGCGAGACGGGAGCACGACAACAGCTGGAGAACAATTGGAGAACACAGGCGGCTAATTTGCCTTTTCAGCCGAGGGGTACTGTATTTCTAAATAATTACACATGGGCTTTTAGTGATTTAAGAACTTTTACTACCAGGGTCTTCAATTAGGCTTCTTGAAATTGTGTATTTATTGCAAGAAGAATTCATACTTGAACCAAGAGAGCCATGGCACTTAAAATCGATACTGTCCCAATTTTTCCAGGACGTCTGGTCACACTGCATGGCATTAGCAATGAAAATCCATTCTGTGGATATTTAGGTCTGTTTACTATGAGATGTTACATTTTCGGAAAGGAAATAATGATTATCTTGCCATTGACAAAATGGTTTGAACACGTAATGGTGCAATAACTCTCATATTATAGCATGTTGCCACAACCTTCATCTTTCTTTGCTTGGCTGGTAAGTTTCATCACCTCAGTAAGAAACAATCCTCAAGGTTTTATTATGACTACAGCCTTTGCTGACCCCAAGGCAATAGGTACAGCATAAGCTATATATTTTCACTGAGAATGAAATGCAAGTTAGGGAGGTCAAATAGCCCCGTATCCAGAAATAATGCCTGTGTCTTGGTCTATGGCATCACAAAAATGCAACCCATAGAAACAGAGGAAAAGTAGCAGAAATTTACACTAGGTCTCTGTCCTTAGCAAGATCTCTGAATACTCTGGAGGCAATATAATACTCCTCTATGCACAGAACTGAATGCACTTTTACCCCTGTCAGACTTAGATCAGATGTGTTAGATCTTGGTTAAGAGTGAAAAGCTCGGAAAAGTTTTGCAGTGTAGCCTGTAGGAGGTGCTGTGGTACTTGTATCAGTGATTTGAGGCAGTGCTTACCTGAATGGCTCTCCACAGATTTTATTATTGAAGGATTGAACATTCGAACAAAGTGTTTTTGTTTCTCTTTTAGGCGAGTTTAAGGCGTGCACTGTTCTCTTCAGTGATGCGGTGACGTTCACCAACATCTGCTCTAACTGAAGTTGGAACGACTCACCACTGTGCACAATGTTCACATGGTCTGAGAAAGCATTCATAGCTTTTATGTTTGTGCTTATGTATGATGTACGCATGTATTTGCACAGTCATGTCTCTGTGCCTTTGTCTGCCTGAATATATGTCAGTTACTTTCTGTTCTGGCACCCATTTACAAGAGATGGAAAGATATAGCTGCACATTTTAATCCACACCACTCCTGCTATATGTATGTATATGGGAAATTCTGTAAAAAAATTTTCCAAGAAGCAATGGGAAAAAACCTTTGTTGTGAAGATGACATTAACCTATGAATGAAAAAAGATGCAAGTGCTTACTTATGATGTAGACAAGGGCTGAGGGTGCACTAGGTAGACTGAACAACTATTATCATCAATGTGTGACATGTTTTTATTTTCCTGAAATGGATGACCATTGCTCTGCCTAGCTGTACTCTCCTGCAAACCCCAGCCAGGATAAATCCCATAACGCATTGCTGTAGTTGGTTGGTGTTGTTTTTAACTATGCCAACCATCTCTGAATGTCCATTAGACTCATATTTACATGCATTCTGTGCTAGTGTTGGCAGGTATTGTGATGATGCCACGTTATTCTTTGTTTGCAGACACAGTTAATATGGCGCCCTGCATAAAGAGCCATGGCTTGCCCATTAAGATCTAGCTCAGCCCCGGTGTCTACCACTGAAACTACAATTCCCATATTCCATCCCTGCCCTGGTATCTCACACTGAATAAACTTCTCAAAAACCGGTTATAATTCATTAAAATTTCAGACAACATTCAGACAGGTCTAATGTATCTTTTCACCTTTTTCCAGCGCATATTTTTATTAACTTGCTACTTCCTTCACTCATTCACCCATATACTCACCCATCCTTGCCTTATTGTGGCATGCTTCGTGTGTTGGTCTTGGCTCCCTTTTTGCAGATCTTTTAAATGTAAGGGCCTCCACATGATGGCTCAAGGGGAGACTGAGTGAAGGGGAAAGGGACAATGTGCACCAATTTCCTGGAAGGAAACCTCAGAGCCACTGACTAGTAGATCATGGGCGGGTCTAACTGGGAGCCAGACTCAGCCTGTGAGTCCCTCAATGCTCGCAGCGTTCTCTACAAGCTCTAGAATTAAGGTCTGGCACAGATCCCTTCCAGAAACTTCTCTCTATTCATGGTTACGTCTATGTGGACTAGTGATGTGCTTTAGTAGCCTTCTGTATTTTAAGACTTAAAATCCATGCACCTGTTGTTCTGTGTTGGCCCAGTATGTTTTGTCAGTGTGGGTTTGATTTCTGTCAGTCCAATACATTCCTGGTTTTGCTCTAAATGTTGCATTGTGGTTTAGAGAGTCTAACTCTACCAAACTGTGTTCCAGCAGCCATGGACTGAGGGCTAACCGTACCCATGAAGAACAGCAACAGCTTGACTGAGACACATCCCTCCAATCTGCTGCCTGAACCTCAAAATTCAACCCACAAACCACCGTTTGCCCTTCAAGCTATTGGTTCCTCAGACTATTTGCCCTCCAGGCTGGCTGACATTTTTGCCACCTGTCCCTAAGAATTCATAACACTATTTGCTTCTTGTTTCAGACCCAGCAGTTGCAGAATAGGGTAACAGTCATCCCTGGTATAAAGAGATTTCACAGCTTGACTGATGAAGTGAAAGTGGTCTATATATTTATTACAGTTAAGCCATGAGACTCAGAAAGCGATGGAAGTCTCTACAGCGATGACATTTCATCAGAAAAGAGCCCATTGGAGGACAATACTTAGATAGAGAACCTGCTGGACGAGAACTTGTCAGCAGAGAATCTCAGTCTCCCAGAGGGAGGGACCACATATTTGGCTGTAGTCAACAAACCGGCTGCCATGGCAGGGGGGAACAAGCCCATAAGGGCCAGGTTGTGTGTGTTGCTATGAGAAACAGGGCTGGTGCTGATTTTGGTTTTTTAACCCACCTTTATATACAGGGGCCAATGTGTGAAAATATAAAATATTGAATCATTGCTATGGAACAGAAAAGGGTTTTTTTCCCCTCTTTTGGTACATTAAACCCTTTCACAAGTATTGGTCTGAGGGTGGGCTGGTAGTCATAATTGTAATTTCATACTGTCAAATATTGTGCAACAGAACTATGTGTCATTCGAAAGTCTGAGGACTCAGCATTACAACTGTGTAAGTCATTTTAGGATGTGAATATGATAGCGAAAGTAATACTTTAAATTGTGTCATAACAACCCTCAGCCTGACTGTGCAGTCCCATAGGTTCAATTGTACAGCATTAATCAGATTTGCTAAAATATACTCAGCCAAAATAAGAACTTCACATGCATTCGGAGGTAAATAAGTTGAACATACAAGAAATGAGGTTTTAAATAATGATTTTATTTAATTCTGTACTCATTAAACATGGTATATCATAAAAATAATGTCCATAATATAACCAATTCCACCGGAAATGCTATGGAAATGTCCAAGAGTAAAAATGGTAAGTTACAACTTGAATAAGAGCAGTGTGCAGGTGATTACATATAGTTTCGGCAGTCACACGACCTCTAAACAATTAATTCCTAGTGGACGTTGCAGTGACAATTCGATTATGCAAATAACATAAGACAATTTGTTGGTCTTCTGCTTTTGACGTCACACGTGGGCTGCCAGAACGAGGTCAGTCAGCTGAGGTGCCAGTTTGTTGGAGACATGTCTGAAGATCATGGATAGGCCGTCGACTGCATCCCATAACCCTTGCAACGTCAGTGATGGACATTTCCGTATTCAGCATGCCAATGACACCTTCACGCTGAATGTTTGACAGCCATGGCATTGAAAATCAACTTATATTTAACTGTAAAAACTTGTTTTTCTTAGATGTCACTCTAACGTGCTACCAAGAGCTCAGTTGCACATCTCTCATATGGTCACGTGACTAGGAACACGAGAAAACATTGTTTAAGCTTAAAGTACGCTCGCACGTGCTACATACCTGTGCACGTCAGAGTTGATGTGTGTCATGATGTCTTTGACAACGCATTTACCCCTAGTGATAATAAAAACTCTTTTATTAAAAGTTTCAAGAAAATATTTACAAATTTATGAGAGTAAGGTTTCTTTTTTGACTCAGTATATGTCAAAATTAATGGTCTTACCTTGCTAGCGGTCCAGAGATAAAAACTCATTATGCTTTTTAATCCACCAAATAAGAAAGCTTGGACAAATACCACAAAGCTTACTTTAACAGATGGGTAGTTGCAGCGCATCTTTGTAAATTTCACCATAATTAGCTTTTTTACTCATGACGCAGTGCTGTAGATTGTCCCATAGCCCTTTAAGAACTAAATAAGTGCACCCACTGGCAGTTATGAGCTGATCTAACAGAACAGCAAGTGAAGGTGTTATTGCCATAAGTGCTCAAGTCCATATTCATTAAAAATCCAATATCACGACAAATCTATTCTTTCATTTTGTTGAGAAATAAGCCCCATAAGCTAATTTTGGCCGAGAAGCACTCAAGTACAATATAGAATAAGCAGTGAACTGGAAATGCCCTAAGAAGCTGCTTCTAGCAGTAACCAAGTCCAGTCTAAACCTACAAGTACAGTAGTCCAGTCAGCCAATCAAAGCATTGCTTAGAAAAGTGGTAAAGCAATTGTTAAAACAAAACATTGTAAAGTAATGCTGCTTATGTGTAATCTTAGTGTAAAAAGTGATATGAAATGAAAAGATGCAGATATTTTCAAAGAGCCATTGAACTGAAATAAAGAGATAAGCTGCGGTAATTCATGGGATGAATTTACTTATCATTGCACAACATACGGCATTGATGAAATTGATGCATTCAATCTTCCTTCTTACATAAGATAAACTGTTATACTATTAATCAAACAATTATGAAACCTGAAGCAGAGCTGAAACCCTTAGTTACAGCTCCTAAAGTCGTACAAAAATAAAATGGTTTGCTTGACATTAATTGACTCACTTTTTACACATTTGCACACAAAGAACAATGGCATACGTGTTTTTACCAAGAAAAAATTGAACTCTACAGAACTCTAATTTTACAAGCATGTCTATCCAAGCTTACTTTGAGAGATTCAAAAAGACAACAAAGGTAAATTAATAATGATGCAGATTTTGTCCGGATTCCATCAGCTGAAACTGAAACCAAAGTGTTGCAAACGGTCATCACCTGCAGCCTCCTGCTAAGTGAAATCAGATTGATGCTGTGTGTGTGGGGGGATACCTGATCCCTGAGGGTTTGATAGCCTGAGTACTGTGTACAAAGATGTATTACTCCACTGGAAACTACACCTGTAACTGAAGTCTCTGAGCCCAGGCCAGAGTGATAGAAATCAGCTGTCTGACTCACCTGCTAAGCAATGATGGGGACAACTCTGACCTGGATTGTGTGGGATATCTGCTCCTCTTTCTCTGTCATTTGCTCTGTTTCTCTCCTGACTCATGCCTCTACCTCAAGAGTCCTTCTCCACAATTACTCCCAGGTCATATGTGTCCTTGCCTGGCCTGTGATTGGCCAGAAATGGACGGTTGGTGTATATGTCATCCACGGGTAGGAGGAATGTGACCGTTTTGACTTTAGCTCTGGAGAAGTAAAAGACAACATTTGACAAGCCCTGTCTAATGTGAATCCACAGAATAATCCCAAATTTCACTAATTAACAATGCCTCATCAATCCAATCATGGATGTTTACAGGCAATCATTGATTTTTACCCTCCAAAATCTCCCTGATCAAATAGGATATCGGAATTCAAACTGTGCACTGAGTGGCTTTCAGTTCTAGCTCCTGCCGCCCTGTCACCCCAGTAATGCTAATTTATCGCACCCTTGAGTGCAGTAAACTTGACTAGATGCAGGACAGCCAGGATTTATATATATATTAGTCCACCAAGGGAAATAAATGAATTTGATCATTGCATCCCAGTTAGTAGGGTTATTACACAAACATTGATTCTGCGAATAAATCTATCTTAATATCGCATTTTGGACATTTTGATGATTTGATGAAAAACGGTTCAAACATAAGACAAAAAGATCAGAAAACACGTACCTGTTTTTGTGCACGTACTCTTGGAGTGACCGTCTATTGGTGAGTTTGTCCTGAGATAAAATTTTTCCCTTATCTCGAATCGACGGATTCAGCAAAGCTGGTGTCCAGTCGGTGTTACATTCCCTCACAGTGCCGCGAGCCTCCACGGCCTCAGCTTTCTCGTGCCCACCGGTCAGTATCTCGCTCTTCCTGTTGACTGACCTAATGTTGGGTGAGATGGAATATCTTCGCACCGTCATTGTAATGTTCTCTGTGGAGTGAATATTGACGTATTATAACAAGACAGCCTGCATGCCAACAAAGAAATAGACTATAGGTAAATACATTCATGGTCTGTGTGATACAACTCTGGCGGCAAAATATTCTGTTTTCGCTGTAAAATGCTACCTTTGTATTGTCTTTCAAGCACGGGTGCAGAGGCATTCCGTCTCAAATTTGCGTGGGAACAAGTTTCTTCCGCTGTTAGTCTGTGTTGGAATGAGGGTGTCACCAAGCTTGTCTCATCATTCTCGTACCCTACGAGTGACTGTCCCAGTTCTCCGCGCAACGCTTTGTTCTCCGACTCCAGCTTCTTTATTTCGTTCCGCAGCTCCGTGATCACCTGAGCGAAACCCCGGCCGCTACCCATGGTGCTGAAACTGTCTGTTTCTGAGGATTAGGTCCATACATCGAAAAAATGCGCTTGTGCTGCTCGATCGGCCTTGGTTTTAAAGGGCGACTCTGTTGGTCACTCTTTCAATCACAACCGGGACTTTGTCCGTGGAGATTATACCGCCTTTCACCACTTATAGAGCTGAGAAGGTTCAGGTGATCGGCGGTCAGGACGCGATTCATGTTTTATTGATCAACACAGGTGTTGTATTACAGGAAAATCATTGTTTCGAATGAACTTAGACGGAGGGTTAAAACTTACCTCTGGAACAGAAAACATAATGGGTCGGCCAATTTGAAAGGACTTGAGATGCACCCTCAGGTATTTCATTTATTTCTTGCAAATTAAGTTTTCATCAAACGACCGGCTACATTCGATAAGGGCGGAGAGGACTGCCACATTCCCTATCTTGTGGAAAGGAGTATCTCTTTCCCACCCACAGCGAATTAAATATTTACTGGCTCTGTCAACGTAAAGCCTCGGTAAAGTTAAAGAGACATTTACAATAATTTTGTTCCAGTTATTCTCTGTTGGTGTTTAAATAAAATTTGTTTTTTTCCCTAGTTTTACAATGTGATTTATTGCATAGGTTAGATGGCTTTTAATGCGAACAGTTGAATGGGCGGTCACAAGCTTACGTCACCTGAGCAAACCTATAGAAAGATAATACCTTCCCTGGGTCAACTGTACCGTCAATCTTTCTTTTTCTATCAAGCCAGACGTTTGTTAGAATTTTTGTTGGGTATGTCTGTATAATGATCATTATATCCTTTGGCTTGCAAATAAAACTAGTGCCTATTTATCCCAGTTAAAATCAGTTCTGATCGTAAATGTCCTCACATCAGGGGACATCCAAACTGATTTGGAAAAATACGATGGCAATAAATGAAGACCAAGATGAGTATAGTTTGATTAGATTATTATAATCAGTTGTAATGGGAAAACACAGGTGTAAAACAAAAATCTGCAAAACAGTTTGGGCATAAATAAAAAAAGAGCAGAGTATTTCATCTCAGATTATTAGAGTGATCAGCAATAATGAGTTTGTTTCCAAACCTCCAGGTTGTTGAAAATGCCTGAGTCTGAGACTCAAAAAGAGGTGTGAATTTGAGCTCAAGAGGTCACTGCTAACCCCGCCGACTCATAATTAATTAAACGGGCCAAAACTGGTCCCCAGCTGCAAGCCAAATACAGAAATCAACCAGAATAATCAAATATACGAACGTCCACGCAAAAGTTTGGAATCACTTGCCAATTAAGCAGCTCTTGGCATTTAATTCAATTTGAGACATTAGTGTAGAAGTAGACAAAATTATATGAAACAAACACAAATGGTGTTGTAAATGTGTTACTTCAACTATTTGGGGGCAAAAAGGTTTGTTTATGAGAAGACAGTTATCCATTTCAATGATGTCTCAACAATGTACAATTTAATCACTAATTAGCTAATTTTAGGCCCTCTGAAAATTAACTGTTAATGGATTTTCGGTATTCACCAAATGGTTGTCCTGAAAATCAGCACACTTCACAAACAATACAATCCAGGTGACCCCACAACAGACTTTGTGATTTAAATCAGGTGGTTGAGCAAACCACCCCATATTTCACAATTCACCATTCATGTTTTGAGTCATTGTCTTGCTATGTCACAAAGTTGTTGTTGTTTTTTTTTTTTTTTAATTTTAGCAGTGTCAAAACCACAGATGATTCAAAACTCTCAGATAATAGTGTATATACAACATTTAGCTACACTTTTGCGACTATGCTAGTTCATAAAAATCCCAGCAATGAAATTTGATGACTCTTACAGTAGTTCTATTTCATCTTCACTTTCACTTTGGGGAGTTTATTATTAGATCATCATCACAACATTATGTTCAGTCCGAGGGATAAGTCAGTGTTGGAAATTACACAGCGAGGTTCCACAGAGCTGGACGGTGTATCATTGCCAAGGTCTGCTGTGCCACTGCAAAAGACCAGACCTAGATTCAATTCTTCAACTGCTCCAAGATCCAGTTCTGAAGGTCAGGTGCCCACCGGGAGCGTTTTTAGAGGTGGACTGAGGTTAGAGTGGGCAGTTTGACTGGTTTGCAAGATATAAAGTGCAATACACAGCTGAGTATGGTGCTATGCGTGATGTAACACATTCATTATGTAAGTGTTATGACAATTCTCAGTGACTTGTGTCACATTCGCCCTTCTGTCGGCTTGGATCAGACGGGATAGCCCTCATGCATCGATGAGTCTCAGGCGCCCAAGACTCGGTTGTCGGTTCATTTTTTGTCCCTCTTTGAGCCACTGTCAGTAAGTACTCACATCTGCTGACAGGGAGCACTCTAGAACTCGTACCACTTCTGACGCTCTGACCCATTAGTCAGGATATAACAATTTGGCCCTTGTCAAATTTGTTTGGTCCTTATTTCTCCCACATCCTGCACACTGAATCCGAGAACTGACCGTTTGCTGATAGCTTAAGATCTGTCTGCAGACATGTGCCGATGTTGTGAGATAATCAACAATATTCGCTGCATCTGAGAGTGTTTTTTAATGTTTTGGCTCATCAGTGCATGCAGAGCATGGCTGCTGTAAATGCAAGAAACAGAGACACGCAAACACCAAAAAAGCCAAAGACTTAGAGGAATGAAAACAAGAGTAAGTATCAATCTCCAAAAACACCAGTGTGGTGATCAGATGGTGATAAAGACAATCTTAAACAAGACTACGGTCATATCTGGAATAGAAACTACATTCAAATATTAAAAAAGGATTCATTTTTTTCGCTGCACATGAGGACATTGGGTGCTCATTTTCAAGGCAAAAACTATAGGCCACAGTTGGACACAAACACATGCATATACACACCAACACAATGTTATGAAAGTTGATTCTTCCCCAGTGCCTTGCGGGGGTGTGTGAGAGAGAAAGAGAAAAAGAGAGAGACGGAAAGATGCATGAACACCTCTCTGTGGAAACAAAGGAGAAACAGAAGACCCCTCAAACCAACCCACCCCAGTGGTATTGAAAGCCACTTAACCTACTTCATGTGGGACGGTCTAGAGCAGGGTTTATCATTAATAAATTAACATGTACTGGATTACATACTTCCTGTGCACAGTAATTATACAACAGTGCCAACAAAATAAAGGTCTGACTTTGCCCATCTAGTGCACATGTATAAAGGTTGCAGTCTAGACCCCTTTCTAATTCGTACTAAATCCCATCTGAAAATGTGGCCACGCTGCACCGTGTGGCAATTTAACAGTGTACAGAGCAGAATGCATTTACACAGAAAAAGGGAAAATATCAATGCATCAATGGCAGTTTAATCGCAGTTCCCTCTCTATTGAAAGGTTCAAGGGTGTCAGGAGTGGTGTATTTTCCACATGAACCCAGGCAGATTTCTGATATTTATAGATGAGATTACAGCATCTACTGAAGTAGGTCCACCAGCAAAACTATCAGGGCCTGAGATGCAAACCCTTAATCCATTATCCAGCCCACTTATACCTGGGGAGAGCTGGAGCCTATCCCAGCATACAGTGCGCAAATGGCAAGAACACTGATCAGCTTTCCAATCCATTCAGAGCATTCATATGCACACTCATAGCAATGAGGCAATCTAGAGTCTCCAGGTAGTCTGTAAATGCATGTCTTTTGGACCGTGAGAGGAAACCAGAGTACCCACAGGAAACAAAAAGAACACAGAGAGAAGATCCAAACTCCACACTCAACACCCACAACTGTTTTGCTGATAGGAAACAGCCCTAAGTAATGTGCCAATATGCTGCCTGACCCACGCTATCTGAAAAAATATTCCACAGTAAACTGAGGTTTTTGGAATCGCACACTGAATAATACCTTTTATTTTCCATTGTCAAGGCCAGCAGAGTGCCAGGTCTCAAAGTAGGGTATATGGTATCATGAGATAGTCAGAAAACTTGCAAAACATCTATAATATATTTGAGGTTGATGTCTGTCTGTCTGTGTGTACATACACGTTCTTCTTCTACATTTCTCAACCGATTATCACCAAATTTGGTATTAATTTCCAGCTGGACACCAGGAAGGAGTTGATGTCACCCGATTTTTGAAAAATGGTCATGCACGCAAAAAAAAATGGCAATTTCACTCCAGGTAGCAGGTAGCAACTAGTACAGTATAAATTCAATGAGTGGAGCAGGAACAACAGGAAACTCACACGTTATTTGCAGCAGAAACAAAAAATGCTGTAAAAAAAATTAGCCAAAAATACAGATTTTAGATTTAAAATTAACTCAGTCTACCATAAAGCTCTTCTAAGTAGAAAAGTGCCATGTGCAAGCTGGTTAGTAGTGTATTTGCCTGGAAGGAAAGCGTCTGGTGTCCGAGTTGCTGACAGTTTAATGTGGAAGGTAAATTAATGCCAACATTTCAAAACGAGCATTAGAAATTCAATTTCAAGATTCAAATATCAGAACAAATGTTTTTAGAAAAGCAAAACATTAAAGTGAAATAACCAACCAAACAAAATAGAGAAGGCAATTTTTTTTTTGCAGTACACACTGGTGTAATTACGCAGGTGCAGTTTGCTTTGACAACTCACCTACCTGCCACACCTCTACAGCTGGTACCAGGATCAAGATGGTTCTCAACACTTACATTGTTCTGGCTGTAATCCAATATGATGGACGTGAATCACCTGAGAGTGATCAGTATGAACCGACAACAACTCAGAAAATGAGTCACTCAGCACATTCACCCAACAATTGTGAGTACTTCTCCGCTGAAACAAAATGTCTGCCACTGCTGCTCACTTCATGACTATCATAAAACGGCTGCTGGTGTGTGACTGACCAGGGGAGGTGCTGGTGGATGCCAGCTCAGGGGCTGCAACACTTAAGGGCCGGTTTATACTCTACGCAATCTACGCGAGCGCGAATGCAAGGCAACGCATCGAGCATCGCAAGGAAGCCATCCTGCGTCCTTGTGTAGCAAAATGTGTCGTCCAAATTTTTGTGACGCGAGCATCCATATGTGTATTTCCGTGAGATTCCAATAGGGGAGATAAAGCAAATAATGCACCATATGCTGAGTTCAACACACCAAAAAAAAAAAAGGAGGAGCAGAAGGAGAAGACTTTGCTGCCCCCTATTGCATGAGCAGTGTACTGCTTTTTAACGAGGCACAGCGCAGAAGGGACGTGCGTTCAGGCTTCTCTGAGAACGGAATGGAACGGACCTGTGCTCGCGTTCGCTCGCGTACCTTGCGTAGAGTATGAACCGGCCCTTAGGCTGCATTGGAAGTGGGGTCAGGAGCAAATTATCAGGTCCATACGCACAGTTTAACAGCACTTCAACAGGCGCCAGACTACTGGGCCCATTCACATACTGGAACAGAACCAACACAGATACCAGACTGCAGTGACCAGATATCCAGCAGGTTGTTAGAAAGAACATTTGGAAGACATTTTTTAATAGACATTAACAAAATTTATTTAAATGTTATACATAAAACTTTAGCTTCTTCATTCTTTTTTTTAATTTATCCAAACAGAAGTTCATATATTGTTTTATATAAAAAAGGAAACAAACTTTTTAAATATTAATTTTTCTTATTTACAATTTAAAACAGTACATAAGATAATAAAATAATAAAAAATAAGAATAATAACAACATTAACAAGAGTAAAAATGTTAGAAAACCGTAAGTTTTGAAATGCTGAAATGCTTGAGCAGGGATTTCCAGAGCATTATGGGACGGTGTAGCGGTGTGCGGCATTTTACATTCACTCTGACACCAGAGGCACAATCCAACTGAACACAGTGTTGCTGTTTCCAACCTAAGGCTGAATAACTCAATCAAACACAGTACTACTGCCCTCAAACCAAGGCTGAACAATACTGTCAGAAAGATACAAGCATTTGTGTGCCGCCATCCTGTCTGAACAAAACAATCTTTGCAGGCTGCGCACCACTATGGCAAATGTCTGCTGCAAGGCCACAGAATGAAAACTTGGCAAGCCAACGGTGAGCAAGCTTTCTTCTCTTCTTATTAAGGACACTCTCCTCTGAAGAAATGGAACCTTCCAGAGAGTATATGTGTGTGTTTGTAAGTGCATACATGTGTGTGTGTGGGAGGAAGGCTGGCAGAAACAAAATAAACTTTAAAATAACAGCAGCCCGAGGCAGAGGGACACACCCCCTGGACTGCAAACTTCTACCTTGACATTTTTTTTTAAATCTGGATTTTAACAACTGTTCCCTTATTTCCAGTTCATAGAGTCAAATAAAAGTCAGTTATTTCACTGGAATCCAGAGAGTATGCCGGAGAGAAGGTCAGGAGGCGTGAACCCGCTCCGTTCCAGCTGACCTTGATTGCTGAATCTGCAGAAAGGATGTACAGAAAGGTACTGAGCCAGTGCTCCAAACTCAAATGCGCACACACAGACGCACTTAGAGACACACACACTCTCACGCCCAGCCAGCTGGGTTTAGAATCCTGTGCAGACCTGTTCATTCATGATGGCAGACAGCTCAGCCAACATTTCTCTGTAATGAACTCTCATCTCCTCCTGATACTCCAGCTGGTCCTCTTTTATCAGCTTCTCGTTCACGTCCAGAGCTCCACCGCACGCTTCCGCAAACTGCCTATAGGGGGGGACAAATAGCCAAATAAAGACGGCCATTCTTGATGTTGTGGGCTGATCTAACGGTCTTCATACAACAATATGTAACAGTCAAGAACTCTGGACAAGACTCATCCTAGGAGCGTTCATATTGAGGATATCATCACTTTGACATTAAACTTTATGCATCACTCCCCTCGTCTGTGCTCATTAAATATGATTAAATAAAGTGATTGGATTAGTTCAGTTGCACTGAAGGCTATTGTCATTAGGCTACAGCAAAGTTAGCGACATCAACAGCGTTGGAGTGGAATAGAAGCAGATCAGAGCTAAATCATAAAAAAAAAAAAATCGAAGCAACTACAAACTCCAACCCTGTTCATATTTCACCCGTAGCACTTTCATCCATATATACTCAGCAACAAAAGTTTCTGTGACACCATTTATGTGTATGTTATAAATGACACGCAAAGATCTCAATGCAATCAATATGTTTATTTAACAGGAGAAACACTGACTTTTCAGTGCCAACGTCACTCAAAACGAAAAATGTCATTTTCATGCGTCATGAAGCACTTGTCTGACGTCTAACCAATTGTGACCTTCACACTTCAATACCGGGTGTGACTTCCTCGTGCCATGATGCAAGCAACGCATCTCCGGCGCATGGACCGAATCAGATGTGCCAGAAATTGCTGTGGGATGTCATTCCAAATCTGACGTAGACGTTGTCGCAATTCCTGGAGTGTAGCTGGCGGGTTATCCAACCGCCGCAAACGTCGATCCATCTCGTCCCAAAGATGCTCGATTGGGGACATGTCTGGGGATCTGGCTGGCCATGGCAGGACATTGACATGTTGTTGCATCAGATACTGCTGTACAATCCTTGCAACGTGTGGTCTGGCGTTATCATGTTGCAGCGTTATTCCGGGACCATGTTGCATCAAAAACGGTACCACCAATGGCCGTAGCACTTCATCTCGATATCTTTGACCTGTCAGATTTCCATCAATAACAAGCAAATCTGTTCTGTTTCTAGCCGTGATCCCTCCCCAAATCATGACACTACCACCTCCAAAACGATCAAATTCCTGAACACAGTTGTTGGCATAACGTTCTCCACGTCGACGGTATACACGTAAACGACCATCACATCGGTTAAGCATGAATCTTGATTCATCAGTGAAGAGTACAAGATCCCACTGACGTTGGATCCACCGTCGATGTTGTTGTGCCCACTGTAGACGCAGTCGTCGGTGTTGTACTGTGAGTATTGGACGTCTTGCTGGCCGACGTGGGACAATGCCAAAATGACGGAGACAGCGACGGATTGTCTGTGCAGACAGTCGCCTCAAACCAGGTATCGTTCTTGCAGTTATGGTTGCAGGTTGGAATCGATTTCGGAGATGGGTTGTTCGAATCCAGCTGTCCTGTCTGGGAGTGGTTACTCGTGGACGGCCGCTGCGAGGACGGTCTCTGACATGTCTTGTCTGCTGAAGACGCTGCCATAAGTTCCAAATGGTGTGCCGGTGGACATTCAGGCGATGAGCAACTTCCCTCTGCGAGGTTCCGGATTCAATCATCCCAATGGCCCTCCACCGATCATTTTCAGACAGTCTTGGCATTTAGAGGGTAGAGTTCCTGATCCGAAATGGCTGTGTTTTCGATAAGTGATGCTTCCGTCGTTCATCAGGCACAATGTGAACATTCCAAAAATTCTCCTCTTTTATTGCCATCCACAAGCATGATTTACGCACATTTTCACGTGCAAAGTCATTTTCTCGCATTTCCATTTCAATGTTGTGTTTACGTGTACTGTTTCAGTCTGATATCACCATGTATGACAATTTCATAATTGCATTATGAAAAATAATTAACAATATTGGTGTCACAGAAACTTTTGTTGCTGAGTATACAACCCCAATTCCGAAATAGTTGGGACAAAGTGTGAATTGTGAATAAAATCAAAAAGCAATGACTTTCAAATTACACCAGCTAGTATTTTATTTACCATAGCACAGAGATAACATAGCAAATATTGAAACTGAGAAATATTCCAATTTAATCCATAAAATGATTAGCCACAAAAAATTATTGAAAGGACAAAGGTTTGTGCGATTTTTAGCATTGCCTTCTGGAGTTCTAAATTTGAGCTGGAATATCTTAAAAAGTACTTGAGCTAGGACCTCCAAAGTTTGTATGTCAAATATCTGGTCCTACATCTGGGCATAATTTAACTTTCAGCAGTCTAGCTCAGGTGTAACAGGCAGCAATAGGCCCCTTGATTCTGTCGAAAAATTCTATTTGCGAACTGTGTCAGCACTTTTAAGGGCCTGTAAACTCATCCGGTTTTACAACAGGGGGCTGATATTTAGTAGGGGGTGTCTTTTGGAAGAGGTACATGGTTTTCTGAAAAATTAGCAATGTGAAGTAAATAGCATCTGAGATATTGCCGATCAAAAATGAGAAAAACATACATTTTCCTGCAACTTTTAAGCTACATTCCCGTTGAATGACACCATGCATCAAATACAAATCAAGTTCACTTTAAAGAGTAGGTTTTTGTTAATGATATATCCAAAAATTGCGATGGTGTTCTTTCTCTTTTTCCCAATATGAATTTTTAAAATTATGGTTTATATTGGAATGCTAATTCTCGATTATAGCTTCATGGCCTTGTGGACAGCTCTGTAATTATGTCATAGATCTCAAATCTTGTACAGTGCCTCTTATAGACCATTTGACATTAACTTTCATACATATTAGTGCCATTCACACAAGTATATGGAAAGATCTCGAAGCTTGAAAATGGAAATCAAAATAAGCTTTACTGCCGTTCAAAATCGAAATTTAGAAAACAAGCATTTTTTCATATCGTAGGACAATGCCACATACATTTACTGTATCTGCTGGCTAGAGTGCTTCACTGAAGCTCCATCACTCTTAATATTCAAATATTCAAACTCATGATGCCATTATCTAAGGCCACAGCATTACATCATATGGAAAATTTCTGGATTGTGTGCATCATTTTATACACATTTCCCTGCATTTCAGCAGAACATATTTGGGATTGTAGGAAACCCTTGGATCTCCACCAAAATTTTAACTGGGCCTGATGCTTCAATGTGTGAATATAGCAGCATAATTTTATGGGGTTAATCAAACAGATTCCAATAGCTGGTTCATGTGAAGATGAGAATTCGAAAGTACCTGAATATCTGCTTAAGAAGTTTGACCTGGTTATCTGGATATTTCTTGGCATTCTTCTCTTCAAGGAAAGCTCGGGCATAGGCCATCGGGCCAGCATTCACCTGGGAGCAATAAACACAAGTGATGAAGAGGATGAAATGGCATTTATTTCAACAGGAACCCACAGCCTCTGCTGTCTCCGCTGCTATTTAGCCATAGGAATAGACGCAATGTACAAGTGTAGGTACAAGGACAGGTATACTTTTGTATATGTATAAGGTATAATTATAAGTGTAGGTACAGGTATATGCACAAATTTTGCAAGCAGATGTAGAGGTACAGGTCTGCAGATACAGGCAGAGTTACAGGGTTGCAGATACAGGTAGAGTTACAGGTTTGCAGATACAGGTAGAGTTATAGGTTTGCAGATACAGGTAGAGTTATAGGTTTGCAGATACAGGTAGAGTTATAGGTTTGCAGATACAGGTAGAGTTACAGGTTTGCAGATACAGGTAGAGTTACAGATTTGCAGATACAGGTAGAGTTACAGGTTTGCAGATACAGGTAGAGTTATAGGTTTGCAGGTACAATTAAAGGTTACATGTTTACAGATACAGGTAGAGGTCTGCTAGATACCTTGACGCTGACGCTGCCCTGCAGTTTCAGCTGCAGCCGGATCATATCCACCTCCTCCATGTTGCAAAGCTGGTTGAGCTCAGACACTTTGCGGGACATCTCATCAATGGCCACCTCAATAGGGTTCAGCTCTGTGCTCTGCTGGTCCACAACCTGAATACGCTTCTTCAGGTAAGGGAAGCTGGAGCTCGCTGCAGAGGGACCGACAAAAACGGGTTATTCAAGCGCTTGCTGGGCCGGGAATATCAGTGGTCCGTGGTTCAGTCACAGCTCAGAATGTTTGAGTGGTTAGTGTTTGACTCTGGTCAGCATGATTGATTGCTCAGTAGACTCACAGGTTAGTATGTGTGAGAGGTGAGAGTGGGGACTCACGGGTAAGTATTTATGAATGGTGAGAGAGGGAATTTACTGGCCAGAATTCATGAATGGTGAGGGTAGGGACTTGCTGGTCAGTGCTTATGAATGGTGAGACGAGCAACTTACTGGTCAGTGTTTCACAGTGTTAAGAGTGGGGACTTAATGGTCAGAACGTGCTTGTAAGAGTATTGAGAGTGGTGACTTACCAAATTTACAATATTTCTGAATAGTGCAAGTAGGGACTGACGGACCAGTATCTATGAATGGTGAGAGTAGGGACTCAGATATGAGTATTTAAATGGTGAGAACTGGCACTTTCTGGTCAGTAATTTTGAATGACGTGAATAGGGACTTAATGGTAAGTATCTATAAGTGGTGAGATTAGGGCCATACAGGTCAGCTTTTATAAATGTTGACACTGGGGACATACTGGTCAGTACTTATGAACAGTGAGAGAGGGGACATCCTGGTCAGTACTTACAAATGCTGAAAGTGGGAACTTCCTGGTCAGTATATTATCTGAATGGTGAAAATGGTGATATACTGATCAGAATTTTCAAATAGTGAGTGTTGGGAATTAGTGGTCAGTAAATATGAAAGTGAGAGTGGGTACTCAGTAATCAGTAATTATGAATGGTGAGAGTAGGGACTTACTGGTCGGTACTTATAAACGGTGAAAGCAGGGACTTACCAGTCAGTATTTATAAAAGGTGAGGCTAAGAATTCACTGGTCGGAATTCATGAATGGTTAGGGTCAGAACTTATCGGTCAGCAGGTTTAACTGGTGAGAGTGTGAACTAACTGGTCAGTGTGTAAGAGTGTTTTCAGTGGCGACATCCTGGCTAGTGCGTAAGAGAGTAGAGAATGGGGACTTGATGATCAGTAAATATGAGTGTTTTGAGTGGGGTCTTACTGCTCAGTATGTAAGAGTTTTTGAGTGGGGACTAACTGGTTAGTATGTAAGAGTGTTTTGAGTGGGGTCTTACTGGTCAGTGTGTACGAGTGTTTTGAGTGGGGACTTACTGCTCAGTATGTAAGAGTGTTTTGAGTGGGGTCTCACTGGTCAGTATGTAAGAGTGTTTTGAGTGGGATCTTACTGCTCTGTATGCACGAGTGCTTTGAGTGGGGTGTTACTGCTCAGTATGTAAGAGTGTTTTGAGTGGGGACTAAATGGTCAGTATGTAAGAGTGTTTTGAGAGGGGTCTTACTGCTCAGTATATAAGTGTTTTTGAGTGGAGACTAACTGGTAAGTATGTAAGAGTGTTTTGAGTGGGAACTTAGTGCTCAGTATGTAAGAGTGTTTTGAGTGGGGACTTACTGGTCAGTATGTAAGAGTGTTTTAAGTGGGGACTTACTGGTCAGTATGTAAAAGTGTTTTGAGTGGGAACTTAGTGCTCAGTATGTAAGAGTGTTTTGAGTGGGGACTTACTGGTCAGTATGTAAGAGTGTTTTGAGTGGGGACTTACTGGTCAGTATGTAAGAGTGTTTTGAGTGGGGACTTACTGCTCAGTATGTAAGAGTGTTTTAAGTGGGGACTTACTGGTCAGTATGTAAGAGTGTTTTGAGTGGGGACTTACTGGTCAGTATGTAAGAGTGTTTTGAGTGGGGACTTACTGCTCAGTATGTAAGAGTGTTTTGAGTGGGGTCTTACTGGTCAGTATGTAAGAGTGTTTTAAGTGGGGACTTACTGGTCAGTATGTAAGAGTGCTTTGAGTGGGGACTTACTGGTCAGTATGTAAGAGTGTTTTAAGTGGGGACTTACTGGTCAGTATGTAAGAGTGTTTTGAGTGGGGACTTACTGGTCAGTATGTAAGAGTGTTTTAAGTGGGGACTTAGTGGTCAGTATGTAAGAGTGTTTTGAGTGGAGACTTACTGCTCAGTATGTAAGAGTGTTTTGAGTTGGGTCTTACTGGTCAGTATGTAAGAGTGTTTTAAGTGGGGACTTACTGGTCAGTATGTAAGAGTGTTTTGAGTGGGCTCTTACTGCTCAGTATGTAAGGAGTGTTTTGAGTGGGGTCTTACTGGTCAGTATTTAAGAGTCTTTTGAGTGGGGTCTTCCTGCTCAGTATTTAAGAGTGTTTTGAGTGGGGTCTTCCTGCTCAGTATTTAAGAGTGTTTTGAGTGGGGTCTTACTGGTCAGTATTTAAGACTGTTTTGAGTGGGGTCTTACTGGTCAGTATGTAAGGGTGTTTTGAGTGGGGTCTTACTGGTCAGTATGAAAGAGTGTTTTGAGTGGGGACTCACTGGTCAGTAAGTAAGAGTGTTTTGAGTAGGGTCTCACTGGTCAGTATGTAAGTGTTTTGAGTGGGCTCTTCCTGCTCAGTATTTAAGAGTGTTTTGAGTGGGGACTCACTGGTCAGTAAGTAAGAGTGTTTTGAGTAGGGTCTCACTGGTCAGCATGTAAGTGTTTTGAGTGGGGTCTTCCTGCTCAGTATTTAAGAGTGTTTTGAGTGGGGACTCACTGGTCAGTATTTGTAAGGGTGTTTTGAGTGGGGACTCACTGGTCAGTATTTGTAAGGGTGTTTTGAGTGGGGTCTTACTGGTCAGTATTTAAGAGTGTTTTGAGTGGGGACTCACTGGTCAGTATTTGTAAGGGTGTTTTGAGTGGGGTCTTACTGGTCAGTATTTAAGAGTCTTTTGAGTGGGGTCTTCCTGCTCAGTATTTAAGAGTGTTTTGAGTGGGGTCTTCCTGCTCAGTATTTAAGAGTATTTTGAGTGGGGTCTTACTGGTCAGTATTTTAGAGTGTTTTGAGTGGGGTCTTACTGGTCAGTATGTAAGGGTGTTTTGAGTGGGGTCTTACTGGTCAGTATGTAAGAGTGTTTTGAGTGGGGACTCACTGGTCAGTAAGTAAGAGTGTTTTGAGTGGGGTCTCACTGGTCAGTATGTAAGTGTTTTGAGTGGGGTCTTCCTGCTCAGTATTTAAGAGTGTTTTGAGTGGGGACTCACTGGTCAGTAAGTAAGAGTGTTTTGAGTAGGGTCTCACTGGTCAGCATGTAAGTGTTTTGAGTGGGGTCTTCCTGCTCAGTATTTAAGAGTGTTTTGAGTGGGGACTCACTGGTCAGTATTTGTAAGGGTGTTTTGAGTGGGGACTCACTGGTCAGTATTTGTAAGGGTGTTTTGAGTGGGGACTCACTGGTCAGTATTTGTAAGGGTGTTTTGAGTGGGGACTCACTGGTCAGTATTTGTAAGGGTGTTTTGAGTGGGGTCTTACTGGTCAGTATGTAAGAGTGTTTTGAGTGGGGTCTTACTGGTCAGTATGTAAGTGTTTTGAGTGGGGTCTTCCTGCTCAGTATTTATGAGTGTTTTGAGTGGGGACTCACTGGTCAGTATTTGTAAGGGTGTTTTGAGTGGGGACTCACTGGTCAGTATTTGTAAGGATGTTTTGAGTGGGGTCTTACTGGTCAGTATGGTCCTTCTCTTGCACTGCTCCTCCACGTCTCCGTGCTTCTTGCCGGACAGGGTGAAGGGCGTCTCAAACACAAAGCGCTTGATGTTGTGATGCCTCTCAAAGTCTGTTCTCCTCTCATGCAGCTCCTTCTCGTCAAAGAACGGGGTGACATACGTCACTTGGATGTAGGCAAACTTTGGGTCCAGGTCTTTAGGGTTTACCTGGCGGAAGATATACAGATGGGTTTCTAAGTCGCAGCAGAACATGCATTAAGGTGAAGATGTTATCTATTGTTCTGACATGAGCACTGCGCCCCGAGTTGAGCCAATCACAACCTAGTTCAGGTAAACTGGGCCAATCACATTAATCTAAGAACAACCGTACTGCTGTATGTGTCAAAGACAAAAAGAAAAAGCTGCACACAGATCCAAGACCCCAATCCAGGCACACATCTTACAGCAGGTCAATCTCTTTTCGCCTTGGGAAAGGTAACCGTACCTTATTCGAGTCTTGAATCATCTTGACATTCTCAGCTCCAAACTTGTCAGAGTAGAGTTTGAGCAGTCGGTGGGAGATTTCTGAGAGTCCGGTCAGTTTGGGCTCCTTATATATAAACTCCTTACTCTCCTCCTCCTCGAAAAATCCCTGTCAGACAAACCACTCATTACATCATACCCTGAGTTTGTTTGTCAATTTGAGCGCCAGTAAACTGCTTAGCACAAACCCTCGACTTTTCTATTGCGTAAAATGCAAATTATGGCAGTACGACATGAAATGCTACACTGTCCACTTTAAGTGCCAAGTTGTTGACCCTAAAACATGTTCAAAATGAAGGAACACTAGTCACAACACTACAACCTCCCCACCAATCAAAAAAGTGGAAATCCTCAATATCACAAAAGCCATTTCACTAAAACATTTGATTTATAAGTACCATAGCACATTAGTTGTGGTTCCTGCTGCAGTAAAAGGCAGGTAGTGAAGCAATGGTGTAAAAATATATCTTGTACTAGTCTCTACGCTGCTCTCTAGGGGCAGCAAAAGAGCAGTGCACCACACAACCGATGACATGCAGACGGCTGCAGGAGCACTTCACCTGCTTCCATTTACCTCATCGGAGCATTAACGCCACAGATACCAGGATATGCCAGCATCCTTCATTAAGCGAGGCTGTTTCCAGCACTAACTGTGCCACTCACACCCTTATTTAAATACCTTTTTAACAGCGTGAATTTGTCACCTGCTTTTGACACTTCACTTCCGCTTTGACTAAATGCCAATCAGTTTTCTATGGACTGAAAGAATTATGAATAAAAAAATCTAGAGTCACCATGTTCGGAACACAGATAAGGTTCTGATGACATGGCAGCTATTCTAAAAAAAAAAAAAAAACATTATTTTGAGATCTGCTCCAGAATAAACAGGGTAGGTTAGAACGCTTAGAGGTCAAGGCCTTACTAAAGTTACAGGAACACCGTTACAGGAATTCTCAGGATGTACAAGAACTCTGTAATAGGATATAACTGAGGGGCGGGGGGAGTATGGAAAGATGGAGGCAAACTTTCTATTTAGGTTGTTACCATAGCTTTTCATGGTTGCACACATCACAGCGCTACAGATTAGAAGCAGAGGTAAAAGAAACTGTGGAATGAAGGCATATACATATGGTCCACACACAGCATCTACTTGCGCACATGCAGCATATATACATATATAAGCATACACAAATATAATAGCATATTTATGTATACACACATAAAAAGTGGGCGTCCTCAAGGCTTTAATCGGCACACATTAGAGAGCAGTAATGAGAGGGGAGAAGTTTAAAAAAATAGACGAGGAAAAACTTACCGCAGCCTTTGGTAAAGACAAACACAGAGAGGAAGAGAGCAGACAGGTGAATAGAAGAGAAGGATACAAAAGAACAGCTGCAGGTGTTTACATGTCACCTGTTCCCAGAGGTGAGGAGGCGCTATGGCAGTGAGCGCTCACCTGTCCGTAAAAGGCTACGCGGTAATACCGCCCAAACAACCGCTTCTCCGAGTTCACCACCTCCGTCACCTTCAGGTAGGAGCGATGGATGTCATAGTACAGCTCGGACAGACGCTACAGGACACACATACAAGCAGGGACGAACAAGTGAGTGACAAGTACGCAGTAAGTCGACAGGAGTGAGTTTGTAATGTCTGAGCCAGCAGTAGCCATTTCTCAACAACACTGACTCCATCGTAAACAGGAAGGGCGAAGCTGTTCATTTATTCACCACAGTCTTATTACATTTCACATTTTCCTGTCCAAAAATAGCCCATCCCATTCTTTTGTGCTGTAATGTTGATGCAGAGGAAACAGAAATAGGAGAGCTGGTGAGCAGGGGAGATCGGGCGTACGGCCAGCCGATACCTTGAAGTCCCTCCTCTTCTCGAAGACGGCGATGACAGGTTTGTTGACGTCAGCGACGAGCTCATGTCTCTCTGACTTCCACAGGTAGTCAACACAAAGCTCGAGCTGCTCCACCAGAGTGTCCTGAGCGCGGGGGGTAACAGAGGGGGGTGAGGGAAGGGGCAGAAGGGGTGGGGAATGACCTAATGAACCTTGAGGCCCGTGTGAGGATTGCATTCTTCATGCATTTAGAAATGCATCAAATCCCTACATCAGTGTTGTGCTGAGCCACGTACCACATCCCTCTGTGTCCCTGTAACCAGCAAGTCAGTACAGGGTACGTCATTGTACCTCAGTGTACAGCAAGTGACTGTACCACAGTGTAAGGCACGTTACTAACTCATTACAGGGCGTGTCCATATGCTCAGTGCAGAGTGTATATCTGTACCTCAGGGTAGGGCTCTGAGAGTAGGGCGTGAAACTGTACCTCGGTGTAGGGCCCTCAGTGTAGGGTGTGTGACTGTATCTCGGTGTAGGGCCCTCAGTGTAGGGCTGAAGCTGTACCTCGGTGTAGGGCCCCCAGTGTAGGGCGTGAGACTGTACCGGGGTGTAGGGCCCTCAGTGTAGGGCGTGAGACTGTACCTCAGTGTAGGGCCCTCAGTGTAGGGCGTGAGACTGTGCCTCAGTGTAGGGCCCTCAGTGTAGGGCGTGAGACTGTACCTCGGTGTAGGGCGTGAGACTGTACCTCAGTGTAGGGCCCTCAGTGTAGGGCGTGAGACTGTACCTCGGTGTAAGGCCCTCAGTGTAGGGCGTGAGACTGTGCCTCGGTGTAGGGCGTGAGACTGTGCCTCGGTGTAGGGCCCTCAGTGTAGGGCATGAGACTGTACCTCGATGTAGGGCGTGAGACTGTACCTCGGTGTAGGGCGTGTCTTGTATGCCAGTGTCCTCCTTCATGGCACCTTCCTCCTTCACGTTGGGTGTGATGCACAGGAAGGCAGCCCAGCCCATGCAGAATGAGGCTGGCAAAGCAAACAGAAACTGTCAGTCTGACAAGCGTTTCACCAGCATTTTACTTATTTCTCAAGCAACTCATTCCATACAAAAGCACAGCTACTGCTTTCTGAAAATGATCCGCAAACAAAGGTGGTGAAGAGCAGTTAGTTGTAAGGACCTGCACACAAATACACGCACGCACGCATGCACACGCACGCACACACACACACACACGCACAGCCATCAGGCTCCCCAGTGGAAAAGCTCTCACAGTGAAACGGGAGGCCAGTAATACTACTGGGTTTCTCTCCTCCCCTCCAATGAAGGTTGGATATAATTCAGGGAAAACAGGGGATTGGAGCCTCTGGCCAATACATGACATCAATCAACGAATTATCCATTTGCCCAATCGGTGACATTAATCAACCAATGACGGCGAAGCAGAAATGGAGCCTCACAGCAGTTCAGCTCTTACAGACCCAGTTTTAGGGAGGGTAACAGACTTGGTGTGACCAGGAGCATCTCCAGCAGCTGGGTAACTGGGCAGTGGACAAACATTCTCCATTCAGGGTCCCTCTGTCTACCCTTTGTGTGTGTGTGTGTGTGTGTGTGTGCATGGGAGTGTTTGTGTATGTGCGTGTGTGCGTGCGCATGTGCACACGTGTGCGTGTGTGTGTATGTGTGTGTTTGTGCATGTGAGTGTGTGCGCATGTGTGTGTGTGTGTGTGTTTGCATGCATGTGTGTGTTCGTGCTTGCCTACGTGCTTGCATATGTGTGTGTGTGTGTGTGTTAAACTGGGTCCTTCCCAAAACCCCACGGGAGCATGAGGGATGAGGGCACTCACTTTCTCCATCCCGCTGTGTTAGTAAGGGGCTACAGTTAATGCCATTAGCCTCCTCTGGGAAAACACTCGAGTTCCTGGGCTTGTCTGTTTTCCAGTAACCTGTGTTGAGGTAGGAGTTCAACAATTTACTTCCAAATGCTTCAGTATTTAAACTGAAATTGTGCGGTAAGGCATGCTGTACGTGCACAACGTCAAAATGGACATAAAAGTGTCTGAAATAGCCGATAAAGCAAGCAGCATAACATGCAGAAAGTGGAACCTCATGTAGAACAGAGGCAAATACGAGAGTACAGCACATACACAGAGCAGAGACGATTCCCAAAGTAAGCCAGCAGTATGAGCCTGAGAGACGATCGCTCTAATTGGGGAAGGATGTATCCCCCTGTGCACAGAGACACCTGATTACTGTGGATGAGTAACAGATTGGGGTGGAGGGGGCTCTAGTGGCTCCCTGGAATAAAGTTGTGGGGGGGGGGTTAGAGCTGGAATGGTTAGGAGGGGTGCAGCCTTACATTCTAAGAGTAGGGAGGGAAAACACTCGTGCGGAGCTGGGATGGGGAAGGATGGGCAGCGAGGCGATGAGTGATATCAGAAGAGGAAGGCAGCGACACACACATGCAGAGTCAGCAGCTACTGGCTCTCCGAACACACTCACCTCTCCTCTTCAGGTACTCCGCTATCAGCGCTGAGATATGAACGTAACACATGGCAGCCTGTGGGGCGCAGAGTTATCCACTGTTAATGGACTTCTAAATGCAGGTAGGTGAACCAGACACCCCTGAAAACATCACTCCAATCATCTACGTCCTGACAAACCACCGCCTTCAGTCTACAATCCTCGTCTGTCTCGTTTGACGCACCTCCCTCCCGTTCCCTTCTATTCTTCTCTCTCCCTATCACTCCTTAAGAATCTCAGGGGACTTGAAAGAGCCCTTATTACTCCAAGGAGAGACGCCATCCCCACCCTGAGGCTCACTGCCTGACGCCTCCCGTTAACCTGCACTGGTCTCCACCTACTTGACTCTATTCCGTCCTTCGTAAGTGCAAATTCCCATGCTTATTCAAATCAATACATATCACTAACTACTATTTTAGGTGAGGTCTGGAATTCATTTAGTGTGAATGTAAATATACCAACCAAAATATCCGCACAGTCACTATGACAGGAGGCTGCTGCCCAGTAAAAGCTAAAAAGCTAGTGCCCTAACACCCCTCAACCCTCCCTTTATAACTGCAATTGCATATCCCTCCAACCCCCCTCTTCCACAAAATTCCCAGAGGAATCTCAATGAGCCCCCAGTAACAAAATCTGTGCACCCTCCCTCACGCCTGAGACATTCTGAATATCTAACCCTCATCTAACCTGAGAGAGGTCCCTAAAATACACTCTAATATAACAGCAGAGGGCTTCCCATGATCCTCATCTAACCTGAGAGAGGTCCCTAAAATACACTCTAATATAACAGCAGAGGGCTTCCCATGATCCTCGTCTAACCTCAGAGAGGTCCCTGAAATACACTCGAATGTAACAGTACAGGGTTTCCCATGATGCACCATGTCTAACCTCGGAGAGATCTCCGTTGCGGACATGGATCTTAGCCATACTCTCCAGCCAGGTTCTCCGGAGCTCAGGTGTGCTGGCGTAAGAATTGGCCAGGCTGTACTGCAGGTCCACCAGCATTTCCGGATCCTTCTCATGCTCCTTCATTTGAGACGTGGCCATGAGCACCGTGCGGATTCGCTTGGTGAGATCCTTCACCTCCGTCGGGAAGGAGGAGTTCTGCAGCAATGGCACAATAACAAGTTACAGTGAGAACCATAATTCATTGGACAGTGACACATATTTTATCATTCAGCTTCAGTTAGCGGAGTCCATTGATAGTTCTGAATTCGCTTCTTATGTACTGGAGCAGAAGCTGATGGTAAAAAGTCCCAGAGACAAGCAGGAACTGAAGATGGCTGCAGCACAGGCCTGGCAGAGCATCGCCAGGGAAGATACTCATCGTCTTTTAATTTTTGTGCCTCACTGTCTTAAAGCAGTCATTGCATGCAAAGGATATGTGACAAGCTGTTAGAAATGATAACTTTATTTTGAATTACGCTAAAATCCCCAGTATGTTTGACGTGCCCAAAAACAAGGAGGAGGACTATGTGCTAAAGGTGCTGTCATTTCTTAACGGTTCACCCAATATACACGAAAATACCCTCAAATTACAGCAGACAGTCTGCATTTTACTTTGTGGACTAAGTATCCTTTCAAAGTCTAAACACTAAAGAACAGAACAAAACCAAAAATTGTGACACTGACCAGTGAATCACAGTGCCCACAGTATAAACTGTATACATAATAATAAAAGTTCATCATGTGCATTTAGCATATTCTGTGTGTAGTCTAAGCATATATTGATTCACAACTTAAATCTGGGTGGCAATTTGTCCTCCTGACCGAGAAATACAACCCCGATTCCGAAATAGTTGGGAAAAGGGTAAACTGTGAATAAAATCAAAATGCAATGACTTTCAAACCACACCAGCCAGTATTTTATTCACAATAGAACAGAGATAACGATGCAAATGTTGAAACTGAGAAATTTTAAAATGTTATCCACAAAATGAGCTCATTTCAAATTTGATGGCTGCCACAGGACTCAAAAAAGTTGGGACAGGGGCCTGTTTACCATGGTGTACCATCCCATCCCAAAGAGTGGAGGCGTCTGGGCATTGAGGAGACAAGCTTCTTGAGTTAAGACATTGGAATTTGATCCCACTCTTGTTTAATACAGGCTTCCAGCTGCTGGAGAGTTTTGGGTCTCCTTTAAGGGACTTTTCGGTTAATTATGCGCCAAATGTTCTCAATCTGTGAAAGATCAGGACTGCAGGCAGGCCAGTTCATTGTAGTCTTCTACTACAAAGCCATGCTGTTGAAACAGCTGCAGTATGTGGTTTAGCATTGTCCTGCTGAAATATACAAGGCCTTCCTTGGAATAGATGTCGTCTGGAGGGGAGCGCATGTTGCTCTTAAACCTTTGTCTACCTTTCAGCATTCATGGTGCTTTTTAAAACATGCAAGGGTCCCACAAAATATGCACAAATGCATCCCCATACCATCAGAGATGCTGGCTTTTGAACTGACTGCTGATAACAGTGGTCTTTCTCCTCTTTAGCCTGGAGGACACAGCACCCATAATTTCCAACAAGAATATCAAATTTGGTCTCATCTGACCACAGGACACTTTGCCACTTTGCTATAGTCCATTTTAAATGAGCCTTGGCCCACAGAACATGGCGGCGTTTCTGGATCATGCTTAACAATGGCTTCCTTGTTGCATTATAGAGTTTTAGGTGGCATCTGTGGATGGCACGGTGGACTGTGTTTACAGAAAGTGGTTTCTTGAAGTATTCCTGGGCCCATTTAGTAATGTCAATGACAGAATCATGCTGGTGAGTGATGCAGTGGCGTCTGAGGGCCTGAAGATCACAGGCATCCAGTAAAGGTCTTCGGCCTTGTCCCTTATGCACAGAGATTTTTCCAGTTTCTCTGAATCTTTTGATGACGTTATGCACTGTTGATGATGAGACCTTAAAATCCTTTGCAATTTGACATTGAGGAACATTGTTTTTGTAATAGTATTCAATAATTTTTTTATGCAAGCCTTCACAGGTTGGAGAGCCTCTGGCCATCTTCACTTCAGAGAGACTCAGCCTCTCTAAGACATCCCTTTTATAGCCAATCATGTTACACACCTGATGCCAGTTAATGTAATTACTCGCTAAATGTTCTTTCAGCTAATTCTCTTATATATTAATAGCTTTTTCGGCCCTTTTTTTTTCCTGTGTCCCAACTTTTTTGAGACCTGTTGCAGCCAGAAAATTAGAAATGAGCTCATTTTATGGATAAAAATGTATATTGTCTCAGTTTCAACATTTGAAATGTTATCGATGTTCTACTGTAAATAACATTGGCTCGTGATCTGAGTCATTGCATTTTGATTTTAATCACAATTTTCACTTCGTCTTAACTACTTCGAAATTGGGGTTGTAAGTGTGTTTAGTCTAAATACAAGATTACAATACTTGGTAAAATAGTGTGATAGTACAGCAGGGCTGCTATGGGACTGGTGAATTCACCCAGACTGGTGGTGCAGCTGGACCGGAATTAAATGCTTGGGCTACAGACCGCAGGCGCTGATACCCCAGCACAGACTCACCCTCAGCGGTGCATCTCCGTTGGAAAAGTTATTGATGATGGCGAGAGCCTGCTGGAAGCGCGAGCCCCCGATACCCGCGTCCGCGATCAGCTGACTGACAGCCTTGATGAGCTGGGGAGATGGAGGAAACAGAGGGGTGATCCACACAGTTTCTCTGTGAGTGCACTATTTAAAACACAGTACGGGCAAACACTGACCTGCAGGTGAGAGCGCACTATAGACCTGCCCTTAGTGAACTCAAAGTTCTTCCTCATGATGAAGTATAGCAGGGCAGAGGCCTCAGTTTGAGTGGAGCTGCTGTGATGGTTACAGCACTTTAAAATCTCATAACAGAGACTGCCACACAGGTCTGCTTTACCCTGGAAAAACACTGCAGGGAACTGCAGAGAGAGAGAGAGAGAGATAGAGATAGAGAAATAGAGAGAGAGAGCGAGAGAGAAGAGTAAAATGTGTGTCAATTGAGAAAGGCACATGTGCATGCATGCAAATAATTACGTAGTATGGAGTATGTATAACCACATGTGTATCAGGTAAGTGCAACAGGTGAGTAAATTGAGAGACAAATGAGTCAGGAGGAAACATAAGGGTTAAGTACGCAGTGTATCACAGGGAAGAACTGAGCGCTCGACAGGAGAGGAAGGTGCGATAAACAGACCTTGTGGATGAAAAGCCGCATGGCAGCGAAGACGTGCCGCAGCGTGGTGGTTGATTGGTTGATCTGGAAGAAGAGCAGGTAGGTGTCGAAGACTTTCTTCATCAGAGCGTTTTGTCCATCTTCCTGCTGCAGCTGCTTCTGTGACAGAGAGGGGAGGCGGAGCACTACAGAGAGCCATTCACAACAAACTGTTTAACATTCATTCATGAATAACGAGTGAATTAGCCTCCTAAAAATCTACAGAGAAACCATCATTGTAATTGCTACATGGAAGCAGCAGGTGGCAGAAGAGATTGAATTTAAGCCAATCAAATGAGGCACTGTTCGGGCAGGATACCAATCAGCCAGGGGAGGAGGAAAACATGATTTATCAGCATTTTTTATACCATTCATTTTACTCTCTACACAGAAATTCATTCAGCAAAATTTTTTTGAGACATCAGCAAGGTCTCCTCTCCAGGGGTTAAGGAAATTTCCAAGGTTCATTCATGAATTCATTCATCAAAACATTTTTTTTTCCTGTGGTGATACAACCGGCAAGGGAAACAAACTCTACATATTTTGAGGATTTTAACAATGTAGCGTCACGCTCGCTGACCTTGTGGTTTTGGACGAAGAGCCCAAGGATGTCCAGGACAGTCAAAGCCACTTCTGTGGACAGGTTGGCCTCGATGTCTGTGGGGCTGAGGGCTTCTCCATCTGACATGCTGCCACCTGTGTGCCCAACAGGACAGAACACAGACAATCACACAAAGAGGAACCAGCCAGCCAACTGCTGAACACTGACGCAAACCTGTCAGGGTCAGGCTAATACAGAGGGTGTAAAATGCAGACACCCTGAAATACAGTGTATGATAATACCAGCATTACAAATGTGAGACATGCTACACTCCCAGAAGTCTGGACACTCATCCAATATCACATTCTAAAATCACAAGTGTGGAGTTGCTCTCTCATTAGGCGCAGTTGACAGCCTCTGCTCCTCATGTAAGGGTTTTCATCAGATGTTAGAACATTGTTGCAGGGATTTGCTTCCATTCCAACCTGAAACGCATTGAATAGATCAGGCCTTCACACTGGGTGACTAGGCCTAGCTCGAAGAGGACTTTCCAGTTGATCCCATCAGTTTGATAAGGTTGAGGTCAGGGCTCTGTGCGGGCCAATAAAGTTCTTTGTTTCTCACTGATTGTCAAGCTGACGCAGGAAAGGTCTTGCTGCAAACTCTTGGAAGCGGAGAATCTTCTGGAATGCAACTGCATGTTATGAAATCATAATTTTACGTCGGAGGATGTAAGAGGCCAAGCCAGCTCCACAAAAAGAAAGATTCAGACTAAGGACAGCCCACATATTTCTGGCCATGCACTGGGAGTAGAGGCATCGTTATCTTATTGTAGTTCACGTGTATATGCTGCACACAGCAATGTCATAAAGCCTGTGGTTTCGGAGAGGGAGTGTTCACCCCATTAGATTAGAAGGTCTGGACAATGTAACATGACAGAGTGTCAGGTTCCTAGGCCTAGAGGCAGAAACATGATTAGGTAAAAGGCTTAAGAAAGCAGCACAATATAACATGATTGGGTGTGAGGCTTAAAAGATCAACATACCGTACCATGATTGGGTGTGGGGTTTGAGGTCTACACACTCTAACATGATTGGATGTGAGCTTTGAAGTCTTCATAGCCTGACCTGTTTGGATGTGAGGTTTGAAGTGGACATTCTGTAGCATGAATTGACGTGAGCTCTGTTCAGTGTAACGTGCATGTGAGCGAGTGTTTCTGGGTGCTCCTGTGACTGCAGCCGTACCAGAGTTTGCGCAGCTGGACTCCATGGCCTGCAGCAGTCTGGGGTTGGTCAGGGCGTTTTTCCCCCTCAGGATGGGCATGGTGTGAGAGCGGGCGTGTCTGTGACCGTCCTGACCGGACACCATCCTGATCCCAGCGTAGGAGAACAAGGAGAGAGGAGAAAGGGGTTAACACAACACACACGCACACACACACACATGCACACACATACACACATCCACTTTATGAACATGATTGGTCTCTCAAAAAAAAAAAAAAAAAACAGAACTGTGAGTCCAACACACAATCTATCAGTGGAACAGAGCTTTGGAATGCAGACATCTCAAAGCTGTCTAAGTGAGTGGAAACGTGTCACAACGCAGCACAGGAAAAGCATGCTGGGAAAAGAACGGCACCAGCTCGGTGTCACATGTCACATGATACACTTGGGTTCTGACATTTAATGCAAGGAGACAAGATGGAGGGAACGTGATGAAGACAGATGAAAATGGGGTGTTCACATACAGCCCAAACGCTCAAACCCCCCTCCCTCCCCCTGTGTGGGTGCCTGGGTCCAGCCCAGGAGAAGGAAAAATGTCCCCACTAAAAAACTCACTCCTGGGGTACGCAAACATATCAAAAAATTAGTCTGCTCAGTTCGCCTTGTGAAAAATAATTGCTCTTAATTTCTATCTCCTCTTCTCAGGCCTACCAAAGAAAACTGCCAAGCTATGACCAAAGTCAGATGTCTACTTTTTTCAAATCACCAGCAACACAAGATCAGAAACCAGCCACATTCCCGCCAAACTTCGCACCACGACACTTTGAAGTTGATACATTTTCCCCTGTAACAAACTAAAAAAAAAAAAAAATAGCACAGCCTGTAACAAACCCAGAGACAAAGCAAATGAGCAAATTGAGTGTTGCTGGCTCTTTGAAAAAGGAAGAAATCTGACAAACTTTTGTTACAGCCTGGCCGTTTTCTTTGATAGGCCTGTTCTTCACTGGTCATGTCACCTGCACATCTGCATCCACCGGTCCAACTACGCTGAATTCAAATTTAGAGGGAAAGTCATCTAAGAAAGGTTTTTCGTTCATCAAAGTGACTATCATTCTCTGACTGGACTGCACAGAGGCAGATCGGGTGTAGTGTTGCCCCTGGTGGTGAGTGGTTACCATTGCGGGAGGAGACCTGAGGACTGGGTGGAAGCGTTAGAGCCTTTCAGGGTGCCATTGTTGTGGGTGGATTGAGCCAGCTTGACTGCTGCTGCTAACTTCCTGTTAGCAAGCCAACAACACCAGTGTTAACACAAACACATGCACGCGCACACACACACAAACACACACACACACACGCATGCACGCACCCACACTCACAAACACACAAACTTACACACATGCATGCACACACACACACACACACACATATATGCACGCACCCACGCTCACACACACGAACAGACACACATACATGCGTGCGCACACACACACACACAGCTTCTTCTAAAACTAGTACAGCATAACACCTCATTCACACAATAGGCCGTTAAAAGCATTAACACAAGCAATCATTCCAATCAGCATAATATTATACCTGGGAGAGTACAGAAACACACACACACACACACTCACACACGCACACACACACACACACACACACACACACACACACACACACACACACACACACACAAACCTCATCATCAGCTCCCTCTTCATCTCTCAACAAAGTGCAAAGATAGCAGCCAGCAATCGTATTCCTCACTGCAAACTGAAAGAGCCATGCCCAGCCAATAAGTGGAGCCTTAGCCATGCCCAGCCAATCAGTGGAGCCTTAGCCATGCCCAGCTAATCAGTTTTGGCAAAGTTCTAATGGCGGGCAGGGAAATGTCAGAAGCAAACAACAACAGTAAATCAGAACTAGAAACAAGAGGGAGCGGCAGGGTACCCTTGTGGTAGGGCGCTTCACTGGTAACAGGAGTGCGCTGGTTCAAGCCACTGTGGGGCTACAGATTGACTTTTGATTGGGAAGACCTTAAGCCCCAAATTTGCCCCAGGGGCTCTGATCTGATTTCTCTCTGCAGTGCTATGAAAAAAGTATTAGACCCCCCCCCCAATTTCCTCTATATTTGCTTATTTGTCATATTTAAAGGTTTCAGATCATCCAATTAATTTTAATATAAGACAAAGACAACACGAGTAAATATGAATTCAGCTTTTATATGATCATTTATTTTACTGAAAGTTAAACTTCATTTCATACCTATATCACCCAAATGAAAAAATAACTGCCCCCAAACCTAATAACTCGTTGTGCCATCAAATATTTGCAATAACTGGCAATTAGTCCTGTATATCGCTGTGGAGGAATACTGGCTCTCTGCATAGCAGTTTTAACTCAGCCACATTAAAGGCTTTAGAAAATGAACCGTCCATTTAAGGCCATGCCACAACATCTCACTTGGATTCAAGTCAGGATGTTAACTAACTCACTCCTAGATCTTCATTTTGTTCCTTTTCAGCTACTCAGAGGAAGACTTGCTGGTGTACTTCAGATCACTATCCCGCCGCATAACCCAACTGCACAGCTTTAGGTTATGAACTGATGACAAGACATTCTCCTTCAGGATTTTCTGGTAGAGAACAGAATTCATGGTTCCATCAATAATGGCAAGTTCCCCGGGTCCTGAAGCAGAAAGCAGATCCAGACCATCACTCTACCACCACTGTGTTTGACTGTTGGTTTGATGTTCTTACAATGGAATGCAGCATGACCTATACGTCAGGTGTAACGAGACCAATTTCTTTCAAAAAGCTCCACGTCTGATTCAACAATCCATATATTATCAGGTCTTGAGGGTCATCAAGATGTTTTTTGGCAAATTTGAAATGAGCCTTGGTGTTCCTATTGGTCAGCAGTGGTTTTCACCTTGCAGCCCTCCCATGAATCCCATTCTTGCCCAGTCCCTTTCTTATTTTGGAATAGTGCACAGTGACCTTATCTGAGGCAAGTGAGGTCTGCAGTTCTTCTGATGATAGTCAAATTTCGTTTGTGACCTATGGATGAGTAGTTTATGTGCTCTTGCAGGATTTTTGGTAGGTCAACCGCTCCTGGGAAGGTTAACCACTTCCAAAATTTCTCTGCTTGTAGATAATGGCTCTCAGCAGGGTTTGGTGGGGTCCCAGAGCCTAAGAGATGGCTTTTTAACTCTTTCCAGACTGACAGATGTCTCCCATCTCCCATCTGTTTTGAATTTCTTTAAATGGCAGTGAAATGTGCTCCTTTTTGCCTACATCTTGTTGCAAAACAGGTTCTACTGAAGCGATGTTCAGATTTAGCAAGGATGGCAGTAATCATGCCAGGGTGTGTCAATGGAAATTGAACCCAGTTAATTGGCTAAATTTGCTTAATTGGCCGATTTAGTAACTAAGGCGGCAAATTACATTTGTCAAATGGGGCCAGAAAGGGTCGGGCAGCTTTTCTCCTTCAACAAATGCAATAATCAGCTAAGACTTGCATTTTTCTGTTTTCTCAGGTTATCTTTGACAAATATTACAATTAGTCTGATGGTCTGATACATTTAAGTGTGCAAAATATGCAAAAATAGAAGACATTCAGAAGGGGGCAAATACTTTTTTCCTCAATATAAACAGTTCTATCTGAATCTTCTCCCAGGGCATCTTCGTAAAAGAGAAGCACAAACTCAATGGAGCTTCTCCTCCTAAAATAAAGGTAGAAAAAAATCTATGCAAGTAGTTTTGGAGCGAAAAGACCGTGTTCACATGAAATGGCTCTTCAACCTATCAGAGAAAAGTCTGTGGGCTGCTGAGCATGTGCTTAGTAGAGAGAGCAATTCCATTTCCAGTTCTGACGCAGTTTTATGGTTATAGCTGTTTTATTACAGCTCACGTTAATGTTTAGCTAATGCGGTTGCAGTTGTGCAGAGCATTTTAAAGGAGCATTTGCATCCAGTTACAAGGCAGAATTCACAAGACACAACCACTGAATCCTCTTAGTTCTAAATGTTCAACTGGAGGTCCGTTAAGACTTTTGCGTTTAACATCCTGCGTTAAACCCCAGGGCAGAAAAGGTTATTAAAATTTATGCTGAAAAGTTTGGGGTGCTAGCCCAAACACTGTAGCATATCTGGCCACCTTTGCATTAGGCTCTTCGAATACCTAACAGAGTCTGTTGCCATAGTGATCCAGTGACCTCAGACATGGCAGGTGCATCTCCCTGCGACTAGACAGAGGTGGCGTACAGCCGACTGACTAGAACATTCACCTGGGACTCAGAAGGCTGGGGATTCAAGTGTTAGGGTAGCCCCAATAAGATTAGCATGGCCCCTAGCCAATCACTGCCCTCTGCATAGAGTAATCAACTGGATAAAAGTGTAAGCAAACTGCAGTTAAATGAGTGACTGAGGTGCTGACTGTGAGTGAAGCACAAAGCAGTTGAGCTGAAATGACCGAATGTGTATCTGCACACAAACCAAGTAGTGGAAAGACTTGTACTGCAGAGGAGCGTGTGAGGAGAAATCAACTGCTGAAAAGAGATGAGCATGTAGGTCTGACCAGCCACCACACCCATACACCAACCCACACACACACACACACACACAATACAAAAGAATTATGCACCATGCAGACTATATCATGCACACAGACGCGCACACACAGAAACACACAATACAAAAGCATTATGTACCATACAGACTACATCACACACACACACACACACCCACCCAACACACAGACAAACGCACTTGCGCGCAGACACACAAACACACACATACAGACAATAAAAAAGCATCATGTACTGTACAGGATAAATTACACTCAGATACACACACACACACACACTCACACACACACACACTTGAGATCTCATGAACATGTTAACACAAGGATTGAAAGAACACTGTAACACGAAAAACAAACTGGAGCACAAACACAAACAAATTCTGGAGCATCACAAGGGGGCTTCCATTCCTATTCGCATGTGACCTCCACAGGGCTACAACATAATCACAATACACATCCAGGAGCTCATTCACATTTTTATCCAACCCACTGCATCACACACCCCTCCCCCACCATATTTCAATCAAATATCACCATGTGTGTGGAACTAAGAGTAGCTGACTGCATGGAGTCCTTTCACATTTCAGAAAGAGCTAAAGCAGGATCCAGCCGCTCATTAAAGCGAAGCTTTGATCCTGCAGGGAGAGAGGCGCTATGCTAATTTCCCTGGCTCTCATTAGAGAGCGAGGTAAAGTGCGGCTCCTGCAGTGTGAGAGCCGCCTGTATACCTCTCCTCCTCCCAGAGCCAACAGCCTCAAACTCCTGCCCACACTCATAAATCATCGCCCTGACTCACAGGCACTATTTAATTAGCGCTGAAAAGCTGTGAATTCAGAAAAAAATGACTTAATTGCCTTAATTCCCTGCTTCACGTGCACATGTAAGTGCAGTCTGAGATGCTGCTTTACGAAAGCGTATGCTGTTGTAAAATTTTTGCTGATCGTGAGAAATGGAGAGCTTGCACTCTCGCTGTAACACTGAAGGGTTAGGCAGACCAGCAGACAGCCAGCGTTAGACCAGCTCTGTTAGGCCCAGCTGTGTGCTGTCACAGCTCCCAGAGTGCTCTGTGGTTACCGTGGAAACCGCTCAGCAGTTGTTCGCTGTTAAATATCCCCGCTTCCGCCATAAATAACATTCCACCCCAACACCCCCCCCCGCCCCCCCAATCCTGCCTCACCAGGGCCACCCAGCTGGGAGAGGAGGACAAGTGAAAGTGAGAGAGAGGGATAGAGGGAGAGAGTGATACTGGAGCAGAGAAAGAGGGACAGGCGAGAGAGGGATATTGCAGAGAGAGAGAGAGAGAGGGACAGGGGAGAGAGGGATACTGGAGGAGAGAGAGAGGGGGGGATAGAGTGATACTGGAGCAGAGAGAGAGAGAGTGATATGGGGCAGAGTGATAGAGCAGGATAGAGATGAGATGGATAGTAAAGGTAAGAAAGAGAGAGGGACGGGGGGAAGGAACTAATGTGGGAGGACAGACAGAGAGAGGGATGGGGAAGAGAGTGACAGTGGAGGAGAGAGAGAGGGATATGGTGCAGAGAGGGATACTGGAGAGGAGAAACAGAGAAAACATGGAGAGAGAGATACTGGAAGAGAGAAAGAAGAGAGAGGGAGGGGCTGAGGCTGATAACGGTCAGGGCTCCACCTTAGTGACAAAACCAGAGAAATATATCTCTTCCCCTGTAGAGATATATGTGTGTGTGTGTGTGTGCGTGTGTGTGTGTGTGTGTGTGTGTGTGCGCGTGTGCGCAAGCAAGCCTGGGACTATGCTTGAGACAGCCTGCCTTTACATTTGACTCTATTGTAACCATCAACATCATTTTGTGATGCTCACCTGGCGATATGTCGTTTCCCCAGAAACCTGAAGTGCTGGAGACAGAGCCTGTTGCCAAAAAGACAAATGAAAACATAACAAATAAAAGTCATCATATTCACTATAATAATATTGATAAAAATAAGACAGTGAAGACATTGCAATTCCTGCCTCTCACCGCCTCCCTCTGTTTCCCTGCCCCTATCAGTCTTCTGAGGTGGATGTTAGGCTGGCGGCGCAGGAACAGATACTCACTCTAAGATGTTGAAGAAGTCAGAGATTTCCTGATGTACGGCTCGCTGCCAGTAGGAAACCAGGACATCTGAAATATCAAAGTTCACAGAAGGAAGGCATCATTATATCAGACTAGCTTGTGTTACAATTGCTAAAATAAGCACATCCACTTCCATAAATCACAATAATACTTTTTTTTGGATGAGCAAAGCCACGTTATAATATATTTAGAATAATGGAGCAGACTTGAAAAAAAATGACGGCGTAAGATTGTCATATACTTCAGGACACAGTCTGAGCATGAGGTTACCCTGCGTTCTCGTGCCCAGAACACAAAGAATACAAGTAACCAGACCAGTACAGTGCAGAGTGCCGAGGCCAGTGCAGATGACCATGACCAGACCAGTAGAGGGGGGTGACCCGGTCAGTACAGATGAGGGGGACCCAGTCAGTACAAAGAGGGGTGACCCAGTCAGTATAGAGGACAGTGAACATGCCAGTGCACAGGCAAAAGACCCGGTCAGTGCACAGGAGAGTGACCAGGACAGTACAAAGAGGAGTGACCTGGTCAGTACACAGGAGAGTGACCAGGACAGTACAAAGAGGAGTGACCCGGTCAGTGTAAAGCAGAGAGACCAGGGCAGCACAGAGGAGAGTGACCTGGTCAGTACACAGGAGAGTGACCAGGGCAGTACAGAGAGGAGTGACCTGGTCAGTACATAGGAGAGTGACCAGGGCAGCACAGAGGAGAATGACCCGGTCAGTACACAGAGGAGTGACCAGGGCAGTACAGAGAGGAGTGACCCGGTCAGTACACAGGGGAGTGACCAGGGCAGTAAAGAGAGGAGTGACCAGTGCAGTAAAGGAGTGACCAGGGCAGGACAGCGCATGGGGATTGGCTGACCCTCGGAGATGGTCTTCATGATGTGGAGAAAGCACAGAAGGAGGCTGTGGGTCTCTGCCTGGTCCAGCTTATCAAACCGGGAGCTGAAGCCAATCAAGGACTGGGGCCGCAAAAACTGAAACAGGCAGAGGAACCAAACACTCATCATTACATAACCTTTCCAAAAAAAAAAAGTTCTCTTGCTCACCTCTCAAGCTATTTATACTCCAGTGTCATACTGACACCCAGCTGTAGCTACAATAGCTCATCACATTCACACCCCAGAGTAATTAGCATATCAAACTCACACCCAGTGTAGTTAGTCAAACTAACACAGTTAGCACAGTTGCTAAAGTTGCCGAACTATGATAGGTAAACAAAAATAAACAGAAATTCAGGCCTCTTTAAGGCAAGCACTGAATAAACTGATGTTAATGATAAGCCAACTGCGCTAGTGTTTGAGAATGACAAGCTAAATACAATGAGTGTGATAAGCAAATGATGTAGGCAAGTTCAGCAACTGAAATGTGCCGCAACTGATAACTCACTCAATAGTCTTAACGAACAGCAGCTACAACACTTGCGAGTGAAAGTCAGCGGTTGACTGAATTCAGGTTATTTCCTGAAGTCTTAAACCTCACCCTCTCACAGCCGTCAGTTTTCTCGCTGTTCTTGTCGCTGTTGCTTGGGTTCGACTCGATACTGATCAAGGACCCCCGTGAGTCTGCATGGTTACCCGTGGAAACGGCCAGGGAGGAGAAGGCTGGGGTGAGGGGTGCGGGTCAGAGATCAGAGGAGATAAAACAGTGTGATCAGCCGTAAGAAAGAATAAAGTTGAGAATGAGAGAGGTGGAGCAGGGCTGCATGCTCATAACGATGTGAGAAACATCGTGAACAGAATATGAGGATTTCTCCACCACAACTCTCGGCCCAAGCAGCCAGATTTGCATAATGATCTTTGATATTACAAAGCCCCAACATTAAGTATGATAAATTCATTTGCAATATAACATATTACATTTTTGGTATTACACTTGAATTAATTACACAGATTCAAGAATAAAAATCGCTGGTATTCTGCCTTGAAAATGCCATGACAACAGCCTTGGCCTGAAAGTACCTGTGATGGAGTTGAGGACCTCTTTGGAAAATGAGGCGTCCACAGAGTTGCCTTGTCTCTGAGCTTGAGCAGTCTGCTCCGGCAGTGCCCCCCCCACACTCAGGTCATCACGGGACCCCTACAGAGAGGGACCACAATGAATGGGACAGGAAATGAACTCCACTCCTCAGAACATCACTTCCACTGAACACCGCTTTCTGAGAGGTCACATCCAGGGCAACTAGTGAAGTTTGTGAAGAAGCATTTGAACCCTTCAGTTTCCAAAGGGCCCAACTCCAAGGATCACTGTTTACCAGCAAAGGGAATTTTTTTTTACCCATATATTATAACCCATTTATACCATGGTCTGTGTGAATACTCTTTTCTGATTGGCTGGCATGTATGCGTTAAAACCATGGAACGCACAGGTAGTTTGGCTACGGTAGTTTCACCATTCGAAATTCATCCGCTAGCCAACCTGTAACCATAGCAATGTTAGAGAGCGTCGCTGTCAAACTGTCAACAGTCGAGAGCAGAGCACAACAAAACACAATTGGATGATTTTAACATTTCTTTTAACGTATTTGGAGAGTACAAGCATTTTACAAAAATACAATAAAACATTTCGGAATGCTTTGATTTGATATTGCTGGCTAAAGACCATGGTTTAAATGGGACGATCAACTCATGGGTGTGCATCACACGGTGTGAAGGCACTTTGCAGATGCAACCATTAGGAGGTTATTCGCCTCCTCGTCGTGCCTTAAGACTGCGCGATGCACACCTACAAGTCGATTATCCCTTACATATTTCTACTTTAATTCCTTTTAAGAGGGTGTCATTAGGATACTTTTGACTGAAATTACAAGACAATAACGTTCTTTGTTATAAGATATGCAGACCTCTCAGTCGTTGGAGTTGGGCCCTTTGGAAACTCAATGATTCATTTGAGAGCTGATTTTGACAAATGTAGCATGTGCTCATTTCACATAGGAATAATTCAAAGCATAAGGAAGTATATAAAATGAAGAGTGAGGAGTCATCCCGCACATGATGAGAAGTCTTGGTAATTACACCACTACTATATTTAGAAAAGCCCATCCATTCTGCAGACAGCCGTTGGGATCACTGATTAAGATGAAGGACTTCCCTCTGTACTGAGACACCATTATGGAGCATATTCTCCTCCAAATGACCAGGAGCTCTAGTTCAAGTTCGGTTGAAAAGCAAAGCAAAGCCATTTTCAGAACCCTTGGCAGTGTGATAGCCTCTGTTCAGTAATATTCAGGAACTGCCACACATGCTCCACACAGGCATAAATCTCAGCATCTAATGCGCGCAGAGAGATTTGTGCTATTTTCATAACACTGACCCCTACGCGCTCCCCAATTGACCGCTGAGCAGAAGAGCAGGATTCACGTGCCCCAAAAGGCAAGGCAACTTTATTTATACAACTTCAAACCACATAACGAGAATTCAAATTTTTCACAAATCAAAGCAGGCAATGCCCCAAACTCAATGCCCTTAGGCGACACAGGCCGAAGCCGGGAGAGACGCATGACAGCAGATCGGGCTGGAGTGGCGCAGGACATACCTGGTCACTTGAGGCAAAGCAGACAGGAAACAGGTCTCTGAGGAAGAATCGGGGCATGTTGTCCAGGATGAGGCCGTACAAGGGCAGGTACAGAGCTGCAATCCGAGCCTCCTTGTCCTGCAGGTCAAAGAGCAAAGAGTCATCACAGGATCCAAAACTTGGCAGAAGAAGCAGCATAAATACTTTGTGGGACAATAACAATGTACAAGCACTTTGTTAATATACTTTGGTACAATCTTTACATATCTGTTCTTTACTTTTGATCAAAGACATTTTGCTTTAATTCTCTCATTTGAACAAACACAATCAGTGATTTCTACTCATAGGCTAGTTACTTTAGATTTTGCATATTCTAGTGAAATCATCTGTTGAGTGTCTGTTTTACATTATACAAGGTCACATCCACACGGACAGCTGATGAAATGCAAATGCACAACGCATCTTAATCCTGACAGATGAGGCACTAAAACAGTGAGGCGAACAATCCTGTAGCAGAGTCGTCTGCACACTGAACATGATGATGAATGTAACAACACAGAAATAGCAGGGGAGGTAGAATGCACAATGCGAGGCGAGAGTTATTCGGCAAACCCAGGTGAGTTTGTGACAAAGACTTTGAGCAGTGATCAGAATGAAAGATCATCAACCAGTGATGCTGCAGTCAGAAAGAATAGCAAAAGCAAAATTCAAAATCCATGGATCTAATTAGAGGAGCTCTGGGATACTGGCATTTCTGAACATGATTTCTGGCAAATGCATTGTTGAGGTGCACAATTTCTTTTGGCCTTGTGTTACAGTATAACCCGTCTCATAAGAAAGTGCACTAACGAGGCTGTTTGCAGGTATATGTGATATCAGCAAAGCCATAGAGTGGCCTAGTTCAACTCCAGTTCTAAACAAGGCAGTCAATGACTGCAGAAGTCCCCCAGAAAAGACTGGATGCATGCATGCACAGACATGAAACATTCAAAAGGCACAACTAGACGATCAGACCAAACCACGCAAGCTTCTTCGTCTGAAGAAGAACAACGACGACAACAATCTGGACAGATGAACACACACACTCACGCATGCACGCAGGCAGGGACAGGAAAATAATAGTCCTCTAAGCAACTTTGCAGGTTGTGGCAGACTAAAAAGTTAGCAGTGCCCTTGAAATGCCTCAGTGAGGAGAGATAGTTTTACTTTCATAATAAATTCAAAAACAAACTTTCATACTTTTATGTCAGTATTTTTACTTGAGAACAGTTTATTAGTACTTCTATCTCCTCTGAGAGGCTGGTTGTATCTGAATGAGTGTTTGTTAGTTCCAGACCAATATTTCTAATTCGACCCGAATGTGGGATGATAAAAGAATTGCTAAAAGTGCAGACTTTTCGGCTGATCAACCAGCTAATGATGTCACAACCAACAGCAAAATTAGCAGAAAGAAACAAAGTTCAGGCGAAAAGTTTTTGCCCTTCAGATGAAATCATAACTTTTGAATGGCTTCTGCCAGTAATTCTTCACATTGTGTAAAGCACATGATCAGTTTAATAAGCACTTGGGTGATGGAAACAGTTATTTTTGCCTCACCTTCTAACACAAGAACAGGACAGTCAGAAAAAGAGTGAGAGTCTGTCAGATGGGCCAAGAGATGGTGAGAGAGTGTGTGTGTGTGTCTGTGTGTGTGTGTGAGAGAGAGAGAGAAAAGAATGTGTGAGCATGACAGAGAATGAACAGCAAGAACCAGACGGAAAGAGAATGAGCAAGACAGTGGGGGAGAGGAGGAACGAGTGAGAAACAGAGGGAGAGGATGAGGAGGGGAGAGACAGAGAGATAGAGAGAGGATAAGAGAGACGGAGGGAAAGACAGGAGAGTATAGGACAGAAGGAAAAATATTGAGATAGAGGGAGTGAGAGAGCGAGAGAGAGAAAGAGAGAGAGAGGGACTTGTTCCTGGCTCCGGGGCTAATTCCCACTGCAGCACCATGGTGTGCTCTCTGCCAGAAAGTTAATCTCTGAGAGATTTGGCGATTGGCCTCACCCCTCCCAAATCTCACAAGGTCCCTGGGATTAGAGAGTTTCCTGTGTGAAGGGTGTGGGTGTAATGTGTTCCTGCTGCTCGGAGCACTTCCTCATGCCTGCTGATCACCCTGCCTGAGAGTATGACCGGCCTCTCTTACACAGGAATGAGAGACGAGAGAGATGAACAAACGCATGAAGAGACAAACACAGACATGGGCTTTTGAGATGTGGAAATTATGCTGGAGGTGTCTAAGTGTGTGAAGGACTGCATTTACAGAGCAGCATTTGGTATGGAGAGACTGTGGAGTACAGTGTTTGTGAGAGGTGAAGAGGCTGGGTGGAGTATGGAGGAGTAGAAGAGTATAGAGGCAAGAGGGGGTATTGAGGAAAAGTGGGTAAAGTATGGGGTATGGAGGCAGTACAAGCATATATAGGCATCAGTGGCGGCTGGTGAACTGGCGATAGGGGAGGCTCAAACCGATCCCTTGAAAATAATGATTGGTCATGACCTGTTTTTAATCATTCATTTAAATTACCATTACAAAACTTTACCATAACCATTACATTACAAAAACTCTCAACATTACCAGGTGTGGTCAGTTTTCATTAATAACGCACACCTGTCAACTCTCACTCATTACGTGTGAGTTTTAGTGACATATTTACATTCCCCTGCTGTATTCAGCAATTATTCAATCAACGCCTGTGTAAAACTGGAGTGCCAAACTGGTCCATAAAAGGGCCGATTGGCTGCAGGTCTTCAGTCCAACCAAGTAGAAACACACCTGATACAATTCACTTCATTAACTGATCTCAGCCTGCGCTATTGGTACTGCGGGCGGCACGGTGGCACAGTGCTTAGCACTACTGAATCACAGCATTGGTTGTGGGTTCGAATCCGGCCTGGGGCCTTTCGGTGTGGAGTTTGCATGTTCTCCCCGTGTTCATGTGGGTTTCCTCCATGTACTCTGGTTTCCCCCCACCCACAAAACACGCAATATAGGAACACTCCTGGATGGCTGTGTGCGAATGCTTGGTGGTGGAGGAGGGGCCGTAGGCGCACACTGGCAGCCGCGCTTATGTCAGTCTGCCCCAGGGCAGCTGTGGCTACAAAAATGTAGTTTACCACCATCAGAGCGTGAATGTGTGAGTGAATTAATAATGTTTCCATTGTAAAGCGTCTCTGAGTGTCCAGAGAAGCGCTATATAAAACTAATGCATTATTATTTTGTATCAGATGAGCTTCTGCTCAGTTGGAATAAAAACTTACAACCCCTCAGCCCTTTTTCAGACCAGTTTGACACCCCTGATTTAAACAATTTAAATGATCATGACACACACGCATTTTCTTCCAGAAAAGCGTGAGAATTTCAGACCACACTGACCTGGTAATGTTGAGAGTTTTTGGAGCTTTTCAAATGGTAATTGTTTTGAATGATTAAAAACAGGTCATGACCAACCATTATTTTCAAGGGATGGGTTTGAGCCATCGCCAGCTCACCAGCCGCCACTGATAGGAATACAGGGTTGTAGGGGGACAGTTGGATGCACAAGTACCTTGTGGGCATAGCGGGGGTCCAGAGAGTGCTTGGCCATCAGGTTCTTGAGGCTGGCAAGAGCCAAGTGTCGCAGATCCTGCTCATCCTGCAACGCCAGCCCCAGTTCCCGTAGCAACAGTCCGGTCAGGAAGTGCTTCCGGCAAAACTCCCCTGTCAAGCTGTATTCAGGTATATCCACTAGGGGCAGCAGAGAGTAAATAAGATCATGCTGTTGTCTGCTGTATGACCTCCACAACTCATCACAGAAACAGGAGAAGTCTCCTGCGCAGTACATCTACCATCAATGCATTTAAGCGTGAAAATGAGAACTGACAGACATACCGAGGGCGGTCTGAGCTTCTGATGGACAGGCTTTATCTGACGAACAGAATGGACATGAAACAGAGCCACGATGAGAACGGTACATACATACATGCACACTACACACTGCTGAAGTGAGTGATCTCAGGACATACACCCGTGACCCCTGACCCCTCTCACCTGAGATACGGGCGGAGGATATCGGCAGGCTGAGAGGTATGTAGTGCTCGTGGTTACACACCTCCCGCAGGAACTCAAACTTGTACTCACACAACGCCTGCAACGAGGACCAGGTCTTAGCATTCCAACAATCCACGACAACTTAAAGCAAACACTGGTCACGGCAACCACACACACACACTCACACAGCAGAGTAACACCAGTCACTCCCTGATAAGCTAATGTAAAAGAATTGTATTCTTGGATAGTTCCATGTTACCTTATTGTCTGCTGCTGCAATAATGTTCATGTAACCACTGATCAGTTTAAAGGTGAATCCTCGATCGACTAGAGTAAAGCATCGCTGTAGAGAAAGGACACAGGAAGTTAAGGTTTTGGGAGTTACTGGTACAAACAATAAGACATCTCCCTCGTATTTCTCTCATAAGGAATGACACACCACAACACAGGAATTGGACACAGGACATTGAAATGAGCAGCTAGTCAGCTGGAGGACATATAGCCAAAACAGTATCACAGCAAGTTCCCACACAATACGCACTCCAACACTTCCCTGCCTTCTCTGTCGCTCTCACCTTTATGAAGCTGGCCACTGCCATGTTGGCACAGTGCGTCTCTTTTGGCATGTCCTTGGTCTTCCAGAAGACGTGGTCTGCAGTGGTCATAATCAGAGCCTCCAGCTTGCTTAAGTATGATGAGGGGAACCTCTGAGGCCGAGGAACCTGAGCAGATACGAAGTGGACGGTACAAACACGTAAATAAAAGCAGCACGGTGCCATCCATTTAAGGAAAAGGCTTTTTGCGTCCTACCTTTAGTTTCTCTGATTCAACCAGGTGTTGTGCCATGGACTTGATGATCAGCTCGAAGAAGAACCAGGAGAACTGGGAACAGATGACATCACCTTCATCATCCTCAATATCACCCTGCATCAACCTCCTCAATGTGGTAATAAATTGATGCAGATGAGTGACATCCAGTGACATTTTTTTTGAGGATTTTGATAAAGGTTTAGTCACAACAGAGCACAGCGAATAATACACTGCATAGCGCACACCAGTGAATCCACAAATCTACTGCATGATGCTGGGGGTCATGAACTGAGAATTTACTGCTTTAAGTACAAAATTCACTGTAGTTTCTAAAATGACTCACGAGGGACTACAGAACCAGGAGTTCAGCATAAGAATCTTCATTATGCACATTTCAACCCAGAAAAGCACACGTATGAGTGAGAGGCGGTGGCGCGCAGTCGTACCTTTAAGATGTTCCTCACGGCTGTCTGTTCATTGCTCTTAAGGTCAGAGGTCATACCTTTGGCCAGTTCTTCGTGCACCGTCCGAAATCCATGACTCTCAGTACAGAAGACAAACTGCAAACAGAGAAACACCTGCATTAAGACCGGTATTCACATATATACACACTTGCATACAGGCACACACACGCATGCGTGCGTACTCACACACACCAAAGTATGCAAGCACGCACAAACACACACACACCAACAGATAAGCATAAACTGAAATAAAGAAACAGACACAAATCTGATCATCCCAGGAGCATCTCTCCATCTGACTGAGAACGAGTGTCATAGACTCCCAAAAGAAAGAAGAAATGAAAGAAATGTCCAGCTGCACACAAGCTCACAGAGCTGCACATCCACATTCGCGTGAGTTAAAGACAGGCCAGTACCTTTATGTAAGAGTGCAAGTAGGCTTCAAGGCTGTCTTCATGGCACTTAGCAACAATGTGGACCAAAACCCTACAGAGATAAAGCCAGGTCAAGAGATCAGCAGTGGTTCTCACCCACACATATGTAAACATGCATACATGACAAAAACTCAAATAGGGGGGTTGTATAGGAAATTAGTCTTGCGTCCTAAAATTATTCCGGCATCAGCACTTAATCTACTGCAAGATTTTATCCACATCAAAGACAGAGCATATCTTGCAATTAAATCCACACAGAGACCAGAAAGACCTGAGGGTTTCTTAAATTCAATTCTGTTCTAATTAAGGAAGAATAATCATTAAGAAAGAAACTAAATTATAATAAAACTTAGGACTAAACAAAAAAATATAGTTTAGATGCAACATGCAAGAACATATTATATTTAATATGACTATAATTCATTTCTCATCACTAATACTACTTAATATCATGGCTGTGCCTGAAAATTTTGCAGGCAAGCTTATGATGATTAATTAATTGTACCCTCAGTAAAATGACCGCGATCATTATCCCTGAACTGTGGAGACAGAGAGGCTCCCTACAGTACCAGTGCCTACCTGGTGGTGGCAGTAGTGACCTCATCATTGTCATTCTGGGTCAGGACCTTAAACAGCTGGTTAAACAGCACCGGCAGGAAGCGAATAATCACATGGATCTTTTCCACACTGAGGAGACCCTGGATCACAGCCACAGACAAACAAACACAAACTTAACTAACGCAGCACAGCCACAAACACAAACTTTACACTGCATTTAACTTATACACCACAACCACAAACTAACATCACACGGCGATAATCTGACATACAACAGCCGCAAACACCAACTTTACATAATGTTTAACTAAAAAATCACAGCTACAAACACAAACTTCACTCTGTACTTGGTTTACACTTACATAGCTGAAGACAGATTTTACCCAGAGTTCAGCGAACACAATAAAGCCATGAACATAAACTTTATACGGTGCTTAATTTACACATCACACCACTAACATACACTTCCTTACCTAGTGCTTGAATAGCACACCACAGGCACAAACAAACACAAACGTCACATTGAGCTTAACTACCACATCACAGCCACAAACAAAAACAATCTTTACCCAGCAGCTGGCTTACACATCATAACCACAAGCAAACACCAACCTCGCACAGAGCTTAATTCACATGTCACAGCTGCAAACAAACAAAATCCACACAGGGCTCAAATGCCTACCAACTAAAGGCCAGCAGAGTTACAGAAGGAAACATCAACACACAGACGAGGCTTGACTCAGTGAAACACACTACCGCAAAAACTAACGAACACGGACACATTTTCGCTGAATTCTCACTGACAACTGCAAAACTAGTGAAGTTTATGTGTGACAAACAACACAACCAGCTCAGTATGCTCATGAAGCTCTATTGAGCCCAGTACACATAGAGGTGGTCTTGCTGACCTTCAGGCTGTTCAGGAAGTTTGAGGTAGGTGGCTGGGATAGATCCAGCTCTCCTTTCTGACACTCCTGGAAGAATCGGTTCAGGTGGAGGTCCTGTATTCAGGAAGGGGGGGACAGAGAGACGAGGGGGTGGGGGTGAGGGAGAAGGTGTGTCGATCACAAAATGCCCAGTGATGGTGATTGCTAACACTCTCACACACTCACACTCGCCAGTCACTCACCTGAGTGTAGACTGTGGACAGAACATGAGTAGCCACCTTAAATATGGCCTTTCCTCCATCCACCCACTTCATGTCTGTCCCATTCTGCAAACACACAGACACACAGGCAGATGGTCAGACAGGCAGGCTGGCAGGTATGACACCCAACACAAACAGCTCTGTTGCAGAAGGAGCCAGCAGAGGGCGCCAGACTCACCTTCCCTGCTCCGGGCTCTTTGGTGAGCAGGTAGCCCTGAGGCAGGACACAGGACACAGGAATGTTGTACTCCCGAGAGGACAGGCGTCCCTCCTTCAGCAGGGGGAGCCAAGCGTACCCAACTGAGCAGAAACACACAGAGACAGGAGGGATAGAGTCAAGCAGGCGTTCAGGTGACACAGCCGTAAGTCCCAGATCAGGCCACAGTACTCATCATCTAAAATTCACAGCCTCAGCAAAAATCTGGTATGCTGACAACCACTGGTCATTGAGTTTTTATTTTTACAGGGTATGACCATAGACTGTATAAAGAGATGGACGAAGCAACAGTAACGTCACATATTAGTTTCAGTATACCATTTAAGAAGCCTCGATTCTGGCTATTTGAACAGCCAGACCAGAGGATAGCCACGCCTCTAAAGCATATTCTGGCTTTATCCTTTATTCTAGCCAACTTGGGACCAAAATTTACAAAAATGGACATTGCGATATATCGTAGGGGGATTGAAACTTGTGACAGATACCATAAAATGCTGTGGAAAATCATTATTTAAATAACAAATCAGGTTCAAGGTAGGGAAATTTTCTCATAGACTTCAATAGCATTGAACTTCTTTCTGCAACCACTGACGTCGCCATCTGCCGGCCATTAAATATGATGCAAATTTTTGAGATTTCTGCATTCACCTCACTTTCAGACCTAGATGCTGCATCCATATTTTTACACAGCCTATGGGCATGACACTGACTATCCATAGTGAGCGTGCGTGTGTGTGTGTGTGTGTGTGTGTGTGTGTGTGTGTGAGTGTGAGTGTATGTGTGAGTAAATTCTCACTCCTATTCTTCACACCTGGAGTTTCCAGTGCCTCTTTCTTCTTGGCGTTGGTCTTGGCGTTGATATCACAGGTCACGTGGTAGAAAGAGAAAAGCAGGTGGTGTTTGTCATGGAGATGAGTGGGCAGCTCGATCTTCACCTGAGAGAGGCGGACACAATGTAGAGTGTCACTTCCCATAGCGTGCATTCCCACAGTGCAACACACACACACACACACACACACACAAAACACAGTTAGATGAAACCGCTTTGCTGGGCCTAACATCGCGCAGATTCTCTAAATGAATCAGACTCTTCAGTGACTGTCCCCTGTACTTCTTCACTCTCTAACAGTCATCCCTGGGGCTAAATTACACCGCAGTATTTTGCTTTAACTCCTCAGTATGTCTATCTCCCTCACTGTAATTTTGTTGTCCAAAACAATGACAATAAAGCTCCATCTATTTTGTGTCAGCCAGAGCTTTTTCCGCAATTATTGGACTTATGATGTTTCAAGCTCAGGCAGGATCATTTTTTCTCTAAAGTAATTATTGCACTTGCTGTCTCAGGGTATTATCCTTTCCTGCTCAGAGGGATTACAGCTCGTGTCCCTCATTACACCTGAGTTTGCTCTGCAAGTGTCTCAAGCCAGCAAAATCCGCTACAAACGTGCACATTGAACATTAACACTAAAACATCACGGAAGAAAGATGGTGTCAGCAATTAATCTAATTTATACAGGGATTCTGTGCACTGACCTCATCGCAGAAGTCCGGGTTTTGGGAGTGGTGCAGGACAGCTGAGCAGGCCGCTGTGGTGAAGACTGGACCTCCTGACTTTCCGTAGATACACTGCCAGGGGGGAAAAGACACAGCTGGAGTGATTCCCAGGCAGAGACGTGAGTGCTGTTATGAGATTCCTCCATGTACAACGCGCCATGGAATTCTACGCCCGTGGGATTCGGGACACAGATTTTCTGTCAGCTGGTCTGTGAAATCTTACTCTTAAGGGTTTGACCATATCTTCATCGGAGCTGCGAAACTCAACGTAGATGGCGATGTTCCGCGCCTGGGAATCAGATCAAAGGACTCATGAGTGAGGAAATTCATCTGACTCTGCTCAGCTTTTTACTACCCACAATAGCGCCAGATCCCAAAGTCAGTCTACAAGCAATGGGAGATACATTAAATTACTCTGTGTGTGTTACCATGGGGACAGCCTATGTGTGTCATAATACTGACATTAAGAGTGCACGGTTTTATTAATAAGTGTGTTACCTTGGCAAAGCTTTTCTGGCTGTCATATTTTAGGTGTCGTGGGTAAACATAGATGTGGTTCTTGTAGACTCTGAATGGCTGGCAGAACTTTGGCGACTCTTGGACAAACTCCTCCACTTCCACTGTGGGCGGGTGCTGCTCACAGCCTTCGAAAGGTTTCAGGGGAACGTAGGACGATGTAACGCAGTCTGCACAGAGAGACATGGCACCGTCACCCCACCCAGCGAAAACCCTCACACACATCCTCTCAAGCACATCAGTCCAAGTCACTTCACTCCCACAGGAAATATCCTGCGCCAGCCTCTCCGTGAACTCATTTAATTGTTTAATTCATACATGACCCCAATGCTATCGTGGGGTCAAGGCTCTGTCAGGCATAACCCTTGCCGTGTTGCACCACTGTCTCAAACATAGTTACAGTAACATCACCTGCTGTACTATGTCAATAAAATGAAGGCAGGAAGGAAGAACAGGAAGCAGGAAGTATTAACCACTCAGCCGAGCCTTTATGTGGTCATGATGTTCCTGAAGCACGGCAGTGCAAACCTGATACGGCCACAGGATGAGAGCAGCTAAAGCAGAGCTTTTTTAGCTTTTGTAAACATGGATGAAGACTGTGAGGCACTTTTACATACACACACGGTGCACTAGAGAAAAACTCCATTTAGCTGCAGCAAGTTATGGGGTGTATGGCAATGCCCCGAGGAAATTTTCCCCATTAGTAGCTTTTCTAACCAGGCCACCATCGTAAAGTCATCAATAACACACACACACACACACACACACACACACAAACCGACACACGCGCACGCCAGGTTTTCATGTTTTGTGGAGACATTCCAAAGACTTGTGTATTTTTCCCACCCCGTTCCCCTGACCTTTACCCTCAATAGTACATACCTGACTCTAACCCTAACCATAACCTTAACCTAACCGTAACCTGTTCCCAACCCCAACCTTAACCTCTGACCCTAAAATAGCTCAATTTCCTCAAGGGGAACTGAAAATATCCCCAGATGGAAAAAGAAATCTGGAATTCCATTCGGCCTACTCACAACAGTAGGCAGACGTGGACCACACACACACACACACACACACACGCACGCACGCACGCACACACACACACACGCATGCACGCACGCACGCACGCAGTGGGCGGGAGGAGATGGACATACTCGGATGCTCCATGGGCACACAGTCTAGCGACGCCTCCAGGCTTCCTGGGATGGTCTGCAGCTTACTCGTCTTCTCTGCCCTGCCAGGGGAGAAACCATTCTGTAATGACCCACAGGGGGGAGAAACCATTCTGTAATGCCCCAGAGGGGGGAGAAACCATTCTGTAATGCCCCACAGGGGGAAGAAACCATTCGGTAATGCCCCACAGGGTGGGAGCAACCATTCTGTAACGCCCCACAGGGGGAAGAAACCATTCGGTAACGCCCCACAGGGTGGGAGCAACCATTCGGTAATGCCCCACAGGGTGGGAGAAACCATTCTGTAATGTCCCATAGGGTGGGAGAAACCATTCTGTAATACCCCACAGGGTGGGAGAAACCATTCTGTAATGCCCCACAGGGGGAAGAAACCATTCGGTAATGCCCCACAGGGTGGGAGCAACCATTCTGTAACGCCCCACAGGGGGAAGAAACCATTCGGTAATGCCCCACAGGGTGGGAGAAACCATTCTGTAATGACCCACAGGGTGGGAGAAACCATTCTGTAATGTCCCACAGGATGGGAAAAACAATTCTGTGGGTCCCACAGGTGGAGGACAGATCCAGAATCCTAAAAGCTTCAAGCATGACAATAGACCAATGACACTAATGCATGTGCGGTTAAAATGCAAGAGCTAGCAGCACTGATCCAAAACAGCCCTGAGTTAAAGTTTGTTTCAGCACACAATGACTAAGTGACATCTGCCTTGTCGCTCTACTCAGAAGCACATTCATGATAATCCTGTGAAAGGCTCAATACCAGCGCAGCTGATTATTTTAATAACAATGTCTGGGGTGAGAGCAGTATGGACAGGGATTCTCCTGGGGCAGCGGTGTACCTCCTGTACTCTGAGATTAGCTTGATCAGGTCATCGGTGGAGATCTTGTTGCTCTCCTGCTTGAAGAGCGGAGAGAAGCGGGACTCTCGGTCCAGTGTGCCCTGGCTGTCCTTAAACACAGGCCTGCAGGAGGAAGGAGGGGAGGCAGGAGCCGTGAGGGCACAGCCACAGCACGCCATCACACACAAACAGGAAGCTCTCCACAGACACCTGTGGTACCCTGCTGCCAGAGCAGGGCCAGCTCCTGAAAGCAGCACATCTGCTCAGTCCTCCAGCTATTTTACAGTCCGCAGGCCTTCCTTCTGACTGACTTCACTTTTATCACCTTAACTTAACATTTTATCTCGTTTAACAGATTTCCACTGGATAAAGGGAGCAGAAGAATTTGGCTCATTATGTTAGTTATGATAACTAGATAACCAAACAAAGGACAAAATAACGAGGAACATGGGCTCAACTCATGTGTGAGGCCAGATAATCAGTACTAAAATGAATTTACAGAGAAATGTGCACTAGATTTAGAAAGCAAGAGAAGAAGAATAGCAGGCACTGGACTCGTGTATTAGACTATACTTACCTCATACACCAGGCGAAAGGCATGCGGTACTTTCCCAGTTTGCTGCAGAACTGCTTGTTGGATTTCAGTATTTTCTGAACCGTCTAAATATTTAAGAGGGAAACAAAACACTTAACTGCAGCAGGAAAAACTCTAATGCAGAGAATCTCTAACCGTAGGGGTTACACAAAATCGTTTTTGACCTTTGGGATGTATACTTTAAATCACAGTCACGACATAATTATGGAATTTTAAAAACTGGTTCTGTCTGACAATGCACTCTCCCTTCTGAACACAATAACAGAAGTATGCATTTTTGAGTGAAAGGGAAACATTTGTGATGCATTGTGGACAAAAATGATGAGAAAACCATGCAACAGCCATGTGTTAAGGCCAAAATAATGCAATAATATTCATCTTAAAAGCTTTTTGGCATTTTTTGAACACAATGAATGCCAGTTATTCAAATATTATGAACTGGAAAATACTCAGTGAGCGCTAATGGAACAGCATTATACAGTTGGAGACCGAGTCAGCGAAACACAGATCATTGCACCATATTAACCTTGCTGGAGTCAATGTTCTTGATGTAAGGCTCTGCTCCACTGGTGATATTTCCCATCAACACCTTCTCCACTCGGGCAGCCAACACGATGTCCGGGTGTGGGTTTGTCACAGAGAAGATGGCCTGATTACACAAACGCAGGAGAAAATGGCTATTCTCTCTCTAGTGATTTTTTATTTACTCTTTTACCGACATATCCAGGACACTCCGGGAGAGGCTACCTGCTTGGGGAAGCGCAGCCAGGTGTCCAGGTGAGGGGGCAGATGGCAGTCCCCCGCTCTCTTTTCGGCAGGAGAGCTCAGGCCGTTCTCCTGCACAGCCCCGCGCTCCCCCACTCCGCCAGCCACACCCAACATCTGCCGCACGGCCTCATGGTTCAGATCCACGTGAAAATCAGCTGAGACCTTCCTCCCATCTCGCACATCCAGCAGAGCCATCGTCACAAAGAAAGGCTCAATCTGTACAATAGGAATACAGGTCAGAACCGGGCTTACATTACAAACGCTTCCATTTATAGATCAGAACCAGGCTCACAGTAAACAAACCATTCTCTCTGGCTTAGATTAGACACACTGTCCTCTGAGGGGCAAAACCAGGATTACATTACACTCCCTCCTCTATAGATCAGATCAAGGCTTGCAGTAAACACATTGTCCTCTATGAGTCAGAAACAATCTTAGATCAAACACATTGTCCTCTATGAATCCGAACCAGTCTCAGATTAAACATATTTACCTCCAGGGGTCAGAACCAGTCTTAGATAAAACACATTGCCCTCCATCGGACAGAACCAGTCCTCAATAATACACATGGGCTTCTATAGGTCAGAACCGGCCTTAGAGAAAACACACAGTCCTCTATGGGTCAGAACCAGTTAAAGAGTTAACACACACGGTCCTCTATTGGAGGGAACCAGTATTAAAGCAAACACATTGTCCTCCACAGGTGAGAACAGTTTTAGAGTAAATGCACTGTCCTCTATGGATCAGAACTAAGCTTAAGGCCGTTTCATACTTGTAAGACATGTGTTGACAGATATCTTATGAAAAATGTCAGGCGATACAGTCGCTTTTATACTCAAACAAAGAACTGGATGACGTTTGCGGCACAAGCTGTCATCTCTATAGCAATCACAAATTTGTTGTGGAACCAAGCAATCTTTTTGTGAACGCTACCGTGTTGAATTTCTATGTGCGTGACAATCGCCAAACTCCCGGTCCATCCAGCTAATAAAAATATCAGACAACCAATGACAGTGTCTGTAACACTACAAATATTCGACAGGTACAAGACACTGTAGTACAACACTTTTTCTGCCTCACTGACATCATTTCTGTCATCAAACACTGGCTACAAGTATAAATGGCCTTAATAGTAAACACACGGTCCCCGATTGGTCAGAACCAGGCTGAACGTTCACCAGGGTGATGGTGCCCACAGCATCGCTGGGGATAAATGGCATGGAGGGATTACAGGATGAAGAAGTAAAAGAGTGGAGCTCACATTTGTGACGGGCCCACTCTCCGTCTCACACACGCAGCCCTGCAGCGTCATGTTCAGGGCCCGACAGGAGACCATGAATCTCTTCCCCAACTTCTCCTCAAACGGGCGTATCGAGGACGGCTCGCCCGCTGGAAACTCCCCGCGCGGAATCCGCTGAAACTAAAGCAGGTGATACACAGGTCAATAAGCCCTCAGGTCACGCACAGGTAATCCAGCCCTCCGGTAATACACAGGTGTTCCAGCCCCTGAGTAACACAGAGGTAATTCAGCCCTCAAGTTACACAAGCACATTCTACCTCTCACGTTACACATAGGTAGTCCAGCCCTTAGGTAATACAAACCAGCAATGCAGCCCTCAGGTAAAATAGAAGTAAGCCAGCCATCATAATACACAAAGGTAATCCAGCCCCCATGTAACACAGAAGTAATTCAGGTCTCAGGTTACACACAGGTGTTCCAGCCCCTGGGTAAAATAGAATTAATCCAGCCCTCGGGTATAACACAGGTGATTTAGTCCCCAAGAAACACACAGGTAAGCCAGCCCTCAGGTTACAAACAGAGAACCCAGCCCTCAAGTAAAACACAAATAACTCAGCACCCAGGTGACACATGTAATGAAAGTAATCATCCCACAGGTAACAAAAAAGCAGCAAAAAGCTAAACCTGCACACTGGAAGCATGCAGGTAACCTAGTCCCCACGTAACACACAAGTAACCTTCCCCCAGATAACAAACAGAAACACAAAGGTAACCCAGCCCACAGGTAACAAACAGGTAACCATTCCAAGATCAAGAAGAAAACCCAGCCCTCGGACAGTACATGGGTAATGCAGCCTGCAGGCAACACAGAGGTTACTCAATCCCCACGTAACAAACAGGTAACACACACATCAACCTGCTCCCAGGTAACATATAGGTAACCAAGAAGACCCAAGATAACACACAGGTAACCCAACCTCAGGTAACAAACAGGTAACGCAGAAGTAAACCTGTGCCCAAGTAATGTACCGATAACTCCACCCCCTGATAACACACAGGTGAGCTAGTCAATCAGGTAACACCAAAGTAATCCCGTCATGCAGGCAAGACTCCCCAGAAACAAAATTTCCCCAAAGTAAATGAGCACAGGTGACAGAGACCTGGCCTCCTGCCCCTCCCTGAGCACTTACAGGTACATCTGTGTCCAGAGAGAACAGGTTAAGCCTCTCGTCCTGCCGAGCTGCACGTACTGAATCCTCAGTCTCACTGATATACTGCAGAGAAAACAAGCAGGGCAACCTGTTCTAAATGCTGTTTTTCAAGGCTCATCCATCACACAGCTAAAGCTCATGCTTTATAACAGTCAAGCATAGAGTGCATAGTGTCAGCTAATAGAATTTACAGCAACATATAAAGGCAACGTTGAGGAACTGTAATCTATGATATTTTGCTAATCATAATCCGATTTATTAGCCTCAGAGTGCTTCTGATAATGGTGTCTTTAGCACATACTTTGGCCAGTTCAGGGTTAAGACCATCTTCTGATGGCTCTTCGTTGTCAGGGAGACTAGTATTACTCAAGGACAGCTCGATGATATCTGAAAAGAAAGAATAAAGTGACAGGCTGTCAACATTCAGAACTCGACTGAATCAGGAATAGATGCGGCAGCCATTCCTGGAGGGACCCTCTGTTGTGCTTGTTCAGGCAAGTTTTAATTTAGTCACCCAGTTTGACCGTCCTCCCACCTGCTCTAATCTTTCTGCCTCTCTGATGAGGAGACATAACTACCAAGATTCCCATCTCTCCATTATTTGGGACGAACTGAAAACTAGAAAGACAGAGGTGGAGTGGAGAGAGATGAGAGATGAGGCATTAGAGATCAAAAATCGGTTCTGTGCACCTAATTTACCTTGCCGCGAGTCGGTCAGGTCCACACTCTTGCGATCCAGAACCGGGCCGTCGGGAGGGCTGATCTGCAGGGTTCGGGTCAGGGTGGAGATCCATTCCTCCATGTCCTGTTCACTTTCAGCCGCCAGTACGAAGTATGTCACATCGTTCATCTTCAGCTCAAAGGCATGCTTCCGTAAGCGGTTATTCTGGGAGAAGGGGCAAAAAGATATGCCGTTACTCAACTATTGGGCCATGACATTACAACCTCAAAGTGAGTATCACCAGCTGCTGACTTAAACTGGTGACCTTCAACGGCTAACTGCTGATTTTCCATCAGGAACTCTCACTCTCTTAGCTAAAGAAGCTTCCGGAGCATCCAGGCTAATGATGAAGCTCAACCTGATATCAACCAAACTAAAGCTTTCAAACAGCACAAATCACAGAATTTGAGGGACAGGAAATAGGTTTTTAACCCCAGACAAAGACACAGAAAGAGAAGTAGTTTCTGTTCTACCCCTAATGTTCTATTCAAAAGCAACCACACAAGCAAATCGACAAACATCCCACAGACGTCACTAGTCGCGAGCTTGTGCTTAAGGCACTAAGGACATGTTAGACACTACAGAGATGACTGGTGTGTGCCAATCACTGTAAGAGGACAGGTTTCTCCTCTAATGATGCCACACATGAAGGAAGTGTCTATAAATTGCCACACCTGGACGACACCTGTACATGAGTCAAGGAAGATGCATCCTTTGGGCTCCTTTGAGATCTTCTCATCTTTGTAGAAGTTCATGATGTAGGAGCTGTCCGTCAGCTGAGTCAGCTGAAAATACCGCCGTTTGAATGACTGTAGGGACACAGGAAAGAGGATAAGAGTTCGGAGCGATGCTACTGATGGGAATCGACTCAGATTCCTTCCACATGAAAAGCCACCGCACAGCATAAATTGATGAAACCAAAAGGGCTAAAGTAGTTCGCGCTGTGAAAACACAGATAATGGTCAGCATACAGATATACTCTCTGAGAGGCTGATCGATGAACTGAGGAAGATTTTTTGCATTTTAAATCAGTGGTTGGCCATGGAAATGCCATGTAGAAACAGATAACAATGCTGGGGATTGATAAATTGCCAGCAGGACACACACACACACACACACACACACACAGGGTGGGGGATTTAGGACACCTGAAAGTTCTTTTCACCATACAGTCTATTTGTTCTTTCACTAGCTTACATAAAGGTTGTCTCAAAGCAGGAAGCCGATCAGAATTTGGGCGGCATGGTGGCATAGTGGTTAGCACTACTGCCTCACAGCAAGAAGGCCGTGGGTTCGAATCCGGCCTGGGGCCTTTCTGTGTGGAGTTTGCATGTTCTCCCCGTGTTCGCGTGGGTTTCCTCCGGGTACTCCGGTTTCCCCCACCCATCCAAAAACATGCAATATAGGAACCCTCCCTCCCTCCTGTATGGCTGTGTGAATGTTTGGTGGTGGTCGGAGGGGCCGTAGGCGCATACTGGCAGCCACGCTTCCGTCAGTCTGCCCCTGGGCAGCTGTGGCTACAAAAACGTAGTTTACCACCATCAGAGTGTGAATGAATAATGCTTCCATTGTAAAGCGTCTTTGAGTGTCCAAAAAAGCGCTATATAAAATTTGATGCATTAGAATATGTCTTCTTTTCATGGTCATGACCTGGACAAGACAGTGTAGACCTCCAGTGGAAAGACAGTCAGGTGGATAGAGACAAACACACTGATAGTGAGAGTGGAGGTTCAGTGATAAAGCGGGGACTCACGCAGGAAGTCAGAGTGAGATGGTGCGCACTGCTTACCCGCACTGTGATGCTATTGTTGACGGTGCTGTTAAAATTGCCTTTATACAGCCACCCAGACCTGAACACCCCAACGCCCCCTCCACTTCCCCCGCCCCCTCCTTTTGAAGATGATAATGACGTGGTGTCCTGAGAGGGAGAAAGAGAGAAAGAGAGAGAGAGAGAGAGAGAGAGAGGAATACTGCTCAGACCAAAGAAGGCACTGCAATTGTGGGTGCCCCCCCCCGAAACCAAGCGTCTAAACAACCGTTTCACTTTCCAAGAATTCAAGTTTGCGGTATTACGACCATACAGTCTCTGGCTGCTGTTGTGCAGCAAATGATCAACATTTTTGCAATGAGTGACAACAAGGCTTTATGCGTCAGATGGAGCACCAGGTCGCATGGGAACTGCACAGTGAAACACATTCATAATCGAAACAGAGTTGCTGTGCCATAGCTGTGAATCTAATTGGCCGAGTGCCAGTTACAGGGCAGAAGTTCTGACCTCATCCTTGTCCACATCCTCATGGTCAATCTCAAAGGAGTGGGAAGGCAGCTTCTCTGACTTATACAACTTCCTGTAAGGAGAGGGAGAGAGAGAGAAAAGGGGGAGGGAGAAGGATGGAGAGAAGAGAGCATATCAATAAAAAAGGTCCAGAGACAGGAAGAGCGAAGGAGAAGGGAGGTAAATGCTGCTTTCGCGCATTTCAGAGAGGCTGGCTGCACATGCCCCAGCAGCAGCCTGACTCCAGGAGGTCAATCTCTCACAGCGAGGCACAAAAGGAGCACCATCACCCCCCCACCCCAGCACCCGATTCAGCAGGACCTCTTTGTTTGCGGCTGGCAGAGCTGAAGGCACCAGCTGCCCTTAAAGAGCACCGTCTGCCTCCACACAGGCCATCTCAAGGGACGCCCCGGGCTGGGGCCTTGCCCGTCTGCACCGAGCTCACTCTGCCTGGCAGGGCTAATCTTTTCACACAGGCCATCTCCAGGGACGCCCCAGACAGGGGCCTCATTCGGCTCCAGTGGCTAACAGATGAGGGGTCCCCAGAGAGGCAGGGCATTGGTGGGTCAAAGACCATGGGAAACGCACATGTAAACATCTATGCATTCTCAGCTGTTTACACGGAGTGGTCCATGCACGTCATCTCCTAATTGAAGGACAGCCCCTCTCTGGCTTCAATGAGCAAAAATAAAATGGCAATGGCTCCTCTGTGCTCCAAGATGCTTTATAGCAGTTTGATGTTTAGCGGAGGAGCACTTCTTAGATCAGGCGCTCATTTCACAAAAGTGATCTGCGACGATTTTCACTCGCAGATGGCATAACACTGTCAAACTGCAATGCACAAGAGTGTGATGCTAACGAATCACAATTAAAACTGCGACAACTAGAGATGGTTGGCAGAACCACCATTTCCCTCACAAATGCGGCGGTTCCTTTGAATAGTGCGGAAACGGAGGCAGGCTTCAGGAAGAATCGGCCACCCATCCTTCTGATTATGACCAGGCTTCTGAGGCGGTGAACACTGCTGATTACCATGGCATGAAATATTATGTTTCGGCAACAGTCTCGGCAAAAATATTTGGGCAATTCGCTGCTCCTAACAGTAAGATGGTCATACTCAATATGTGTTGGCCAAAAGTAATAAATATCATTTATTTACTTGTTTGTTTATATTTTAAGTATAATATGCCCACTTAGAAGACCATTAAATATGTTTTGAAAATATAGTCTGCATTACTAAATTTGAAGCACTTCATGGAACTAATCTTGTCCAATTTAAGTATAGGCCCACGACAGTCTTTTTAAGAATTGCATTTCCTTCAGTTTACTCTAACCCTACTTCACTGACAAATCAATTAGGCTACTTTCGGGAAGTAACAAGAATTTATGTTTTAAAGAGCCCCTACTTATTGGGATTTCCTCAAGAAAAAGTGCCCTGGGCACATTTTTCTGAACTTCCAGCCAACATGACTGACAGATTTTATCAATGGTCAATAAAACAGAATAACCTCTGATGAACCCTCCGCTTTGACGCCTCCATGAAGCCACAGCAAATTATAATACTGAACAGATTTCATTCAGATTCCTAAGCACTTGTACAGGTTCCATGTTAAACTGCACTGAATGTTGGCTTCCTATTGTGCTTCATGCAACTGATGAGTTATTACATTCTCATCGGAGCTCCAACTGAACACATTTTCCTTGGCCTAGAAAAGGGTAGCCTATTGCTCGTAAAACAAGCTGAAGTTCTAAGTGCCAGTAACAAAGTAGGCCATAAGAGATGGTGAGGTTAAAGTGGAACAAACAGCAGCAAGATTGGGAGGAGCTGTGATATGCGCCACTGCTTAGTTACGGGTGACATAACTGCTGTATGGCTTCTCGGGGACTGCGGGGAGATTTAATTTATCACAAATAGCGATATGATTAATGCTCCTCTAAAATGTAGGCTTGGTGTGCCAGGAAGACATAAAATATAAACAAAAAGAAAAAAAGTCTTTATATTATTACACTTAAATTGGACTTGTTAAATTTGTTACAAAAGGTTAAACATTTCCAGCTCTCTAATACTCATTGAAACCTATAGCGAGTCCACGTAGAGCTGAGAAGCGTGACAATCACCCAAAAAGTATGTTTGAAACCTATGAGGCACGTACATGAGAACAAGAATAGAATAAATAACCGAGTAACATGAATACACCCACGACAAGTTTGTGGCCTGTAGTTGTGATTTCTATAAGAAGCCCTCCAAAAAGAGCAGAGGACATCTATTACATCTTGCAGATCGCTGCTGGCAGGTTGCAACGGATCACGAAAAGAGCTCCAGGACACCCGGTCTGCACTCTACCCAATAGAATCCTGTAAATAGGGCACCTCTCTGTATAGATTGCCAGGGAGAAACACTTAAAATAGGACACCCTTTCTCCTCTTTGCTGAGATTAGCATCTTTTCACAGATTCAGGGTGTCAAATTCCAGCTGCCCTCAGAAAAATAGGGAAATTGGAATATGTTTTTGGAAAAAACTGGAAAAAAAAAGGAAAATTACACAGAAAATATGCAAAAAATAGGAATTTCACTGACAATATCAAGCTGGTACTGAACATTGGCATGTAAGCTGAGCTTTCAACTGTTAAGGACAAGGAAAGCAGCAAATGTATTTTGTATAAATTGAATACAACATATTTTATTAGTCATTTTGAAAGTCCAACAAATATTGAAAGTAAACTGGTTTTTTTCTCTGACCATAGTGTCCTGTACTGTAAGCAGCGATGCTACTGTAGAAAAGTAAAGCAAGCTAGCTAGCAAGTTTACCAAGATTCTATAACAATTCACTGTAACTAGCAACAGAAATATAGGGTAAAAAGGACTTTATATACTGAATGTAGTGTAATTTACCATTAGCAGCGATGCCATGTTCAGAGCAAAGGGCCTTTTACCATCGATTTTTATTGCCAGCTAAAGAGACCTATGACTGAATGTTGCTGGCTGACTAAAAACTGTGAGCTAGTCAGCAAAGTAGTAAATTTAGATTCACTATGGTCACCCTCTTTAGCTAGCTAGGTTGTTAGACAGAACGTTTTAAATGGCATGATAGTGGGGAATTTATTTACTCATAAACTGTATTTACCTTATTTTAAATGATTTCTTCAAATTTTAAAAGTAGGGTTATATGAGGTAGCTAGCTAAATACTTATCTTTAGTCAGTGTATCAACTTGAGCTACCCATCTAGTCAGCTAGTGTCAAACATTGGCATGGAGAGAAGGAAAGCAGCAAATGTTATTTAGACTCCTACATATCTACTTAGATACAAATCCAAAGGCAAAACCCTTTAACAAGCCTTCAGTAAGAGTAGAACCTATCTCAAGTTTCAGTTCAACAGGCAGTGTTGAACATTAACACTGAAGCAGCCACCCAGGATATATGAAAATTCAGGGGATGTGCTTGTTACCACTAAGTGTAGCAGGTGTACGGGCAGAACTTTGATACCACAGCTAAACCCCCCAATCACTACTGCGCAGACTCTGGTTCCAAATGCACAAGATGGCAGCCTTTCTACTTTGGCCCCATTTTTGTATCCGCTAAGAAGGGGAGATGAGTCGTCAATTTTTGTACACAGTTTATGGGTCACAGTGGTATCACAGTTGCAAAATCTGAAAAGATGCAAAAATATCCACGACAACATACACAGTGTATGCACTCATATTAGTAATGAATGCAATATTTTTTATGATCACTAAATAGGGAAAAACAGGAATTTGTTTGAAATATTGAGGTAGATAGGAATTGCCCCCCCAAAAATAGGAAAAATAGGAACTTGACACCTGGCAGATTATATTCCGGGTCAGGTGCAGCAATGCTATCCTGCCCCAAACATCTTAACCTCCAACACTGTTCTGGCTGCACAACCGTTAGCTACTACTAGGAACAGTGAGTTATTATGTAATCCACACCATAATAAATGACCTGAATCTCTCTTGCATCCCTGCTGGCAATGAAAATACTGTAAAATAAAAGGCTGAGGCAGTCTAAGATAACCTCTTCAACCCTAGCGCCTTAAATGATTATGGGACATAATCTTTTTTTAACAGATGAAACACAGCATACCTGGGCAGTTGGCGATAATCCCCGCTGTACTCCTCGTATTTATACTGGACAATGTGCTGTGGTGAGTTGTAATATTTGCAGGCCTGAGAGACAAATGAAACAGACGGATATTAATCCAATGCCTGCTGTTACATTTGACAGTTTTGCTCTGGATCTAGTTCGACAGCATGTATTTAAAGACAGTTACATGTGCTGCTGCAAGTACAGGCTGATGATGAGCAAGGCCAAGCCACATCACACAAAGTGCATATTGCAGGCAGCCCTCTTACATGTGCTGTAGACTCTTCTGCTTGAGTCACCCAATTTGACTCCAGGTGAGCCCCATTACCTACAATGCTATTTGTAACTCACCCGTAATACACGCTGAAGATCCCTACCTATAACACACCTGTGAGATACCAGTGTCTACCAGTGTCTTGCCTGTTACTGACACACTGTTTCCCTGTTAGAAACTAACTGGGGAGCTCTTCCAGTAGCTAACCTCCCAGAGATACACTGAAGAGCACCACCCGTGGCACACCTGTTACAGATATAATGGAGAGCTTTACCGGCAGTGTTCTGTTGTGTTGCCTGCAGCTCACCTGTTAGAGATACACTGAAGAGCTTTACCTGCAGCTCACCTGCTATAAATACAATAGAGGGCTCTACCTGTAGCTCAGTGGTTAGAGTTACACAGGAGAACTCCATCAGTAGCTCATATATCAGGTGTACTCACCTGTCTGACCAGCAGACACTCTGCCTGTTCCGCTCCCTCAGGCACTGTGGACAATAACGTCCGTCTCTCCACAGGTACTGTGCACACCTGCAGAGAGATGAGAGAATGAGGAAGTGTGAGCGTGCTTGGTCTGTGCGCACGTGTGCGTATGTGTGTGTGCACGCCTGTCCATTTATCCCCTCATTGCCTCGCTAATAACAACAAGCAGTAGCAGTGTTAAGAGTTCATCAATCGCATAACAAAACAAGCAATGGCACTGACTGAGAATTCATTTCAATGATTGTTCGAAAACAACTGCTTGGATCTAAATTCTCTACAGCTGTTTAAAATACTGAGAATAAAGGAAAAAACTTAACCAAACTGTGGATTTCCAAATAGGAGTTAAAATCATAGTCCTTAAATCTGCAGCTCTGAAACTTGTGGAGTAATTTAATCAAGGCCATTTCTAGCACACTCATACATAAACTCTGCGATCTGCCGGGGCAAATTCAACAGATATTTAATATTTCTGTTATTATATATATATATATATATATATATATATATATTTGTTATATATTTAATATCTCAGGGCCTCCGAGGGGCTCAAAGCTAAGACATTCTGGGAGCCCTATAGTGAAGTGAGTGCTAGTCGTCACATGAGTTGTAGGGATCGTGTGCCATGGCTTCCTCTTCCTGAGTCAATGGAAGCACGTGGCTGCAGTGGACTGAGCTGTCTGGCCACTCAGGGTGGGACAAAGAAAGAGGGATTCCTCCCCCCCCCCAAAAAACAAACAAACAAACAAATAAATAAAAACAACAATCTCAGCTCTCAATTGAGATTTTTCAATGCAAATTTCTCTATGTAACTTACAGTTGGTTTTGCTAATTAGTACTTCCAGGCTGATAAATTGTGCCAATTACTAACTTTAGCTTAATGGAAAAAATTAGTGGGTCAGAGTTTACATTCCAACCTGGATTTTCCATCTCTGCCCGGGGAACAGAGAGCTGTGCATCATTAGGAAGATCAGCAGGGAACTATCTGAACTTACCCAAATCTCTGAATTTCAAACAATGACATCATTCCCCTGACTAAACATGCACAGTGTTCAGGAAAACCCAGTAATCATTTCTTTACCACAGCACACACCATAAGCTGCGCTGTTTTCCAGCAGTCTGAGGGACTGTAACCTTAATTGAAGGGTTCAGTGCAAGAACTTGATAAATGCCAATCTCATGTTTTATGACATTACACAGAATAAACTTTCACCATGTTACCAGTGTTGTGTACTGGTCAATGTTGTCTATTGGTCAGGATGATAGAGTAAACCACACATATTGTCGCTGTATAAACAAAGTAAACCAATATTCAAAACCATCCAAATATTCCGTAAAACTGGACATGTAAATCTTCTTTCTGTAAAACCGGACATATAATTTTATAGCACTGAACCGTTCAATTTCAAAAGCAACAGCAGGTAAGTATTATGCACCAGCACAACCTCCGACCCTGACGGACAGGCTGTGAAGCCGTGAGCGGGTCAGATCAGACGGTGCAGCTCTCCTAAGCTCCACACAGGCCAGCAGCACTCCCTGATTCGTGTACTTGCTCAGCGGAGACGAAACACGCCGCTGGCGCCTGCTCAGGTTTCTGCCCGGAGCAGCTTCCCCATAATAGGGCCTCGGCCTAAACAGTCAGCACGAGCGAACCACTTCCTCTTTCAGGTCGACCTGGAGCCAAGCAGCCTGCAGCACACATACGAACCTGCCACACTCTATTTCTGCACAACACGCAGGCTCATTGCAGGGCCGAGCTGCATGCACTGTATGGCGGAGCTCATTGCGCTGTATATCACATGCATGTGCCCACCGTATTATCTGTGCGATCTTGACTGAGGATCTTCCGAGCTCACGACGAGGCTGCCGGAGACGGGCGTGGTCGGGAAACCGAAGCAGGATGCGGATAAATGGAATTTATACATCCGCACATTAAGCTGAAATGCTGTCATGAGCCAACAGACCCGACAAGGGAAAAAACTACTGAATCGCTGCAGAAAGAATTAGGTCTAAAATGCTGAGTGGGAAATAAGATTCATGGGCACCGGAGTAGCAGATAGATTTGTGTGTCTGAAAAGTGGGTCTGCCAGCCAATGAGATCAGCAGACAATAGTAAATCACCACAGCAAACAAGCAGGTTGGGTGCTCTGCAGTACACACACAGACAAACACACACACACTTCCACAAACGCATGCACGGACACATACACATATATACACCCTCACACACTGTAAATGTTCATACCGTGAAGTCATCTTCGGGAAAAAGAAGCAGGTCTCGTAGGGGGTCTTCCTTCAGCTCAGAGTCCAGCTCAGAGACCACTGCCTCATAGTCCAGAGGGCTGATCAGCTTGGGCTTTTCCTGCTGTAAACCAGAGACTAGCGTCAGCCAATCAAACCAGCACAACATGAAAACACAGATCATGCAACAAGGCCAAATCCAACTTTGTTGGCACCAAGACACCAGCTCTGACCCGATGCAAAATACCGCCAAAGAAAGGGCATGTTTTTTGTTGTTGCAGTTTTCTATGAACTGTGAAGCACACATACGCAATATAAATAACACTTCACCAAAAACCAGCACAAGAAAAGTCACACCAACAAGCGCCAGTCCTAATAAGCAATGCACAACCCATTCAGCCATAGAACAACCAGCAACAGAGCAACACACAAGTCAGTCCCTATTAGAAAGATTTTGATACACATGAAAAACTAAAAAAGTTGACTGAACTTAAAAAAGTAAGACAACCAGCTGCAGACACATTTTTTAAATAACTTGGAACATCAAGTTGAGCCAAAATTGCCAAGCAGCTGGTTGGCTTACTTTTTAAGTCGAGTCAACTTTTTTTTATACAGTGAACAAACCAACTCTTTTTTTTTTGACAGTGAACAAACCAATCAACAAATGAGCAATCCTGGCTGACACAACCCAATCAGCGCAGGAAATCAAGACACAAACCAATCAGCATGAGACAATCCTGACACAAACTAATCACATTGAGGGAGATCATGAAATGAAACAGTCTAGTTATGAGAGAACCTCCACACAAACCACTTATACAGCAAACAGTACATAGAATGGTAACAAAAATCTAAACTATTACTAGAGAAGTACAAGCTAACATATTTAAGACCAAATAACTCATGAACTGCAGAACTCAAGGTTTTCATGTACATTAGACTTATCATGATTAATCACCAAAATAGATTCTCCAAACACAAAAACCCCCTAAAAATGCTGAGCCATACCAGCACTCTGGACAGAAATTACTCAGTTACATGAACAGGTGGTAAAAAAATCACACAAAACATTCAAGAAAACAGGCGAAACATCAACATCAAAAGCTAAGGGAGTCAGCTAAACACACTTGCTAATCCAAGAGTAATACACTGCTGGGCTTAATAAAAAGGCACTGCTTGGATTTGAATAAGCAAATAGAGCCTACAATTGAATCAATACTGCAGTGATTAATATGTTTCAGCTGGCAACACAACTCTTTAAACCCCCAGTCCAGCACAGAGTAGCCATAGCACTATTTGATTTGATCTGTTCCAGCTGTGTGGCTGAAGCTAAGCAGGTGTGGGCTGGGTTAGTATTTGGATGGGAGACCACCTGGGAATTCCAAGGTGTTCCTGGGCCAGTAAGTTGTGCCCTTCCCTCTAGTGGAATAATCCCCAATTTCCCAGTGTAGTGATGGGGACTGTGCTGAAGGCGCCATCATTCGGATGAGACCTTACACCGAAGTCCTGATTCACTGTTGTCATTAAAGATCCTATGATGCATATTGTTAAGAGTAGAAGCTTCCTCGGTGTCATGGCTAAATTCCCCACCAGACTCTTTCACTCTGCCATCTGATCTAATTGGCTGTGCAATTTGTCCTCTCCCCACCCCCAGGGCTCCATTGCAAAAGACATTTTCAATCTCAAATTTAAAAAAGCCTTTCATTTCATTATGTCAGATGTATCCCATGGTCTGGAGATGATGTTACTGTGTTTCAAGAGGGCGGATTAAAGGTGCACTATGCAAGTTTGTCCACTTTCTGCGCAATTATATTTTTGTCTCAATTCGCCGACATCTCTCCCAACCCGCTAGCTGCCTGCACCTAAATTCACTGTAAAAAAAAAAGAAAAAAAAAAAACCAAGCTCTAGAGACCGCACAGGCGTCACAAACTGCAAATAAACACAAGGGGAACGAGCTGCCTCATAACATAACAAACCGTCCCGGCCAATCACCGACAAGAGTTGACAGTTATGGAAGCGTGGGGGTACTATGGGAAGGAAGGAACTATTGGAGGGTGGGGCAGGCTACTTCTGTTTTGTTTGAGTTCGAATGTCAACAGAAATGAAAGTAAACAAACTTGCATAGTGCACCTTTAAGCAAAGAAAACAACAAAGGCGATGTCTGAAATCCTTGGAATTTGATCAAGAACTGCCCAACGCATTATTAGAACCTGGGAGGATAGTGGTGAACCTTCAACTTCACACGAGAAACGGGTTGGAAGTCATGAATCATCGTTACCGGAAATCACAATAATGCTTGGTGGTCTCATTGTATGAAGTGATAGTAGCACTCATGACTATATTCAATCGTGAAAGAGCATTTCCACATGCACAATGCAACAAATACTTGCAGGAATGACAATAAATAGGGGTGTGGCCACAAGAAAGCCACTTCTTAGTGAGGCTAATCGGAGAAAAAAAAAATAATTTCAATTTGCTGGGAAGCATAGAGAATAGACTGTGGAGCAATCGACAAAGGTCATGTGGTCTGATGAGTTGAGATTTACCCTATGCCAGAGAGATGGGTGCATCAGGGTAAGGAAGGAAGTCCATGAAGCGATACACCTGTCATGCATAGTGCCCACTGTACACACCTCTGAAGGCAGTGTTATGATCTGACGGTGCTTCAATTGGACAGGTCTACGTTCAGCACTGTTCTGCAGCAATAAAATAATGACAGCATCAATTCCATCAATGTATTTTTTAATCCCTGTCGGCACAGCATATTCCAGGATGACAGTGCCAAGATTCATCAGTCTCAGGTTGTGAAAGAGTGGTTCAGCGAGTACGAGGAATAAGTTTCACGCATGAATTGGCCACTACAGACTCCTGACCATAACCAATCGAAAGTCTTTGGGAGAGAGCATTACGGAGTGGTTAGACTCTCCATCGTCAATCCAAATCTTGCCCAAAAATCAATGCAAATCTGGTTTGGAATGAATGTTGAAACATTGCATAACACTTTTGAAACAATGCCACAAATAATGTCCGGTGTGATCAAAGCTAAAGGCGGTGCAACAAAACATTTGCGTGTGTGACTTTTCTCTCTGGTCAGGCAGTGTAGCGAATATGTTGGGAAAATACTGCCCTGAGCAGTTAATTTTGGCTCAAACTGATTCAGACAGAATTTGCTTCCTCTGCGGCTCACCGTTTCTATTAGATACGTGGTACACAAATGATTATCAAATGCTCAGTGAATAAAAGCGAAACGGAAGTGAAGAGGCCAAATGGCATCGGCTTCTGTTCCTGTATTGAGGACATTTTTGCGTATTTCCCTCATTTTTAATCGGGGAAATGAAACTGAAGAGGACTAGAGCAGGATTACCACAGCTCTGTCGGACGCACAATTTCACTTCAGTCAGAGCTTTTTATACAAACTCAGCTTATATTTTCACAAAGTCAGTACAATAACAAGTGAGGACAAATCAGAATGAAGCATTTAGGGAAAAAAAAAACAATTGCAGCCATTTAATATACTCAATATGTACTCATAAAATTGTTGCAATAATTACTCATTAATAACACTTAAAAACAATTACAGGATGGTGAAAAAGCACAGAGATAAATGAAAAAAGAGGTTTACAGCTTTTGAAAAGCAAGCCACAAAACTCTGGGCAGAGGTTGCATGAGGTTAAAACACATTTCATTTTTGAACTGATAAAGATGGGTCCGCAGGTAAAGGACAGAGTGCTATCTCATGGAGACACTCTATTGGAATACTGATGAACTGAGGCATTCTGATTCGTACCCTCTCTCGTACAGTATTTGGACATGAAAGTGCTTGTGACCGACTCCAACTTTTTCTGCGCAGGAAACAAGCCTGCATGGGACTGCGTCGCCATGGTGACAGAGTTGAGTTTCCCTCAAAACCACAAGACCCCCAAACAGGGGGAGGGAAGAATGGAAAACCGTTTGTGGTTTTCTGCAGTGAATCACAGTCTTGACATGAATAAGAGTAAAATCCATAAAAAAAACCCCCACAAACATTTACAAGAAGTGTTCTGGTCAGCATTGGGTTTTTTTAGCCTTAAAACAGAAACAAAACTGATAAAAATAGAGATCGAAGCTCTTCATATCAAGAAAAATATAAACATTACTCATCTAACAGCACAAAAAGATTTCACCGTAAACCCCATGAGGGAAGTCTCGAAATTATTCAAATTGATTTGTTTTTTCTTCTCTGAAGGATGGAGTAGGCAGGTCACACGAGTCTATATTGCACGCAACATACAGCCTCAGCATGTCTAATCTCAACAAGACCATCAGCTCATCCTTTCCACCTCTGACCTATGACCTTTGGCCACAGACACCACCTGGTCTGTAGTTGTTGAGAACTCTGTTAGCAATGTCCCTCCAGAGAGCACTTGTACAAGAAAGGTAGGACAGCCCCACATCCAACGAGCCATGTGTCACCTGTAGTTAAAACCGGCCATCTGACTGCTGAAAAACAAGATCTTTCAGCCAGTGATGTCATTCCTGTATTTATTCCCTCTGTGGGTGGTAGTGGTGTGTTTAATGTTCTTTTTTTAAAAGCGCACCAGAAAAGACACACTTTTGTCAGTGTGCACGCACACGCACACAAATGGATCATACAGAAACATTTAAAAGAGGGTCAGAGAATGTGCAACAGCAGGAACGATGAGAGCAGATCAATCAGGGAGAGGCTGTGCTTCAGATAGATTGCTTCCGTTCGCCTGCAAGTCTGAAGTATTTAATGAGACAGAAACACAAGTCACATGGGAGGCAATGTGCCGCTTCCCATTAGCACAATCAAATCTAAGCACCACAGCAAGGCTACAGAAAGCCTGCATGTCCCCAACAAGGGGTAACCAGGGGAATTCCATCTCTTCAGCTTCAGACCACAGGAGCCCAAAGGTACCACTGTTCCCATGTTCAAGAAATAGCCAGAGAACAACTCGCAGTGAACCTCAATTACAAACCGACAATGGAGAGGAAAATCTTTCACTCAGCAATGCACCAAAATGATCAAATCAAACTGTTTCAAAAGTTTAAAAGTCTAATCTTTAATCAGAGTAAAGAAGCGATACCCACGAGAAGCTGGATCCTGGCAAAACCAATGTCACAACATCCCGCTGCCCTTAAAAACAGGTTTGTACTCGTGAATCTCTATCAAATTCTGTGAAGTCTACGTACAGCAGCAATTATGACACACACACACTCACACACACACAAACATAAACACAAACAATTCGCATACACACGTGCGCTCACACAGAGTGGCATTAAGGGTGATACATACACAGCTCAGCCTGTTAAAATCACACCGCACACGCCGGCTCTTTATCTTCTTCCTAAAGGTGATTTTACTCCTGAAGCTCATCCTGAAGAAGGTCCCGAGAGGGACGGACACACTGACAAAAGGACAGGCCGACAGACAATGTGCTAGAGCTGTGAGTAGCAGAACGTCCAATGAGCAGCTAAACCTATCAGAGCACAGAGTGACAGAGGAAGGAAGTAGCTGGAGAGAGGTGTATGATGTCACAGCCCGAGTGGGGGAGGTACAGTGAGGGCGATGTGAGAGAGGGAGAGAGACTGACTGAAAGAGAGAGAGAGAGAGAGAGAGAGAGCAGGGTAGAGAGACAGAAAGTAAAAAAAGTCCCTCCGAACCACCAAATCTTTCTCAGTTCTGACACACAACAAATTTACATTTCTGCAGATGGAGGAATGGGGAGCACATGCTTGGGCTGATGGGAAACTGAGTGAACAAAGCTCATGATTTATTGCTGCTTCACTTCTTCAAAATTCACCCGAGTCCAGAGTGCATGTGACCATGTGACTGGAGCAGCAACTGTAAGTAGCCCTTCCACACTCGATGTCTATCACAAAACCATGAGCAGTACCAAGCACTTTCTTCTTCCATTTATTTCCACATGAATGATATTACCCGCTGTAACGCAGATGGTATTTCCGGCAGGCTGCGTGAGGTGATATAAAAATATTGGATTTCCTTTAATGATAGTAAAAAAAAAATGTAATTGAGTTTTCCTCCTCAATTTTAGCACTCAGAAGAGGCCTAGAACAATCATAATGCTATAATAATAATAATAATTCTACTTCATGGGAGTGATGTCATCCACAGAAACGCACCTCAGGAATATTCCACACACCCATGTAATGAAAAGTTCAGTCTTATCGGTAGTGATATACAAACGTACTTCAGCATTAACCAGTTAGCCTAGCACATGCCTTTACACAAAGACGCATGGATTACTCAGCAATAAACCAATTAACCTAGCATAGGCTTTGCGCAAGACGTACTGATTATGCTTCAGCATTAAACCAGCTAGCCTAGCACAGGCCTCTGCACAATTAGCTAAGGACAATTCCTCGCGCAAGGTAACTTCAACGGCTTCACAGCCACTTTAAGCATTCAGCTGACACCCTTTCCAGTCAAACAACAAAGTAATGCTCATGAAAGTCCTTGAGGTTTTATACTGAAACCCACCCCGACAAAATGCATACAAACACACACGCACACAAACACACATACACAGAGTGAGAGGTGTGACAGTTGAAAGCAGTATTGCTGCTCAACAGTGTTTTCACGCCTCTTAACGTGATTGTGTCCGCTTCCTACACTAAATGCACCTGATATGCACCACCAAGCGACATACAAACCATCCTGACTGCTTCAAAGTCACAATTATTCTCCATCCACACTGCAAGCACTCCATTATTAGGACCAAAATATCTCTAACGAGCAGTTTCGACACGCTGTGTATTCCAAAACCTCCTGCTTCCTGCCGCTCTCCTTTTCTTTAACTGCCTCGTCATCATGCCCCTGACCCTCCCTCTCTTTCCCTCCTCCTCTCCCACACTCTGTCCTTCTCTCCTTCCCAACCCTCTGCCCTCCTTCTCTCCCAGCAAGGGGGAGATTATGCCAGTAAACTACAGCTGTGCGGGATCAAAATAGAATGATGACAGAATTAGCAGCTAGGTTCATTATAAACAAATAGAGTGAGGCAGTGTATGTGAGTGTGTGAGTCTGCATGCATCAGTGTGTGTGTGTGTGTGTGTGTGTGTCATTGTGTGCACATGGAAGAGGCAAAGAGAAAGAGTGGGAAAGAGAGGCAGGGGGAGAAAAAAATAAATTGCAGCAGTCAATTTGATATAAAGGATTACATAGCAAATTTCCGCAAGGGGCAGTTGAGGGCGCGGTGTATAATATGATTATGACTGAACTGGCAGCAGAAGCCCAGAGCACTTCATAACTGAGCAGGGTGAGGGAGGGCTGTAGTGAAGCCTTCAAACTGCGGACAAGGCAAACATGAATGAACAGCCACAAACAACATACCATAACACAGGGGTCAAGCATTATGCATTGTTATTATTCTTATTACAGTAATTATTATTATAATTATAATTGAGCCCCTGAGGACAAGAGTGGTCTAACTCTGTTTTTTTAGTTTTGAGATAATCTATGCCAAAATTCAAGCCCTGGATAAAATTCTGGACACAGGTAGGGTATGCCAGCTGTTGTTAACCTGAGAGTTTATGACCATGTTTTTCAAAATAACACAAATTTTTTCCACAAAAGTAATTTTTCAGAGGTTACTTTCTCTAAATTTTCTGAAAAAGGCCCTTTTTAGAAGTTAGACCACTATTGCACTGGCTGTCTTAACAAATTTAACTGACAAGTAAATTAATAACTCAATTTTAATAACTCAATAATAGCTTTAATTTCTGGCATCCTTGGAATTCGAAACACAAAATAACAAGAGAATACAGATCAAAAGTGACACATTGTACCGCAAACTGCTGACCACTGAGAAAGTCATCCATCGGCTAATCTTGTTCCTCACAGCTGTCTTCGCTGTCATCATCTGAATGAAAGTTTGGGCCACCTTCATCTTCGATCAGACCCAGATAAAATGAGTGGTGGACAGGCGGTACAAGGCGGTACAAGGTTGAGATCATCTTTCAAATCCATGACTTTTGAAGAGTTCAAAGAGTTAGACCACTGTTGCATTCATGCTTTTTGTCTTAATGGAAGTAAGGATAACTAAAAATCTCTGTATAGTAAGGTGCATCGCTGTGACATCTAGACTACTTATGGCCTGAATAGATTTTACCTTCAACTTGCAAAAAATTGGTCTAACTCAAAAATGGGAAAATTAGAGTTAGACCACTATTACACTCAACGACTCAATTATTATTATTATTATTATTATTATTATTATTATTAGCATTTATGCGTAGCATTCTCCTCATATTCATGGCAAATGAAATGGCACGCGTTTCTGAGATTCTGTAGGTGATCACATCACAGTAACGCCATCAAAGACATTAAAGCCAAGAGTGTATCGCTCCACTTCCTCTGCAGTGCAGAAAAGCAGGAAGTGAAGGGCAGAGAGTAGCAACCACTGATAGGGAAGTGAGGAACTTACTGATAAATCAGCAGAGAGTGTGATATAAACAGCGCACATGAGAGATGGAGGGAAGGAAAGAGCCGGACACTCTTATTGATCGTACATTACAAAAAAAATGGTAATAGCAGAATATGTGCAGTCTGAAATTCCTACTGTTTTCTCGATCACAAACAGACCTGCTCTGCATAGCAGCCCTGCTCTAACACACAGCCTCACTTCACCTCACCTCCTCTCCCTACCTTAGAGCACTAATGTAATTTTACGTGCGTTTCGCTCAGTTTGCCAGCCATTCAAAGCAGAGCTCTGCGGCCATGCCCACTCAAAGCCCACGAAAAACAGTCTGATCTTTAGAGGGGAAAGTATGACAAGCAAGGAGTAGGAGAGAAATTATACTTTTTTTGGCTTAAAGGTTAACCACTAATATAATAACATTAAAAAAAAACAAAATAAAATAGGACCTTTATTTGTTCATATAATTATAAACATGTATTTGTTATGTACATTTGTTTATAATTCATAATCCAAGCTTTGCAGGGTTATTATTTTTTTTTTTTTACTTAAGCATCACACTTACTGAATTGTGTCATGCTGATATAGAATGCTGAATTAATAAAAGGGTGTGACAGAGAAGGGGGGTTGGTTATGTGCAGCCGCAAAACTGACCTGAGTTCAGGGGAAGGGGATACACTATCCTGGCACCACGATATCTCCTGTGCTGCACTGCACAATGGAGCCACTTAACCCAATTTTAATAAATGATATCCTGCTGGCTCCGCGCCAGCTCCAGAGGTCTGCACTCAAATACAATGACATTACAGTGCAGAATTGAAGAAAGGAAGGAGAGAGGAGGACCGAGAGGAGAGGATGAAAGGAAACGATTTTCACAGATGACTGCCTGAGTCTTTCACAGAAACAGCTCTCCTTTACATTTAAAGAAATGAGCAGGTGTGACTGTGTCAGTGGTTAAATCAATGAACTTTAAAACAGCATGGTTCCGGTATAACCTATCTGAGCACGCTCAGTGACAGCTGCTTTCACATCCACTCGGCCACCATCACAGACTCAAGCAGCTGATAAATCTGTGGTCTGCTCTGGAAGCAAAGCAGTCTGTGAGTGTGTGTGTGTGTGTGTGTGTGTGTGGTTGTGTACAAGAGCATGTGTGTATGTGCATTTGCATTGGTGTGTGTGTGTTTGTGCGTGTGTGTTTGTGTGCATCTGCTTGAGTAATTGTGCATGTGCGTGTGTGTGTGTGTGTGTGTGAATATGTGTGTGCTTGCGTGATTAATGGCATGACATTAATTTTCCCTCCAGAATCTCAGACAAATCAATCCTCCATAAATAAATAACAACTCTAGCTGGCAAGTCTCATTCATTCAGGCAGAGGTACACAGATGAGCTGACGATTCAGGAAAATTGCAGAAAGAATGGGCCGGACAGAGCTACACCCAGCCAAATACCCATCCTCACCATGCCCTCCACCTCCACATATACCCAAACTCAATGCGGTACCCCTACCTCCCCATACATTCATACCGAGTAACACAGCTCTGGATAACATCACAAGTCTCATCAAACTGAGTAACATCAGACTGAATGAAATCACCACACTGACTCCCACTGTATATCACCAAATCACATCACACGGAGTCACATCACACTACGTAACTTCACAACTCACATCAAACTGAGTCACAACTCACAAAGTCACAGCACACAGGATTATATTACACCAAGTCACATCATACTGAATCACATCAGAACAAATCACATTCCACCAAGTGACACTGAACCGAGCCACATTTCACTGAATCAAATGACGCTGATTCACATCAAAAGGAATCACATCAAACAGAGTAACATTATGAATCAAAGCCAGATTACATTCGCACACAGACTGATGATTTGTAGAAAGAGCCCCAGCCTCTCTTCTCCCCATCCCACTCCACCCTCAGCAGAGGTACTACGTTACCATGACGATAATAGTGAGAGGTGGGCAGTCAGTGCCCCCCTCCTCCTGGGGCAGGATCTCCAGGGAGGGCGGCTCCAGGCGCTGGGGGCAGATGTGGGGGCAGTCCCCGCGGACCACTGAGCGGAACGCCTGCACGAGGAAAACGCTTCCACTGCAGCCCATGTCTGCGTCCCGGGAAACGCCTCGGACCCCGGGGACGTCTCAGACCCCGGGAACGCACCGGACCTGCTCGCTACGGTCTGTCCGAGAGTCTACTCGGCGCTGGGAAACACTGCCTGCCTTGTCTCACTCAAATCTGCCCACAGACCAGCTACACTGCGCTGCTCCAGCCAATCACAGCCCATTATATCAGCCAGCTGACCAGTACCAAATGCCAAAACAGAAAAGTGCACACTCTCTAATCTACACACACTCACACACACTTGCTTAGGCGAACACATACACATTTCCTCTCTACCCGCCCTCTCCCTCCCCACCTCTCCGTCTCCTCCCACCCTTCTTTCCATCCCTTCCTCCCTCCCTCCCTCTGCAGGGTTAGCTGAGTGCCATATTAAAGTCCCTGAGTCAGATCAAATCCAGCTGTGATGCTGATGTGCTTTTCTTGTGTTACAGCACTTTTATAGGGCTGTTATAGGCAGAGCGGGGGCGGAGTGTGTGTGTGTGTGTGTGTGTGCATCTGTGTGCATGCGCGCGCATGTGTATGTGTACGTCTGTGGGTGTGTGCGCGCGTGTGTGTGCGTGTGTATGTGTGTGTGTCTATGTGTGTGTGTGTGCATGTGAGTGAGTGCGTGTGCATGTGTGTGAGTGTGTGTGTGTGTGTGTTCTTGAACATACTACAGAGAGAGACCCAAAAATGTTTTTTTTTTCTTCAGCATGAGGGCATTATTGGGAAGGCAACTACAAAGGCAAATTATGACTTCTTGGTTAAGATTAGGGATAAAGTTAGAATTAAGCATAGGTTAAGATTTGGGTAAGATTTGGGTTAGGCAGTGTTAAGATTAGAAAAAGGCTGTAGAGACACAAAAAGAATGAATGGAAGTCACTGTAATGCCCTCACAAAGATAGCTCAAGGATGTGTGTGTGTGTGTGTGTGTGTGTGTGTGTGTATTAGAGAGCAGTTTTCTATGCTTGAGATTGTACCAAGCAGATTGTGAGCGCATTATGCAAGCTCAGGCACATACTGCCAGAATATGTCTGTGACTTTGGCGTAATAGAGACTGACAGTCGGAGCCAGTGGGGAGACGAGTGGTAACAGGGAAGAATGGGTCCCAGAGACATACAGTAACTGCCGTTCGCAAAACAGCCAAGTCTGCAAGCGACTTTTCCCAGCCTCACGACTCCTGTACATTACTCACACAATCAGGGCCATTCTGCCGCACCACAATTAAAGTGCCCAGCAGCTTGTTTGGGGCAGAAAAGGGTATAAAAGAGCTTAACATTGATGTCACCAGCACCTAAGCAACATTTCACACGGGTGCGACACGTCCCTGAGGAGGTGAGAACAGAACAGCTCAACCGCCTCCTTCAACTAGACATGCCACTCCAGAGCATTGGTTTCCAACTCAGTTCCTGAAGAGCTACCGTCCTGAAGGTTATCACTCCAAACAAAGCAAAACATGCCTCTGTTCCCAGTTAGAGATCTTTATGAGCTGCTAATTAGCTGACTCTGGGTTGGAATATAAACATACAGGACGGTAGCTCCCCAAAAACAGGGTTAGGCACCTCTGCTCGAAGGCAGTGCTTCTGAAAACTCTCCTGAAGGACCACCTGCCCTGCATGTTTTAGATCTCTCCCTGCTGTAGCACAGGTGATACAAATGATCAGCTAATTAATCACCCCCTAAAGTCGATTGATAATGTCCTGATCATTTGAATCACCTGTGCTGGAGCAGGGAGAGATCTAAAACATGCAGGACAGGTGGTCCTCCAGGAGAGGTGTGAGAAGCACTGTTCTAAGGGAACAGGGAAAGTGACTCAAGCGAGAGACTGTAATCCTCCTCGAACATCTCCACCACAGCATGCAGAGCCGACCTCGCTGCAGAGACATCTGCTCTCAGTCCTCGTTTACCCGCATTGAGACCATGCCAATACACCCACCCCCCAGCTGTGTGTGCTTTCAACTCCCATTAAACATGATAAGGTCCAGCAGCACACAGTCTGTCTTCGCCCCATCTCGAGGCATGCTCCCTGTGTCTGTGAAAAGCTGTCGAGCTCCAATATAAACCACTGCAGAGGACTTATAGTAAAATCCACAGGTAAACATGTCACCTTTGTGAAAATACAAAACTCACTGGAGCTGGAGAATGTAAACTATTGTCTCACATAATGACTGTGGTAATGATTATCGCTGGTAATAAACTCAGCCAGGGCAAATTACACTGCAGTATAATGCATCTCTTTCCTTCAAATTATACACAACACATAAAGCTAGCTTGTGGACACACACACACACACACACACAGAGGCCAGGATCACCCTTTGGTTATACACACACACACACAGAGGCCAGGATCACCCTTTGGTTATTGAAAAGCACCGAATAAGCTGCCTCACAATAAGAAGGTCGTGGGTTCGAATCTGGCCTGGGGCCTTTCTGTGTGGAGTTTGCATGTTCTCCCCGTGTTCGCGTGGGTTTTCTCCGGGTACTCCGGTTTCCTCCCACACCAAAGACATGCATGTCAGGCTAATTGGAGAAACTAAATTGTCCATAGGTACATAGGTATGAGTGACTGGTCTGTGAATGGTGTGTGTGCCCTGCGATGGATTGGCAACCTGTCCTGGGTGGGACCCTGCCTTTGCCTGTAGCCAGCTGGGATAGGCTCCAGCTCGCCCTGCAACCCTAGTGAGGAAAATTGAAAATTAATGAATAAGCACTATGCTGGCAGTGCAGTATATGCTCAGGTATGCTCCACCCAGTTGAAAAAGAATTTTTTTTCTGTGATTTCACATAAACATGCAGAATTACCACAGCAGTCCTCTATGCTGTTCCCTTACAATGTCCCTGCTGTCCTGTGCCAACACAACAACAGCCTAGCACACCTAGGGAACCAGCTACACATGCAAACAAAGGTGTAAAATCCAGGGGACAGAAAGTACAAGTCCTGCCAAGTTTTTCTCCCTCCAACAGAACAAGCTGATCACTGATATTTGCTCCATGTCTTGCCTGAAATAAATCCAGGTGGTTTGAATAAAGTTCTGGCTGAACCCGGACTTTACACCCCAGTGCAATGTCATTATCAGATAAAAGCTTTACCTCACAGGTATGATAGCCATGTTTGATACTACAACATTCCCATAGCAGTTATGTTTGACGCAGCATCCCTATCACGATGGGTAAGATTGATGTAGCACAGAGCTATTCAACAAGGGCCGGTGTGGGTGCGGGCTTTCATTCCTACCAAACACTTACACACCTGATGCTACTAATCAATCTCTTTAGCCAAGACTCATGGGGTTGATAAGTGGTGTCAGGTGCGTGAATGCTGGGTTGGAATGAAAGCCTGCACCCACACCGGCCCTTGCAGGATAACGTTGAATAGCCCTGATGTAGCATCACTAGCGTAGCAGCCATGTCTGACATACATAGCATCACAGGTGGTAAAAGCTATGTTTGATTTACCACCATCTGAAGTGAGCTTGTGCTAACAAATGCCAAAAAGTCTTGATGTATCCATTCTACACACACTTCCAGTGATTTGCCCCGAGAAAATTGTGTTTATAGAGGTTTGTCTTTTTCGCTCTACCCCCTTCCCCCAATTATTTTGCCTCTCAGTTTCCTTCTTGTTTGTCTTTCCCTCTCTCATTATGTTCTGTTATTAACCATAATGTATTGCATCACCCAGAGTGAGGAGAACAAGGACCAACCATTGCGAATGGTCTCGGCCTATAATTTTATCACCAGAACGTGACCACAGAGTGAAATTACCTCACTAATATTGAACAGAGACAAGCTTGAACACAACATGGATTTAACACTTCACAGCTGTGTGCACTGGCTCTGCACAGGCAATCAAATTATCACCTACTTGCCGAAATATAGTGCTAATCAAAACTGCAGACAACAAAGGGAGTTGACAGAATGATCAAAATAATTGTTCATATTATAAAGACAGATTCACACTACGAATCCTGGATAGGCAAACTGCAAGGCATATGTGGTTTAACACTGTGCTAGGAATGATTTTCCTGTTTGTACTGAGGATATTTTTATCCTTCCCAGGATTCCCAGGGACTGCTGTTTGTGGAGAATTTGCCATTTCCACGGCAACCGCAGTTTGATGCTTTTGCTCAGAACTTAGAAATCTCAGAAGACCTTTGAGCTTTGAGTCTCCAATAACAAGGCAAGGACATTAGGTCAAAAATGTAGGTCTAAATGTTAAAGAGCTAAAGTAGCAAAGGTATAGAAATGGTTTGTGAACAACGTTGCAGGTTTATTTTCAATTCGGAGCACAAGCCAACAAGGCAAGTTCAACCCATCAAGCAGGTAGGTCTACTTAAACTGACTTATTTCAAGAAATATGCAGGCATATAAACACATGATCAGAATGTATATGGGAACGTCATTCCAGATTAATTTGATTCAACGATGAATGCAGGGTAACCGCAGGGCGTTCGCATGAACTCTGAACATCCATTGCCCTCTAGTGCCCAGCCCACAATACGACAGTCGGAAAAGTGAAACTGCCACAGGCTTGCCGCCGAAAAGGAGATTTCTTTGACTGTGTGTCTCTTCATCCCTCAAGGGGGCGCCCTCCTCAAAAAATAGTCGGACGTGTTTATGGAGGGAAACAATCGGGGAGAACAAGGCTAATGGAACAGGCGGGCATTGTGTAAATTAACGCAGGAGGATGTGTAAAGTTTCCGTTTGAACTTCAACAAGGCTCTTCCTTCCCTCACTGAGAATGATGAAAGGAATAGTCCCTTTCGCCACGCCCTCTCAGTAGCGACTGAATGAACCTAATGCATGGTCAGCCCGCTGAAGAGGAAACAATGAGCGCGGAGGCTGCGCGTAAACGCACTCTCCTCATGCCACGACCCTTGGTTTAGATGCGCTTCGATTCTGAATCAGAACATCATATATATTGTCAAACTTAAATGTGACTGGCCGACTGACCGCAGAAAACACAGGACTCTTAAATACTATGGAGATCCCAAAGAGACATGCGGAATGTTTAAACGAGAAAAACAATGACGGCATACAATCTGTACCCCTACACGTCAGCCGCTCCCTCATACCATGAGCATGAATGCGGCGACTCACAGGCCATATACGCGTTTCTGCGCACATGACTGTATCAATGTCATCTCATCAGAACTTTTGTCTCTTGGCATAAAACAAATATTAGTTTAATACACCATTTTGACTGAAGCAGCGATTGTCAGTGGACAGCGCATTTCCAAACGCACTGCATCTTCCTGCTTTTAACTGCTTTAAACTGTACTAATAGACTAAACGACTGTGGGCGGGACTAAAAGATCATAACGAGCTCAACGCTGAAGTGGACAGCTCAATGGTCTGATGTCGCATCGGAACTGAGCCCCGTTCTGAGATCTAGCAACACTGTCACGAGACGCTGCCCATATTTTTCAAATGGTGTAATTAGGACCAGACTTTGTGCCGAGTAAACAAAGGATTAAGATGGACATTAATTTTCTGAAACTGAAAAAAGACAAGAACTTGGAATAGAAAGGCGCAAAATAGCACGGTACCGTTCCAGACGCATTTCTTAAGTGCGTTTAACAAGCATCCATTTACATTCATAAGTTACAAACGTGCCCCGTCCACAAAGTACCTTTTTTATTCCTAAAGACATGACCCCGCTTGGATGGCGATGGCGGCGTTGCGGAGACGCCGCGTGGCAGGGGCTGCCGACCTGCACTTCTTTTTACATCAAGAAGGCCGCTTATCGCATGATAAAATACACTTGTCAGCAGCCACATCAACTATATTCAGTACTGCTAAACGTTACAAACGCAAGATCTTGCAAAATATCGACAGCTCGCTCTCCACTCGGTTACTGCTGATCACTATCGTACTACCTCTGTGAATCTACCTGTCAGGAGCGACACATACCGGCTATCTAAACCTCGGAAATCAGAGGAAACATCGGATGAACTGGGCCGCTGTAAACCAGCTACACAGTGAGAACTGACGCTGAAAGCCTTCACAACAATCTGCTGGACTTCTACACAGTTTACTCTTCCATGTTGGGCCACGGACAGGCCATGGTAGGCCAAGGTAAACAAACCATCAAATGGTCTCGAGGGATTCATGGCATTCTACTATTGATGCTGCTGCTGTCGGGGGATGTCCATCTAAATCCAGGACCAGTTACTCCGGAGGCATCACAAAACATCGGTGCTGAGCTCCCTTTCTTAATATGAGGTAACATCTTCCTTGGAGGTGAGTGACTATGGAGTATCTATACCCGGTGCCCCCTTAAACAGCGCGGTTTCAATCGCCATTAGCGACTGTGACTTTTTGAACAAGTCGACATAGTCTACAACATCCCATGCCAATCGAGTGCTTCTTATTTTCTAACTCCATCAAGGCCTTTATGGTCTGAAGCTACGCACCAAATTTGGTTGTCCGATCTGTAATAGTTTCTGAGAAAAGTTGTCCCCTTTCTCTCGGACGGACAGACGCACACATGCACGGACGGACGGACGGAGGTCAAACCTATATCCCCCTCACACTTTGTGTGGCGGGGGATAATAATACACAGCCCACACTTGAAGTGCTCAGTGGACATAACCGTGTGGATTTAAAACCTACGCGCTGCCCGACGTGCCAGAATCCTGGCGTGATAAAGCAGCGATTTTCTTACTTATTCCAGACTGTTAAATCATGCAAAGGTCGTATGGGATCCAGAAATGAAACCCAGAGGGCTTTTTGGTGGACATTTGAATGTCAGAAGTCTTGTTTCTAAGACTGAACAGTTGACTCATTTACGGTACTGTTAAACTCCAACCTAAACCTAGGCCTATCTATGTTTATCTAGACGTGGCTACAACAGTCTACCCCAATTCATGTTATCTCTGTACCGGGGTACCAGTGTTTCAGACGAGACAGAGTTGGGAGGAGAGGGGGGGTATCGATATACGTCAAAGATGATATTACATGTAAGCGTATTCTTTTCATAGCAGTCGACACGCTGGAATACGTTGCTTTGAAAATAGTATTATCCCAACAAATGTCTTTTATTTTAATAGGATTCTACAGGCCTCCATCAGCAATTCTATGATCAATTTATTGATATGTTAAAAGAGTGTAACTATAACAAAGAGCTTATTCTCATGGGAGACTTTAATCTAAACTGGGAAGACAAGGGGAAGAGGAAAAAGTTAAAGACAAATATAACCTACAACAGCTGATTAAAGGCCCAACAAGGATCACAAAGAATTCCAGTACAGCTTTGGATCTTGCCTTCTCCAATAAACTAGAGAGAATAACAAATAGCTGGGTAATCTGATCATAATTTGACATTAGTAGCAAGGAAATTAACTAAAACAGATTGAAGAACACACCACACACCACACACACATAATGTCTCATATACCTAAAAGTAAACAACCTGCATTTGACAGTGAGATCAATGGCTTGGTATGGGATGATATATTGTCCAGAGAGGATGTGGAACATGGCTGTGACTTATTTACTACAAAAATTAAGTCTGTTCCAGAACTTTATTGTTAAGGCCATGAGAAAACATAGAAAAATAATTAATCCGCCTTGGTTTAGTGACAACTTGTGGCAAATGATGAAGTGTAGAGACTCTGCTTTAAAGAAAGGTATTAAGTCTAGAAGAGACACAGATATCTTAATTTATAAAGGGTTAAGGAATAAAGTAGATAAGGAGCTGAGGGTAGCAAAATCACATTTCTATCTTCAAGTAATAAATGAGGCTAAAGGCAATAGTAAAGAAATCTGGAAAAATATTAATAACCTCATAGGGCGAGAACAACTTCACACAGGAGACGTACAACTCAGATATTTGGGTAAGATAATCGAAGACAATGTTGAAGAAGAAGATAATTTATTGATGGAGCACATTTCATACCCAAAGGCAACACAATGTGCTTCACAGGAGTAGGCATATAAGCATACATATTAATATAGATACAGCATTCCAACAGAGAAATGTACACATGCAAAAAAAAAAAAAAAAACTAGCTAAAAGTGACACTAAAAAGAAATGTTTTAGGTTTGCTGTTGAAAGAGCTAAGTGTGGGGGCATCTCTGATATCCCTAGGAAGGGGATCCATGTACTTGGGGCATAATAACTGAAAGCAGCTTCTCCAGCTTTACAGCGTAAAGAAGACCATTGGCTGATGATCTAAGGCCTCTTGTTGGTTCATATGGGACAAGCATTTTTTAATATAGCTTGGAGCAAGGCCATTCAGTGCCTTGTAAACAATAAGAAGGATTTTAAAGTCAAGTCTGGCATGTACTGGAAGCCAAAGCAAGGTCCTCAGAACCAGAGTGATATGTTAATTTTTCTTGGTTTTAGTTAAAAAATTCGTGCAGCAACATTCTGAATGAGCTGCAGCCATTTAATAGATTTTTGAGGGAGTCCACAAAAAAGACCTTTACATTAGTCAAGTCCACTAGTTACAAATACATGAAGTTTTTCAGCATCGGTATTGGACAGGAAGCCTCTGATTTTTGAAAAGTTTTTTAGGTGAAAGAAGGATAATCTTGTGTTGTTATTAATATGATTGTGAAAGTTAAGATCAGCATCTATGATAACCCCAAGATTTCTGGCATGTTCTTTGAAGTCAAGGGAAAAGGATCTGAGGTGGTCTGCGATTTGCTGTCTCTTTGTTTTTGTACCTATAATAATAATTTCAGTTTTGACTGTAAGTTCTGTTAAGTTGTAGACAATTTTGATTCATCCATGTATGTATTCCCTTAATGCATTTAAAGCTGTTGTATACTCAATGTGAAGAGCAAAAAAAAAAGAAAAAAATCCATTCACTCTAGTGGCTGCAGGGCTGCAGAGACGTTGACCAATGTAAGCCAATCGGCGGGATGGCTTACATTGGTCAACGTCTCTCTCCTACTCTCATCCAATCCCCTCGCTCTAGTTGACCCTCCCCGGAGAGCTTGCTCTGACTCCCCGTGCTCTGCGTTCCGCCTCGTCCCCGCCCCCTTCCACGTTTTAAACTTTCTGCAACGAGCAAGTAGCTGAGTAGCAGCTTAGCAACAAGTGCTAGAAGAATGGAAAAGAAAGACAGCGACAGCAGCAGGTGGCCCCTGCTTGCCCCACCGGCAAAAGTTGGGAGAAAACGTAAGTCTGCAGAGGAAAAGGCAGAGACGAATAGGAAATGTGAGCAACGCAGGACTCAAAACGAGTAAACATCGAGTCATCCATTCACCGCTGGAGGAAGCTCCAGGAGGATTTGGGCCTGAAAATTGATGCTGATACAGCAGACTTTTTGTTGAACAGGTAGGTAATTTTTTTGCTTTTATTGTGTGAGTTGTTACATAAATAACTTTTTATAAGTCTATGACAATGCTGGCTTATGACTGTAAACACTGCCGGTCGTTTTCTCTGTGTCGACAGACGGCGTCGGAAGATTAGCCGTTTATTTTTAGCATTGTAAACTAGCATTGCTATCATCAGTGTTGTGCCTGAATGCATTCAATGAACTCATGAACTCATTCATATGAATTTTCGATTGATGAACGTTATTGTGAACGTGTTCATTGTGGTGTTTGTGAACGGCACGCTCTCTTGCTGATGCAGAAACCCTAGCTAAAACACACCGCAAACATCCCGGTGATTGAGAAAGGCAAATATTTTATATTTGACCAGATGTTCTTGTTGTTCATTTATGAGGAATAAATATTGCACTGTGGAACTATTGTGGTATTATCATTAGCGAGACTTTCATGACTATTTTGACAGCCTTCACTAAATATCATGGGCTTGTTATTGAGTTAGGCCTATTGTAATATTGTTGCTATACCTGCGAATCCAACATGGTAAATCTTCATTCAAGGCTGGCTCTGTGTCTGTTTACTGCCGGCCGGCTTATTGCTCTGGTAGGGGGGTGTGTCTGGGAGTCTCCACGCGGACGGCCACACATGCTCGGTGGGAAGGATCAGGGAACACAGAGGGGAGGGGTGTGCGTGTGTGGGCAGGATGCTTTTTTAAAATTTTTCTCAACGTCTCAATCTTTCTCTGATTCTCAGATCATATACTACAGCTTTAATTAGTGTTTCTACAGCACTCAAATCATCAGGAGAAAGGGAAATATAGAGCTGTGTGTTGTCCGCATAGTTTTGATATTGCACGTCATGTTTCTTTATGATGTGCCAAAGCGGACGCATATATAAATTAAAAAGTAGTGGACCTAGGATTGAACCTTGTGGAACCCAACAAGTTACAGCAACTTTGCCAGACACAAAATGTTCAATCGAAACAAAGGTGTCCCTGTCAAGTATGTAGGTGGTAAGCCAGTTTAGGACAGAACCAGACTATCCCACCCAATTGTGTAGTCTGTCTAGTAAGATCCCATGATCAACAGTGTCAAACGCAGCACTGAGATCCAAGAGCACGAGGATTGAGATTTTACCGGAGTCTATATTGATGTGAAGATCATTTAAACCCTTCACAAGAGCAGTTTCTGTGCTATGGTGGGATCTAAAACCAGACTGAAAATCATCCAACAGGTCATTACTCATTACTTAGTTATTCAGTTGATTGTAGAAAATTTTTTCGAGAACCTTGCTAAAAAATGGAAAATTCGAGATTGGTCTATAATTACTTAAGACTGTGGGATTGAGGCTGTTCTTTTTTAATAATGGTCTCATGACAGCAATTTTAAGAGCACCTGGGAAAGTACCAGATAGGAGGGAACTGTTGGCAATTGCCTCTATTTTTAATTCTTTTTTTTGAGTCAGTCCATGAGTTAGGAAATCACTTCAAGAAAAGAGAACTTAATATACATACTGATAAAGGCCAGGGTTTCAATCTGGCTACATCTAATGAAGGACAAGTTAAAAAGATCATCTGTTCTTTAAAGAATTAGTAGAGATGCTTTCCACATGGACAGTTTGTTCATTAAGAAACATTTAGACAATTTAACTCCCCCAATCACATATCTAATTAATCTTTTAATTACACACAGTTGCTTTCCTGATAACTGGAAGCATGCAGTTATCTCACCCATCTTCAAATCCGGAGACCACTATGAAGCAAGTAATTATAGATAAGCATATTACCAGTACTGTCAAAGGTTACAGAGAAAGTTGTCATAGAGCAGCTAACAACGGATCTAAATAACTGCAATCCTGGTTTAAATTACATGCAATTTGGCTTCAGGAAGAATTATTGCACAGAAACAGCTGTTTTGCACTTCACAGAGAAAGTAAGAACACAACTTAATCAGGGAGGAGTTGTTGCCACTGTTTTCTTGGACTTGCATAAAGCCTTTGATACGGTGAATCATGATGTTCTTAACTCCAAGCTATCTAATATTAATTTTTCAAGACAAACACATTCACATGGCTCTCATCATATTTGTCAAATAGGATGCAGTGCGTTAGAATTAAAGATGCATGCTCCCATTATTTGAAAAACACAATGGGTGTGCCTCAAGGATCTGTGTTAGATCCTTTACTTATTGTCTCTACATTAATGATTTTTCACAACACTGTTACGGAGTAGATACCCAATTATATGCAGATGATACTGTTCTGTACACACATGCAAAAAACGCTAGGCTAGCACCTGAGAAATCAACTTGTGCCATGCAAGGTGTGGTTGAGTAACTTTAACTTGTCTTACTTTGAATATCAGCAAGACAAAAGGTATGTTCCTTTGTAAAACTAGGGGGCAGATTCCAACTGCAGACATTTTTATTAAAAAAGAATCAATTGATATAGTTTCTGAATTTAAATATCTTGGTATTACTGCAGATTCAAATTTTAACTTCAAGAAACACATTAAGAAAATGACAAATCTATTAAATATAACATGGCTAATTTTAGACTGGTTAGATTGTCCCTCCCTATGGATGTAGCCAAAATATTTATTCATGATTTAATTTTTTCACATATCTCATATTGTATCACCTATTTGGGACAAGCCAGTGAATCTGCCATTAGACCGCTAGAATCATTATATAAGCAAGCTATAAAAATCCTTGATAAAAAGCCATTTCAGTACCACCATTGCAAGATCCTACAGAAACATAATTTATTGAGTTTTGAAAATTTTAGACTCTTTTCAAACTTGACTTTAGTGTACAAGATCTTAAATGGCCTGGTCCCTGCATGCTTACTGGCTTTTGTCTGCTACCAGCCTGCTGGTTCTGTAAGATCTACTAGAATAGCTTTTATTTATGACTGCAACATACCTTTTTGTCATACAATCTTTAGACAATCAGTTTTTTTTTAAAGCCACTACACAGTAGAATTCAACAGCAGACGACATAAAGAGCTGCAGTTCCATTAAGAGCTTTAAATCTCAATTGAAAATTTTAATGAAGTCCAGTACAATCTGCAACCACAGATTTTTTCTTCTTTTTTTCTTTTCTTTCTTTCTCCCTTTCCCATGGTGCTGACAAAATGTGTTTTTGTGTGTGTGTGTGTGGGTGTGTGTGCGTGTGTGTGTGTGAGGTGTGTGTGTGACAGAGGTGGGGTGGGGGGGGGGGGGGGGGGGTTGTTTTGTATGCTTTTTATTGTGCCCTGCCAGGGGACTGCAGATGTAAGTTAGGTAACTCTGGTACAATGCATCAAATGGTAACATTTATGTTTAAAATTGTACATTGTCCCTAATAAATAAAATAAATGATAGAAAACCCCTCAAAATTAAGAAATTCATCATTCACCATTTTTTTTCCAGATCTTCTCTATACCGAATGTACCGCGTTTCACTCGCCGCATCCCTGACAACTAGTATTGTCGTTTTTGTAAATATGTATGTAAATACCTCCTGCTATGAAGTAGCCCACTTAATTTTTCAGCCCGAACCATTTTAATTTACCCAGACTTTTCCCACGGGATCCCCGTCGAGTAAATTGGCCCGTGCGCTGTATCATTGCCAGGCACGATTTGCAGGATCTGACGTGCAAGCTTGAGAAACTGCGACATTAGCTCAGCCGCTCCCCACATCCAGTCGCTTACAGCTGGTTAAAACGAGCACGCGCATTCCGCCTGCACCCCAGGACGTCAAGGGGGATTATAAGTTCCATGGAGCAGCTTCCCTGGAGAATTTATCAACCTGACGCCTTCCTGGTTTTGTCAGTTAGAAGTGGCCGTGGCACAGACTCAAAGGTGCAAATAGAGGTGTTTGTGACGTCAATACAAAAATCAGCGGTAGCGTGTTATTCTCCACTGGACATTAATTCATCCCCTGTTGCAGGTCTGAGTGTAAATGTAACAAATCTACAGTTTAATGTGTAAATGAAACATAAGTATCACATATAACAATTAAGGAAAGCAGCTCTGGGGAAGAACAGTCGTAAATAAACAAGCTCGAGAGCACTTTGAGCGCGCTTGCCTCCGTTAGCAAGTTTAGATCCGCAAGCACTGATAATCAGCTGCAGAACCTGGATTTGTGTTTGGACTGGTCAGGAAATTCCATCACCTTTGCCCATTCACTCACTGCCCAACTTCGCATAAAATTTTGTGGTAATCTGTTGAACAATTTTTGCGTAATCCTGCTGACGAACACAGGCAAGTGTGTCACATCACAGTGCCTCCTGGCTGAGGTAATAAATGGGCAGGTGGTTCAAATATACACCATTCTGGCATCTGCCAAAGGTTAATCTAGCCATTTCATTCATACTCCAGCGCAAGACCTCACCGAACAGTCCACCCTGGGTTTGGATGAATAAAACCTCTTGTTGGGTAATGCGAAAGCCACATGATATATGGATTTTAAATAAAAGGTGTCCTTTGGGCTGAGAAACGAACCTGAAAGTTCAAGTTCCACGTTCAAAATGAAAACATCTGGATTGAGCTCGATAATCAGTCTAGTGCATCATGGGAGACACAGTCACCCGCGGCTCCCGAGCAGTGCGATCGCCACCTTGCCAAAAAGCAAGTCGTGCAAGTGAAATCACTCACTCCCCCACCCACAGTGATATCTCGTGTCCTATACTGGGCCCCGGTCCAGAACCATATGGGACCATCAGCCTCAACCTCAGCACGTGCTCGCCAAGCTCAGTCACCAGGGCAACCGTGGGCAGGCCTGTGGAGTCCAACTGCAAATCCTGCCAGAGGATCCAAATGCTTGCCAAAATTTCAACAGTGTAACACAGGAAAAGAGCATCAGATCGACCCCAGGAGCAGTACAGCTATGTACTACTGAACCCGCACCCCCCCCACCCCTCAGGAGGGTCAGCCCAGCAGGGGCACACTGACCCCCCCAGCCCTGGCACTGGCATCGCGGGACTATCAGGATGAGGGTCTGAGGTCAGCGCTAACAGCCACGGGACAGGAGAGCTGAGATCACACACACACACACAATGGCACACTGGGGCCATTCAGCCGCAGACAAAGCCCTGCAAATCTGACTTCTCCTCTCCGCTGCTCCTTTTCCTATAAGCTCCTCTTCCTGCCTCCCAATCAGCACAAACATCACCTCCCTCTGACTTTATTCTCCCCTAACACCAACTTCTATCCACACCGACACACTAATAACATCACCTTATTGCCCTCATACACAACTAACACCACCATATATTTGCCCGGACACACTGCTAACACCACCTCATATTTGTACAGACACCCTGCTAACACCGCCTCATACTTGCCCGTGCACACTAAGTACACACTACGTACACCACCTCATACTAGCCCTTACACAATATGTGCACCACCTCATATTTGCACGGTCACACTAGTAGCACCACCTCATATATGCCCTGATACAAAACAGACACAATATTCCATAGCACTGTAATTCAGATGTTGTATGTACATTTCTGTCCCATCAGGTAATCCAATCTGTGCGAGTAATGGAATCCGCATGTGATAGAAATAAAATGGCTGCTAGCAGGAATGTGTGTTTTGGAGAACCCTCCATAAAGCAGGTGCTCAGCATAGGTGCATGAAGATCCCCAGGTAACTGGAGGGTTTTGGGCTTATTGCAGGGTCACACTGGTGCTTTCACACGAGAGCCCAAGGAGGTCAGCCAGAGCAGAAGCAAAAACAAGGCTAGTTAACAAACCAGCTGCAAGCCATGCACTTTACAGAGTCCCTTCAACCCCAGACACTCCAAATGCCCTACTTCACTAAATCCAGGCACACCAACAGCCTCAAACAACAATCCAGCGTGCAAGCAGCTAACACAGCTTCTGTAATCATGAAACAAGAAACAGAAAGACTCAGAACGGAAACTCTGTGAGAGCCACGGCCCCACACATACATCACCTGCACTTGAGTCTCATAGGGTGCATCATGGGAGTGAAAACTCATCTCACACTTCCTGTATCTTCAGCAGACGCTGGAGACCGGAGACTCAGAATACCACCACATCTGCCCCATGCACACAGTGAACAGGGTTTCATGCCACAGTCAGGCTTCTTACGCACCCTGTTTTCATATTCCCAAAAACAGATTCACCCCCAACCCCCCCTTCTGTTTAAAAGTGCATTGCTAGCAAAAGCATGAGCCAAGTTGTCGCGGTCAGGTCGGGCTGTTCAGTTGGGAGTTAGATGGTTGAATTCCAGGCCTTTTTTAGTTTTGCCATAAGTAAATTAGTTCAGACTGGTGTACCCCGCTGTGCCTGAGGAAGGAGAGCCAGAGGAAGCGCCCTTTGTGGGGAGAAGAACCCCCGTATACCTCACACAGATCCTCCAGCAGGGGCCTGATAGATACTGAGCGTTTGGCTGAGAAACAGAGAGGCCATAGCTGCTGGGGTGCTCCTCTGCACGGCCCGGGAAAAGAGGAGGAGGAGAGCGCCCGAGGAGCTGGAGAGAGACTCAAAGTAGACAGCGAATAAAAGCATCCGACAACAAAGAATACAGGGAGGAAAATGTGTGCGTTTTCGCCCTGGGGAGAACGGTACAGTGCATTAACCTGGTCCCACACAAAGTAGAGCATGCTGCTTTCCCCAGCTGGGGTCCCAGTGATTCGAGCATCAATTTATGCGAGCGGCTAACTGCGGTACATCACAGCGCATTAAGTCAGCTCTGTCTGCTGCTAATGGTGTAGCGGTGTATTCTGCGTGGCAATGCCAGTGGCCATTTTCAAAATAACTGAGTAGATTATAAACCTCTAATGCTATTCTTAAGTGTTACGCAAGTTTCTTTAAGTTTTCTCCCCAATATAAAACTCTTACATAAGGATATTGCTACCCTGAAATCCAGCAGCGTCTTCATGCTTCACTGGAAGCTTATCCCTGTCTCACACAGTAACACACACTTCCAAATATACAGGCAGTGAGTGAGTTTCAGTGCTGAGGGCACTAAGGGGTAATGCTTCTGTAAGCAGGATGGCACTACAGTGTTTACAGTGTTACAGCTTTAATCCACTGCAGCTGCTACAGATGTTAGACTCGCTTCAGTCCAAACACCTGCTGCACATGGTAAATTCACTACATGTACCATACATAGACTGTTTAAAGACTATGGACCCAGCTTGCAGTGAGGTCAGCACTCAACAATTCCATGGACTTGAGAAAAGCATTTTCGTCAGGCCCACCTGTAACATTACTATGACAATAATATAAATAACTCTTACGCAATTCCAAACAAGTCCACTAGCATCGGTAGCATGCTAACTGAAATAGTGTAACAGAGAGGGGGTAGGATTTTACTTTCTATTCTGCTGTTGAATTATTCTGCCAGCAGAATGCCATCGAAGCCTCAGGAGACTTGAAAATGCACTCCATGTTGTTTTGGGTGACTCGGACGTGTGCACCCATCTTTACTTCCCGCTAGTAGAGAAGCTTCTTCGGGTTAAATGCTGCTCACCTCTTTGCCACCTCAGAGCTGAAATCCACGTAGATCTTGATTCTAAGTCCTTTGAAAGAAGAGTCCTTCTGAAACTTTACCCAGTTCAAAACAACGTCCTTCTCATTATAACATTGATATCTGACAATAACAGGTTGCAGAGGTTCCCGTGGTCCTGGTCTTCGATGCAGGCTGCAGTGGGCACAATCCAGCTCAGGCCTCCCAAGAAAGTGAGTCTCTCAGTAGGTTGGAGAAAAACTTGGACATGAAGCTCTGAGCATCTTTCCCCTCCTCATTTTCCAGCAGTATCAATACTCTTAACATTTTTGTGTTTTGAACCAGATTCTGAATCGTTCACTTTAGCCTTCAATGCAATACTCTCCTTTATCGCCAATAAAGGCTGATTCATGTTCCATTTTGCGTTCACGGTGCTCACGGAAGGAACAGTATGGCATGGTGTCTGCAAACGGCCAGCCACTTGCAATTACAAAGGCTCAAACAAAGTGTGTCATGTCCCCTCCAGTGCAATAGTTACTGCGGCCACTTCTTAGTCACTTGTACTAGTTATCATCTGCTTATCCAATATGGTCTTCACAGTGCCATGCAGAGCTGCTACTACAATTGAGAGGCTAACTATATGGCTGCGGAGCTCCACTCTGACCACCATTCAGCGCCATTCAGGCCATAATTACCTCCGCCAAATGAAGTTGGCAGGAGGCGATGTGATTGGTGCTGTTTGTTTGTCTGTGAACAAGGTAACTCAAAAAGTAATGAACGGATATCTCTGAAATTTTATGGGTGGGTCGCAATTACATCAGGGATGGACCCTATTGATTTTCACTGCGATCAGTTAAACAATATGGCAGCCATCTTGAAATCCTACGACACGCGATAACTGAACTTTGCTCCCACTCACCAAGATTTGGACTGTGCTGTCTTGATGGAGGTTTGCACTCAAGGATTGCCTCTAGCTGTGACATTCTGCCATTTTCACCACTGGTACAGTGGACACCATGTGGAGAATGGTCAGCCTTAAGTTGGACGGGGGCCCGCTCATGTCAAGTTCCGGCTGTGTCATCCCATTGCTACGGTTGGACATGCTAGTCTCCATCACTAGGATAACTTGAAATGCCAAAGTCAGCAGAGACAATTCAACTGAGAACAGAAAAAGTTCTAGCAATTCAGCAAAGATGGTAGTTAGCTGGTCAAACTTTTCCCCAGCATTTCAAGTTCTTACAGGTGCATCTCTATTGTTAATGGCTGCGCAGGGTCATTAAACTTTGGCATCTTGATTTTGGACTTGAGTACTCACCTCAACGCCTGTTTTTTCTGCTCTACTCATTAAACCCCTCGAACAAAGTACAACTACTTCAAGATGAAAACCATTTGTAACTACAAATGTTATTTTAGGAAAAAAATCTGCTGAAATGATTCAAAGTTCTGACAACGTGCATCTTAACACCAAATTGCGTAACCAGACGCCTGGAAAAACATTTCGGTACTCGGAAGTACAGTTTTTGGGCACCGCCATGATGAAGAATTTGTGGTTAAATTTGGAGTCTGTGCAGTGCAGCTGACTCAAGGTGAGTTAAACGCATTAAATAACCTGCCCCGGATTTGTCTGCAAAATATTTCTCGATTGCTAAAATATCCCAGTGGCCCATAAGGCTTAACAAAAGCTAAACACCACTCAGGGAATTCATTAGACAAAGAAAAAATGTGCAATTATTTACCCACCAGTCAAAAATGATTGACTTTGTATTTTTACATTGAAGTTGCAATTGACTTGAATGGAGAACAATGCCACAGTAAACACAATCTCTTCAGCAGACCCTGAAATTTGCCTCAAAAACAAAATCTTGTGACCTTGTGGTATTGCACCATCTCCTGCATGCCTCAGTTACGCATGGTACGCATTGCAGAAAGCCTTTGCTAGCGCTGCTTTCCGTCACAGAAAAGAGCTCTCACTGCTGTCCCTGAACATCCTGTGGTTAGCAGATAGCAGCTAGCAGTGATGGCTGGATTGTGCATTGATCAGCGCTCTCAGAAAGTTTAACTAGCCTGAGGCTTTTCTCCACTCGGGCAATGTCAAACACATCAAATTCTATTCAGCAGAAACTATATGGAAAAGTAAGTGTTGACCAAATAAAACTCCAGTCACATGCATATGGCACCCATCCGTTTGCATCACACATTCACACACTCAGATTCACACAAACACAGATCAAATCATTGGAAACATCAGCTTTGCCTCGGTCACTATCAGCTGTTTTTGTTTAGTCTCGTTCAGATATGGATTCAACTATGTGGTTATTTTTTAGAGCTGTAGTGAAGGGGTTATTACCAACTGCAGTGCTATGAACATTATTTGCCCCCGTAATAATTTATTCCATTTTTGCATATTTGTCACAATTGATTGTTTCAAACGATCAAAGTAAGTTTCATATTAGACAAAAATATCCGGAGTTAACAGTTTTTAAATGATGATTTCATTTACTGAAAGGAAAAAATATCCAACCCAACCTGGCCCAGCGTGAAAAAGAAATTACCTCCTTAGTTACTATATCAACCAATTAAATATATTTAATAGAGAATCAGGTTCAATTTCGCTAAACACACCCAGGCATGATTACTGCCAGGCCATTTTAACCTCAAACTCACTTAAATAGAACTTGTCTGGCAATGTGAAGTAGGCAAAAAGAAGCACATGATGCCAAAATCTAAAGAAATTCATGAACAGGTGAGAAACATATTTGCTGATGTCCATCAGTCTGAAAAGACGAAAAAAAACATCTGTAAAGCTCAGACTCAAGCGAACCACTGGTGAGAGCTGTCACTTGAAAAGGAAGAAAGGTTGGAACAATGGTGAACCCTCTCAGCTTTCCAAATTTCCTCCAAGAGCCCATCGATGGCTCATCTAGGAGGTCACAACAAAACCCAAACTAACATCTAAAGGCCTACAGGCCTGACTTGCCTCAGTTAAGGTCAGTCCTCAATGTTCCACATTAAAAAAGAATCTGGACAAAAATGGCAATCACCGAGGAGCAAAAAGTCAAAAACCACCGCCGGCCAAAAAGAACACAAAGATCCATCTCACGTTTGCAAAAAAAAAAAAAAAACCATCTTGATGACCCACAAGATTTCTGGGATAATATTCTGTGGACTGACGAGTAAAAAGTGGAACTTTTTGGATGACATGGCTCCCATTACGCCTGGCGTAAAGCTAACACAACATCGCACAGAAGAACATCAAACCCACAGTCAAACACAGTGGTGGCAGCATGATGGTCTGGCACTGTTTGTCACTTCAGAACCTGGGCTACTTGCCATAATTGATGGAGCAAATTGATGGAATTCTTCTCTCTAACAGAAAATTCTGAGGAAGATTTATGTCAGATTCCATGAAGCTTTGTGTCATCAGTTCATGACATAAAGCTCAAGCAGTTACTGTAGGTTATGCAGCAGGAAAATTATGAAAAGCAAAGCACACAATCAAAATGAACAAAAGTCAGCCCAAAAAAAATGCAGGTTTTGGAGTGGCTTTGTCAATAACGCGACTTGAATCCAATAGTTTTTTTACAAACAAATGAGTCTGATGATGAGAAAATTTCAACTGAAGGGTAGAAACTGATGAATCGTGAATTACATGCCGCAGATGTGAACCAGCATGTCAGACGTAATTGATATACAGTGAAGGAAAGTTAATGTACATACTAATCGCTTAAACGCTGGGATCATTAGAACTTTTACTCTGCGCTTTATCTTGCGCAAATTTCTGGGACTTGTTTTTCTTTTTTATAACAATTGTAACAGCTGTGCTGCACAGACCATGGGCATTTTAGAGGTGTTCTGTTGCAGTTTCCTTCAATGATCTATTCTCTCTGATGCCAATGTTGGGAGTGGTTGCCCTCCATCCGGAAAGTTCGCTTATCTGTGACGTCATGCATAAAGAGATTAAGATTAAGATGCTGTGGAATGATCTTATAGAGGCAATTCATGTTCAAAAACCCTCCAATGTGGCTGAATTTGAACAATTCTGCGCAGAAGAGTGGACCAAAGTTCTTCCACAGTGATGTAAAAGACTCATTGCCAGTTATTGCAAACAGTTGATTGCAGTTGTTGCAGCCAAAGTGGCACAATTATAAGGTTTTGGAGGGCACCTATTGTTTCACATGGGTCATATAGGTTTTGAAAAGTCTTTACCTTCAAAAAAGGACATTTTGTGTTTACTCACAGTGTCTTGTCTTATTCTAAATTTGTTAGATGATTTACATCATCTTTCTCATTTACATATGAGAAATAAGCTAAAACAGAAGAAATCTCAAGGAGACAAATACTTTTTCACAGCACTGTATCTTACCAAGTGTCCATCCATCATTGTTGGAGAGCTTTGAATTGTGGCCATAGTCCTTTTTGCAACCGTTTTCTATGTTGGACAGCTGTTGTTTTTAACAGTCACCTATATCACCTTAAAGTCCCGGGAACTTTATCATTAATTCTGTTTTAACCATCTTTTTTGGACTTAGGGGATATACAGTTGACAAACACTTAGTTTGAGAGGATGACTACATTTGGAGACTTAACTTGCGAGGTGTCGCTGGTTGAACCCCTTTCACACACCCTCCCCACATTATAATTTCAATTAATAGGGGTTACCAGCATGCGTGCTTCTGTAATTGTAATCTAGAGCGTTTGAAATTAAAGCCATTTTTCAACATTTTGTCCATCCCCTGCACAAAAGCATAAGTCAACACTTATACTGGCAATTGTGTTTATTAAAAGATAATATCGCACCCAGGAGGAAATGCTGTTCCTGAAGACAGGAAGCACCGAGATAAAGTCAAATTGCAATTACCCACCCCCAACCCTACCCCCTGCCAAACCTGCACTACCCGCCAAATGTATGTTTACGGTAAGTTGGGATCATTCATTTTTGCCTATAGCTTCCAGTGTTTAGATTTGAAATCAAAAGATGAATGTGAGATACATAAACTTATATTTAGTGGTTTTAACTGTTTTAGAGAAATTGATGTTTTTGTGTTGAGTGCCTCCATTTTAAGACCTGCAAAAATAACCTAATGAATGACTGACAGGTGTAACTCATTGCTTTGGTATTTCCTCTTTCATGGATTGTTAACAAATAAAGGCCCAGTGGGTTGAAGTCTTGAATCCAGCCTTGGGCTTTTCATTGCACATGGAGTAAGAACGCATTCAACGACATGGAAACCAGAGAACTGACTATGAAAAGCAGCAAATCCTGAGAACTAATAACTAAAAAGTAATACAGTCCCATAGCACAGCTAATGGTTCTATCAAGTACAGCACATTGGAAAGTTCTGAAAAAGAAAAATGCCGATAGATCCAAAATTAAAGTCAGAGCACACTGCCCATGGAAAACAACTTCAGCTGATGACAGAACAATCCCAGGAGCTGTGAAGAAAGACCCAAAAATAACGGTCAGTCAGTGACATCAGAATGCAGGTGTAAAAGTATGACAAACTGCTGTTCACAGAAGATTTCGGCAGCAGAGTTATTAAGGGTATACTGCAGGATACAAACCTCCTCATCACAGTCAGACTCAAAAGGCCGGAATAGAATTTGCCAAAAAAATACACGTACAAAAATGAGCCAGAGAGGTCTGGAGCAAAGTTTAATGGACAGATGAAAGAAATGAACTTTAACCCAAGGGGCGGAAAGCCAAAAGCATGGACAAAGTAAGGAGTTGCCCATGATCCACGCCATTCCATCTGTAAAACATAGAGGAGGTCATGTCATGGCCTGGGCACGTATGCCTGCCTCTGGAGCTGGCAAACCTATTTTTACTGATGATGTAACAGATAACGACGGAAGCAGGATGAAGTCAGAAGTGTGGCAAAGGAATTTGTCTGGCTATTTAAAAAGCATTCCTCCAATACCACTGGTCGGCACTTCATCCTGCAAAAAGACAATGACCCCTAACATACTGGCTGTGCTAATAAAAAAAAAAAGGGAAACTTCTAGACAGGCTAATTCAGTGACTCGAGTTAAATCTAATTTATTTGCTGTAGAGGACAATGAAGACAGAGGCCTTCCATCATAAACATCAACTGAAACAAGCAGCAGTGATGGCCTGAAAGAGCATTAACAATAATAAAGAACATACCAAGCATTTGGTAATGTCTGTGGGTCATGAACTTAATGCAGCCGACTCAACTCAACACTAAAATGGCCCTCTTTACAAAATGGCAACACAAGTCTGTTAATAGTATGAAGAAAAATGTAAAAGCTGCCATTTTGATCATGAACATCTTTTATCTTAACTCAAAATAGCTAAAGTAGCAAACCTATCCAATTCCAGTGTCATTGGAGGGCACTGCACATAATACAGCAAAGCCTGACCCATTTACACCCCCCTCCAAAGGCCCCTCCGTCTCCAGCGCAGAGGGAAGGGGGCAGAGAGGCCTGTCGTCACACACCACCTGCCCCCCTACCCCCACCCCCACCCCCTTCCTCCATCTCTCTCTGGCCCCGGGGCTCACTCTTTTAACAGGCATGCCTTAAGCGAAACACAGCATAACTTCACATTAAAGAGCTTATAAACCTGCAGTCTGCACGCATACATACGCGCACACACACACAGACACACACACGCAATGATATTACATCTTCATGCCAATGTTATTACGTCTTCATGTAATGTAATTACCATACATCTTCGTGCCAATAAAAATGTATGCTCTTCAACCCCAGCTCCCCCTAGAGGTAATGCCGGTATTACTGGGTTTACATAAATGCTCTTTCACTCATTTGGTCCTGGTCTGTGAGATTAAATACATGAGTAGACCCGAATGAACTGCTTAAACATGCAACTATACATCTACATAAGGTTACATCAGAAAATATAACAACAACCTTCCTCATTTAATTCTACATACAGTGATAACAGTTTATACAGTGTGCAATCTGCACACACACACTTGGTAATATTTTTGACTGAATTGAAATATTTTGAATTTTCACAGCAAAAGGTCCAATAGCATACAAAGTTCATCACATCGGATGTGCTATGCGTCAATATCATGCCAAGGTTTAATCTGAGTAAAAGGAGCCATGTCCCATTAACTATTCAGGACCAAGGGCTTTACCTTCATATCTCATATGGAGACAACATGCAGGGTCTGCAGAAGCGTTCCAAAGTTCTGAAATAAAAGAACAGTGCATGCTGTCCTAGATGTATGGCTGAGTAACAGAACACAGCACGGCAATTCTCACTTCTCCTCTGCGCGATGCAACAAAGTCCGGTTTTGCGACAGATGTCTGAAAATTTTGCTCAATCATGTAAACACTAGCGAGATTACCATCGAGCTCCCTGAGCCAAGATGGCAGATCTGCGTCGAGAACAAAATAATTATCCTTCAGTGTCTTCCTGTTTGCCCGAAGTTCCCACAAAAAATGTACAAATAAACAAGCAATTCTATCAGAGATCTGAGCAGGGCCTGAGGCCTCCTGAAGGAACAGTGGGGACCTGCGTGCCGAACAGACAGACTGCTGGACTGACAGTATGCACAAGCACACAGAAGCATCTTCAAAACTCGATGTGGCGTGGAGAGTCAGAGTGAGATTGAATGACAGACACAGACTGTGGGAGACGAAAGCGCAGTGACTGTCTGATGAGAAATAACCCGATTCTCAGTGGAGAAAACTGGGGCAAAAACGTACTCACTCACACTCACTCACTCACTCACTCACTCACACTCTCACGCACATACATGGCAGACACACACAAAACTCTCACACATACACCCACAAGAACGCATGCACGAACACCCCCACACACATGCACTTTTGCAGAAGTTCCTGTAAGAGCTGGTGTCCTCGTTTGCTTGAGACCTTCGATATGCTAGAGTCTTTGCGTCGGTGGATTCACACTGGCCATGGCCGGCAGACAACAGACTAAACACATTCTCCCAGTATCAGTGCTCAGGGACCAGGCACAACCATATGAAAGTTTCCGCCATAACTGGAGCGCTGCAAAATTGCCTCCTCACCGTCTCCTCAATCACTGCAACATTCATCCATCCATCCATCCATTATCCAATACATCCTAGGCATTTCCATATCCTGCTGAGTCTTTGGTTCATTTCTGGTTGAAATACTGAATTAATCAAACGTAATGGAAGGACAGACAGACGGATGGCCTTGCAGTGAGCGGAAAAGACTTTCCCATTTACTCCCTTTTCTTATTTATTTCATTATTTTTTTTCACTGAGAATGTCAATACCCCAGCTTGCTGGTAGGGTGACATTTAGGCACATTATCCAAAGTGCCCCATCCCCTAAATAACACTGAAAATGTGAAAATACTGCTTTGTCTCCCTCAAAATGTCAATTTCTCTTACCCTCTCTTTCTTTTTCTCCCAATTTTCTCTCTCTCTCTCTCCATCTCTCTGTCAGTCTCTCTCCCTTTCACAACGCCCACACATGTAGTTATACAGTGTGTTTGGCATGCCACAGTGCTCTCATTCCAGCCTTACAAATATTCCACTGTACTACCCCATCTGGAGTATGGTGTTTACATATCTTTTTGATTTTGTCAATCTGATTTTCCAAGGAGAATATGGTGACCTGTTAATCTACTTAAGATTTTAGATTTTCTCACATAGAGGCAATATACGCAGCCAATAACCACACTGCCTGTGACCTGGGTCAAGGCTCTGTTATTCAAATCACGCAAATACGAGAAACTAGCTCAGGCAGGAAACTCAACAGAGAGTCTACATCAGATGGGAGCAGCATCGTCTACATCTGCATCAGCAAGACTACACCGATCACAGAATGATAAGAACACAAGCAGTAGTGTGGTGGTCTGTTTAAGGATAGTTAATAACACTAAGCTCTGTGGTTTAATGCGTTAACTCCTCATGCACAAGGTGACAATGTGGCTTTGGTTGCCAGCCTCACTCCAGTCTCCACCCGCTTGGTCCTATTTAGTCTGACGCTGGGGGGGGATTCAGAAGTTCTGCTCCCCAGCCGCCAAATTTTAGTTGTCGTTTCGTACATTATAGATGTGCCCAGTAGGAAGGACCCCAGTGCAGAAACTTCTGCTAAAGTTTATGTTATTACGTCTTTATAACAATAATTATTAAAATCAAATACATTAATTCACCCGACTGAACTACTTAATAGAAACAACCAGACATCTAGATGAGGTTCCATCACAAAATATAATAATAACCGCTTTCATTTCGTAATACATACAGTGATCATGCACAGCAGGCAGACCAGGCCACTGAACAGGCAGAAGCTTTTAGGACAAGACACTGTCTGGTGGCCAATAGGGAGACGCTCGGCAGAGCAGCACAGCGAGTCCGTCACCCCTCACCCCAACACTCCAAGCATGGCTGGAACAAAGCCAGACGACAAGCTTCTGTAAGTCAACGGAGATGCATTCCTCCATCCCTCTCTCCTAATCTCCTCTCCCCCTCTCTCCTTCTCTCCCACACTTCCACACACATGAGAACAGAGGCTCCATGTGCACTTCACAGAGGGTCTTTCATCACGTGCACGCTCACAAGGGAATCACAGGGGACAGAGGGTATGGGAGGGCTAAATCCCCCCTCCATTACACACACACACACACACACACACACATACTTGTGCAGCAACCAGCGTGATGGAGGGAGAGAGGGTGAGAGACAAAGTGAAACAGACAGAAGGAGAGAGAGAGGGAGAGAGAAAGTGAAAGAGGGAGAAAGAAACAGAGGGATAGAGAGGGAGAGAGAGAGAGAGAACCCTCCCTCAGTAAGAGACAGAATAATGGGGGGCACCATGTGATGTGTGATGTGCTGCAATCTTCCTGCAACCAGTTTAGAAAAATTACAAGACCACATGAAATTTCCTCTTTCGCATTTCATGAAGCGTACCTACCAAAACATTTTTGCACTTTTGTTATTCTTTCATGATCTATTTGCCACACTTAAGTTTAATTCCAAAGAAAAATATCAACATTACAACTGCCGTAAATACAAAAGAAATGCTCAGTGTTGTTATGCGCTGAGTAACTGCCGTACGAGCCGGGCTCACCTCCTAAGACACCACAGCCACCCGCAACAGTCACACACAGCTACCACGAGCAACACAGAGCTACTTCCAGTACATAAACAATTTGAGTAACACATTCAAATGAGACGCAATCAGAAGTGAGTGGGAGTTTGGATGAGAGCGAATGGACTGTTCATGTGTGAGAGAGCAAACGTATGAATTGAATGATGATGAGTGACAGTGAGACAGAGTCAATGCATGAGAGCACAGGTATATCAACATGGGAAAACTATTGTGAACCCTGTTGTGCAAGTCTGGCAGGACAATATGCAATAAATTATCCATCACAGGCAGAGGGACAGCAGTTACTCCTGACCCTGTACAGTTATTACCCACTTGCATTATTGATTTCTGGTGTTATAAACATTAGTAGCAGAAGCTTTTGTTATTGTTATAACATTACTGTTGTTCAATTATTCTTATTAAGCCCATATTGCATTTTGGATCAGGAATACACTTGTGCACTAGCACACACTCTATAAATGCACAAACACACACACACACACACACACAACACTGAGCCAAAATATTATGGCCACTCACGGATGAAGCATAAAACGTTCATTACATTGAATGAATGGCACATGATCTGGGATACATTATTTGGTACAAAAACAGTTGGTTCTTGGAGTCGACTGGCAGGATGTGGGATAAACATGCAGGCATAAAGGTCTGAATGACTTAGACAAGGGCCAAACTGTAACGACCAGATAACTGGCTCGGAGGATCTCTGGAGCGGAAGGCTTGCATGGATGCTCCATGCCAGCAGTGGAGAGAGTGCTCTAAGGCAGGACAAATAATGAACCAGCACTGGGATGCAAGGTGTTCAAGGCTCATCAATTTGGGAGGGCAGGGAAGGCGATCACATCTGGCCTGAATCGACAGAAGGGCCACCACACAAGCCACAGAACATTTAAGTGATGGTTACAGGAGGAAAGTGCCGCAACGAACAGTGCGTCACCCCCTGCCGCATACCAGGCTGAGAGCCACAGGCTGCTCACGCTAACCCCTGTACACCCCAAAAAATGCCCACAACTGACCAAAAATGTTGGAACTGGACCTTAAGGCAACATAAGGAGGTGGCCTGGTAAGATGAGTCCCATTTTCTTTCAGGTCATGAGCATCGGCAGGGTACGTGTGAACCACTTACCTGGGGAGGAGGTGGCATCAGGTGGCGCAGCGGGAAGAAGATAAGCTACTGGAGGGAGTATGATGTTCTGGACAATGTTCAGATGGGAAATACTGTGTCCAGACATTCATGTGGACATCACCTTGATATGTGCCGCCTACCTAAATATCGCTGTGCATCAGTCACACCTTCTCATGGCAGCAGCATTTCCTGATAGCAGTTGCCTTTTTCAGCAAGATGATGCAAACTGCCACCCTGCGCAGTTTGTTCGGGAATGATTTGCGGACCTTGATGAAGAATTCAAAAAGCTACCCAGGCCTCCAAGGTCCCCACATCTCAATCAGATCAAACATCAGTGGGATGTGCCGGAACAACAAGTCCAATCTCTTGTCGCTGCCCATTGGCATTAACAAAACGTGAGGATCTGCTGCCAGCATCTTAGTGCCAGGTAGCACAGGACACCATCAGAGGTCTTGAGAAGTCAATGCCTAGGCTGGGCTGAGCTGTTTTGCTGTACACAGAGGACCAGCAGTACATTAGGCGCATGGTCATAATGTTTTAGCTCACTGGTGTACATGCGTACTCACACACACAGAGGAAGAGTGTGAAGTGATTCAGAGCTCAGACAGTCCTGCGGATCATACTGGCAGTAAGGGGAGACTCCCCAATGAGGGATAGTAGTCCAAGCGGAAACAGGCACTGGACCAAGCTGTCCAATCCCAGTGACAGATCCATCCGTTGCCCAGTTCTTTACAGGAGAGGCAGCGGGGTAGCTTTCAGACCCAAACATCAGCAGAATAGCTTCCTGACAGAGCGGATATGGACAGGCCCTGGGGTGTCGGAGCACCACAAAAACCACTAAAGGAAACACTTCGGAAAAAAAAAATGTATGATGCGCATCATGCAGGCCAAAGACCAGGGTGGCGTTTTTGTGAAAAACTCCACATTGAAGCCTTTATCATGTGACAAAATTCTGCATATCTGACAGTAAACTAAGATTCTACTCTCACCTGCAGGCACAAATATTACTACTGAAGGAAGACATAATCAGAGGCCAAATTCAAAACATTCTAAACAACAGCTTATGTAAAGTCAAAATTCGCCCATCGCCAGCACATGGTCAGTAAAAAACAATTGAAGAGCCTCGTGCTAAAGTTTTTTAAGTCACCAAATGTCTATTTTGAGAAAATTAACTTTGTAAAATGTTTTCCCATCCTTACCTCACAATGTGTGAAAATGTGACTAAAGTACCTTTTGCACCAAGCTCTTCAGTTAAGTTACTATGTAACTTAATAAGTGAAAGGCTGTATGAAGTGATGTTCCACGTTACGTATGTAACATGGAAAGTAACATGGTAGGAGGAAATCAACTGAACATAAAAATACTGGAAGTGGGATAACTCTTGGCAAAACACTCCTCTCAAAAATGCAAAGGTGTATCTTCCACCATTGGCTGTGGTGCAACCTTAATTTGGAAAGAATCCATAAAGAACTCCAACAAGTTGTACATATAAGGTTTTTGTTTACTTTTGGTAGAAACATCGCAGAACTCTGAAATATGCACATGCAAGCCTTCACCTATAGGGAATGATATAACCTTCCTTTGGAAAGAGGGCGCAAAGAAGTCCAGGGCAAGTAGAGTTTAGAAGGTTGAGATTGAAAAGGGGAATACCCTTGGCAAAAACATCTCAGAGTTTTCAAAAATGCACATGCTCACCTTCACCCATACAAGATTATCTGCCTTTAATGTGGAAATAATTAACAAAAAATTTCTAGGACTAGTTATGTCTACAAGAAAACTTCTGGGACGGACAGATGGACAGCGAATGATGGAGGTTAAATAATAATGATAATAACAACTGCAATTTCACTTGGAATTAGAGAGTATTGTTCCATATACATGACTGCATTTTCTGATGATTTTGTAACGTTACAGAATTGCTCTGAACTGATTTTTGAGCGCAGTTTATTTCTAAAGTTTTGAATATAGCAATTTTTCTGCTCTGCTGATGTTAGCATACGGTACAAATTGTTGCTCTGATGCCATATTTCATGCAAAAAAAAAGTCTAAACCTGTTACTGCTGCCATGAGGGGCTGGAAACTTGGCTGTCTTCACTCCTCTTGAGTCACTCACACACCAGTAATGAAACATTAGAACTATCAATCCTCCAACAATGCTCGCTGGATGATATGCAAATTCCAGCAAATTCCATTGGCTCTCTAAGTGAAAAACAGGAAATGAAGTTGAAATACCAGTTCGGAACATTGGAATAAAACAAATTTTAGAGCCGATTTCTGACTGCACAATATGTCGACATTAAACATACACAGGTTAAAATAATTTCTCGAGGATGGAGTTGAAACACAATGGTGAGAAAACCACCATCAACTTTATTTTTAAAACAAGAACACGTTTTTCACAGCAGCAAAAAAAAAATCTAGTTCAGCATGGAGCCACTGTTAACTGTAAAGACATTTCATGCAAAGCTAATATGATACCAAGTAAATGGCTAGCAGTGGACTAATAGTTGGAAGGAGGAGAAGCGAGCATTAATAAATAAGACTTTGGGTTTGCTGACAGTCAATCATTAAGTCAAAAAATGTACAGGACAGCTGTACAGTGTACATACAGAGGACAGTGCTGTCCTGTACATTTTTTGACTTAATTATTTCTTGAAGGTTCAGCGCCCATCCTACGTTTTTTAGGGTTAAGCGTGTTTTTTCAGACTTTCTGACAGTCGATTACAGCATTTTGTTTAATAAATGAGAGGTGTGGTGGCTGCCAAGGCCCTCCCCCTCTGCGCTGGAGCCTGAGGAACAGGCCTATTCCTGGTGCAGGACGTCCCGCTCTGATCACTCGTCACTCAGAACATTGTGTGACCTTCACCGAGGCCAATCCAACCCAACAAAGGGCATGCACTTATACACGCATGCACGGACACGCACGCACACACATTCACACACTAACACACACGCTCGTGTGCTCACACACGGTCAAACATGAACGTTCCACCCACAAGCATACTCACAGGCACTCACAAGCATTCATAGGGAGACACGTGCACAGTCACACACAAGCACACATACAGTGTTCACGACAAACTGACACAAATGTACACACGCTCACGCCTGAACTTATGCACACAGTCACAGGCACTCATGCACAGCCACATGCTCACTCACTCTTGAAGGCATGCACACACACAGTCAAACACACACATCAACAAACTCACTTGCACATGCACACGCACTAATATACATCACACAATAATCTACACTGCACACTCACATACACATGAAAATATATATAAACACACACTCACACACAACCATATTTACAGAACCACATACACACACATAGGAAACACACATAGACATAAACATGAAGAAACATGCATAAACACTCACATACATGCAAACACATGCAAAAACACACAGTGAAAAACACACAAACACATGCACAAACACACGAAACACACACCCATATACACACACAAACAAAAACACACAGACACATGCAAGCGTCCTCACATGCACAGAAACGCACACTCACATACAGAAACACTGACACATGCATGCACACTCACACACACAGGTGGAAAGTTTCCACCAGGCCCTACAAGCAACTGTTTCAATCAGCACCGTCCATCACTTCCCCTACTGAGACTCACTGGAACACTGCAGTCATATCAGGGAACATGTAAAATGGTACATGAGACATGGTTCATGGTGTTCATTAGGAAAGGGAAGAATTACGCTCCTAACCCAACGGACTTCTGCATTCTGTTCCAAAGTCTGCAACACATTGTTACCTCTGCCCAAAGGAGCTGGAGGGGGTTATGTGATCATCACCGTTTGTCTGTCTGTTGGTTGGTTTGTTGGTTTGTTTGTAAGCGAGATTACGCAAAAGGTTATGGATGAATTTCCATCAAATTTGGTGGAATGATTAAGTATTGTTCAATGGAGAGGTGGTTTGATTTTGGGAGGTCAAGGTCAAAGATCAAGGTCAAGGTCAAGGGCATGCAAAAGGTCAAAAACTCAGTAAAACCATTCTTGCGCGAAGACTACAGGACTGCATAAACACAGGGTTTGCTAGCTAATACTGGTGAAAATAACACTGAGAACATTGGCAGAGATAGTTGCTCTCTCTGAGCGCAGCTCCAGTTTTTGTCTGTGGCACATTCTGGCTCCTGGAATGTTAGGTTTTTCTTTTGTTTTTCTGCTTTTAGTGCAGTGCTTATTGAAACAGACTATACCAATAATGCACAATGCCTTAATGCAAATATACTGCACCTATAACGGACTATTGAGACAAACATACATAGGGTGCACCGATAATACAGAACAGCGGGTGACACACAGAGGCTGCACCCACAATGTAACACGACAGGTGACGTATAAACTTTACCATACTGCACCCAGAGGAACAAAAACTGTATACATGAGGCATCCAGCCTTCACACGCTGACTGTACACAAAATGCACCACAGTGTGTGATTCGCCGACTGTAGAAAAAATGCAACATTGTAGGAGTCATGCAAACTATATGCATAAATGCAGAAATGCTGGTGTCAGACACGGATTGTTCTCACAAAAATGCAACAGAGGGAAATAAACACACTGACCCCGTACTGAACCACTGAGGATGCCACATATGAGCACACTGTACCAATAATGCACCACTCAGGATGACAATCACATGAGCAACTGTATCCTTAATGTACCAGTGAGGGCTTCACACAGAATTTTAACCAGTCCTGCACAAACTATCTCGGTTATAATGGCAATAATGGCATGAATACAGATAACAGAACTGGGGGGGCTGTGACAAACCTCAAGGCAATAAGAAAAGCAGCATCAATAATCAATAATGTATGTCATGTGACCCCCACCATTTCTAATTTGGTGGGAATTTCCCCTGGTCTGTCAGAGACTTTCAGCTGTGTACATCCAGCTCATATGTCCAAGCCTTTAAAGTCTATAATCTGTCATTCATAAAGAAAGCATATACAGGATGTATATAATTTCCAAAATGACCTGGGACACTGCGTAACACGTACGTAAAAACGAATGATTCGCAAATGATTTCAACTCGACATTTAATTGAGTATACAAGCAACATACCAGATATTTAAACTGAGATATGTTACTGTTTTTTTTTTTTTTTTGAAAAATATATACTCATTTTGAATTTGATGCCGTCAACACTTTTCAAAAAAGTTGGACCAGGGGCATGTTTACCAGTGTGTCACATTGCCTCTACTTTAAACAAGACTCAGTGAGCATTTGGGAACTGAGGAGACCAACTGTGGGAGTTTTGAAAGCAAAATGTTTTCCCATTCTTGCTAAATGTAGGATTTCAGCAGCTTAACACTTTGAGGCCTCCTCTGTCAGTGTTTAAATCTGTCTAGTTATGTTTAATGAGCAATTCGTAATTGCACTTGTTATTTTTCATGCTTACTTGTTTATTTTCGCAGTTCTCTGTAGTAGTCGTGTCATTCACAGTCATCTGTCACTTGCCATGCATCTGCTGTTTCTACTCCCCCACACGCACTCCCCCTCTTCCAGTGTCAATGGTTTGATTAGTCTCCTAGTTGTAGCCACACCTCTCTACACCTTCCTCAGCTGATCTCACCTGTTCCCAAAGTAATCAGGCCCTTAGTTTCACTTTATATTCCCTCTTTTCAGTGTACATCCTTGTGAGTTTGTCAGCCAGTTTCACTGTGTCTTACCTACGAGAATTTCATGGTTCATTGTGCTCCTGGTCACAGTTTGGTTTGTTTTTTGGCTTTACAATACAGTCCAAGCATAACTTCAGATTGTTTTTGGCCTACGACTTCTCCTTGCAATTTGGCTTTGGCGTACCTACTTCCTGGTTTTGACTCTCGGACTGAATATTGATTATGTTTTTGAATCCGCCCCATTCTGCTGCATTTCTACTGCCTCTTATCAACTTGGATTGCCTGACTCCAAGTATTGATAAAACCAGAGTTCTGCACCTGCCCTGTGTCATCCTTTCATAATGCACTCAATCTTCTCCTGGGAAACAGGTCTGGACTGCAGGCAGGCCAGTTTAGCACCCAGACTCTTTTACGATGGAGCCATGTTGATAAAATTCATGCAGACTGCTGTTTGGTATTGCATAGCTGAAATAAGCAAGGCCTTCCTGAAAAAGACATCATCTGGATGGCAGCAGATGTTGCCCCGAAACCTGTATAAATCATTCAGCATTAATTATGCCTGGGCAGATGTGCAAGTTATCCATGATACAGATGTTATCTTTTTAATTGTGCACTAATAATAAGCAGAATCTTCCCTCTTCTCCTTAGCACAGAGGATGCAGTGTTCATGATTTCCAAAACAAACTTCCCATTTTGATTGGTCTGACCACCGGACAGTTTTACACTTCACTTTTGTCCACCATAAATGAGCTCAGACCCAGAGAAGGTGGCAGTGTTTCTGGATCTTGTTTATCATGTATAATATTATATCCAAAGATGATCGGGTTTTAACTTGCATTTATGGATGCAGGGAAGAAGTGTTTTTACTGACATTAGTTTTCAGAAGTGTTCCCAAGTACACACAGTGAATTCCACAACTGAATCCTGTCAGTTTTCAATGCAGTGCCATCTGAGGGCCTGAAGCGGATGGCCATTCATTTTTGATTTTCAGCCTTGTTCGTTGCGCGCAGAAATTTCACCGGATTTCATGACATGTATCCTAAATGACGGAATTCCCCAATTCTTTGAATTTTTATGTTGAGCAACGTCATTCTAAAAGTATTGATCATCTGCCCATGCAGTCTTTCACAGAGTCGTGGAGCCCTCACCATCTCTACCTCTGAAAGACACAGGCAGCCTCCTTGTGATGCACTTTACATGAACATGTTCTTGACCTGTCGCCAATTAACCAAATGAGATGTTCCACCAGGCAAAGTTTTTAGCATTATGCAACTTTTCCTGTCATGAAACTTTTTTGTTGCCATTGTCCCCAACTTTTTTGGAATGTGTTGCTGGCATCAAATTCAAAATGAGCAGATATTAAGAAGTAAAGAAAGAAAGAAAGAAAGAAAGAAAGAGATTTCTCCGTTACAACATTTGATTTGCTGTCTTTTAATGACCTTCAATGAAATATAGCGTTTTGATTTACAAATCATTGCATTCAGTTTTTTTTTTAAACATTTAGCACAGTGTCCCAACTTTTTGGGAAATAGGGTGGTATATACAGCTTCACTGTCATTCTGTATGCATAAACAAATGACAGCTCTGTCAGTCAGGACTAAGGTCAAAAGCTGTAAATAACCATGCAGTTGTTATCCTGCAGTTACCAAGAGAAAAGCCTCATTGAGGCGCAATACACAGACAGGCCATCCTGCCGCTACGTTCACTTCTAAGGTCCCCAGCACATCAGATACCCATAAAAACGCATGCATAAAAGGAGCAAACCAATGTGCCAAATTTAAGCAGAACAGCCGCAATACCTTCCGCTGAAGAGATGACCAACAGTAATGTGCCCCCACTAAACGGCAGATCTCTGATTATGATACCCAAGGAATGCAGCTGACCAGAATCGCTGAGGATTTTCGCACGGCATTTCCACGGTTTCACAAGTGTTTCGCAGTGAGATGCGCATAATGAAAATAAAAGGCTATGATTATGATTTGAATTGATAAGCTAAAAATGAAACTGCTCTTTATTCTACTGTCACATTATCGCGAATTCATCTCGTGACGGGATTTTCCCATCATTTGTGGACTATAGGCCGTAGTATTAAAACCGTTCCGACATCTCGGGAACGCCTACTACATCAAGCATCCTTGTTTCGAGACAGGAGGGTTTTTCCCTCGGACTTTACGGGAGTCAAAATTCTACCAAATAATTTATTTGTTTCTAGGAAGTGTGGAAAATACCAAAAGCTACCATCTCAGCTGCATGCCGAAACGGACAAGCCACAATTCCCATTTCAAGCAGTCGGTATTCAGAAGGCGGTGTAGTGTCCATTTTCCATTCAGAAAGCCGCTTATTCGCCGTGCTCCCTTCACTCAATCGCAGCTTTGTAATCGGAACACTCAAAATAATGCAGGGCTGTATCCTAAAAATCGCCATTATGCTGCGCTTAAAGCAAGTTTTCAATAAATGGCCTACATCTCGCATAATTCGCAACCAACAAGACTGTGAATATTTACGCTACGAGTCATGCCATTTCTGTATTCTCAAAGAAAGACAGAATGGGCGTCAAGTTCGTCAGGCTGGACGGGTGCACTGGTTCTGTAATCATCCCGTACAAATTCATTGGGGGTTGTGATACAAGAGAGCAAGCAGGAGCCGATTGAGTAACACAAAATAGCAACAAAAACCAGGGTTTCTCATTCAACATCTCAATACCGCCGGTTCCATGCTGATATTTCTCGCACGTGTAATCCGTATGGGGAGCCTCTACTTACCGCTACAGCCGAGTGCCTGACTGCATTGGATGCAGTCTGTCTGATTTCAGCGGCGGTCCCCGGTTTCAGCAGGTTCTTCGTGAATCTCCGGGTCGATTCTGCTGCCATTTCTTCATCAGTCCGGTGGAGGCTATTCTTTCTCAAAAGAGTAATTCTTCTCTTTCTCTTTTCCCCGCATCAAATGTTGGATTTGTACGACTCTCCAAACGACAGCGCTCCTTCGTCTATGCTCTCTCTTCTTTCGCTGAGCCCACGGTCACACTCACATTCACAGACTCCGGCAAAGCACCGAGTACCGTCCCTCTCTACGCACGCAAAGGAAGCGGAACTAATGCTCCATCTCTTTTGGAATCCCCTGTCCAAATGCGACGAGCGAGCATCATTCGCCTGCTTTACCTTTCTTAAATTCGGAGTAGCCAAGTACAATTAAAAATGTTGGGCAGAAATACGCAGCAAGCGCGCATGCCGTTGGAAACAAGATTGTAAGGATAGCGCTGTAATTCATTTATGCTCTTTCGACTCAGGGCGCCCACATATTACATTAAAAAAACTGTTAAACTGAGACAACTTCATAAACCTATCGCGATTATTTTTGGCTTATTACTTCTACAGCGGTTGACTTACACAGGAGTTGCAGCTGCTTTTACATACAGCTCCGTTACTATTTGGACATTGACAAATTCATTGTTATTTAAGCTGTCTACGTCCACCGGTGTATAACTGGAGTTGAACTGAAACAATTTATAAGTGAAAGTGCAACGTTCTACCTTAATATTCGAAGGTATTTACATCCTGATCGCGGGTGAACGCTGCAAGAATTATCACTTTTATGCGACCCATTTCATTTGTCCAATTACTTTTGAACCCCTTTTAATGGAAGGGTTTTGTTTAAAAAAAAAAGAAAGAAATAAAACTATTAGCCTACACGTCAAGTGCATCTTTATTGTTTTAGTTCAAATCCATTGCGGTGGTTAATAAAGCCAAAATGATAAAATTGTGGCATTGTTCAAATACTCTAGACCTGACAATTTGCAGAAAGGCCACCCAGTTAAGGGTGCAAAAGTTTTCAGGCCTGATTATCGGAAATAATTTAGCACTTGCTAGTAAATCCTTGTCCTTGGTACTCAGGGACTGTCTGAAGTCTGCAATCCATTGAAATCACGAAACACTTGGAATCATGTATATAATGCTCTCCCCAGCCTGTGCTGCCACCATCTTCAGCTACCACTTGTTCCTGACCATTTGCTTCCTGGCTCGTCTTCGCAAAGCACAATGCGAGCTCTGTGGGCTTCAGAACAGGTGAGCAACATGCCAGCGAAGAACATTCCTTTTTTGCTCATGAAAAATTGCTCACTTGCTTCAGCACTGTGCTTGGAATCATTGTCCCGCTGCAAGATGAAGTACCATACTATAGATTTTTAGTTATTTACTGGAATCTGAGCTGATACATTTTCAGCACACTTCAATATAAATTCTGCATCTGCCAGCAGCAGTCCCATCATCAATAAAAACAAGTGGTGGGCTCAAGGACGATCAACATTTATTTACAGTAGAGTGTTATTTTACTGTGGAGTCTTGTGTTATTGCATTATCTGTCTGTTTCACTCAAATTTTTCAAGGTCCTCAAATATACAAATTAACTTGCTTTGCACAAAAATACAATCTCAATTCTGAAAAAGTTGGGACAGTATGAAAAAATGCCCATATAAAAAAAGAAAAGCAGTAATTTATACATTAACCTTTGCTTGTATTCTATTGCAGGCAGTATGAAGACAAGATTTTTCAATGGTTTTTTTTTTTTTTTGCCAAGCTAATATTATTTGTAAATGCACATCCATTCCCTCCATTCAGGCCTGCAATGTATTCCTAAAAAGACGAGATGGCAGCAATTTAAGATGAATAATGATGTTAAAAAAAATGTAAATAATGATGTGATTTCAAACAGTTTACTATATCAATAGATGATTTTATTCATGACTCGGCTGAAAAGCAGCATCCGGGAGAGGTCAAGTCTTTCAGGAGCTAAGATGGGTCAAGGATCAGCAGTTATCCCTCAAATGCGTGAGAAAATCATTGTCAGCTTCAAAAATAATGTCCCTCAAAGAAAGATAGGAGGGCATTTGGTTATTTCACCCTCTGTTCATTACATAATTAAAAGATTCAAGGAATCTGGAGGAATTTCTGTGCATCAAGGGCAAGGTCACAAACCTAAGCCAAATGCTAATGATCTCAGGTCACTCACATGGCACTGCATAAAGAACTATCATTTACCTATAAATGATATATCCTACTGTGCAGGAAGGAAACTTCATGTTAGCAGTTTTCCAGAAGAACCATTGACTTCTCAAGGCTCAGAGGCCCCTGCAATAGACCATTGCACAGTGGAAACGTGAAAAGTGGTCAGCCAAATCAGTATTTCAGGTGTTTTTAGGGAGAAATTAATGCTGTGCGGTCTGGTTGAAAGACAAAACGGACCATCCAGACTGTTATCATAGTAACAACTATGCAAACTGCATTTGGGACATGTTACAAAGGCAAGGCTGCGTAAGGAGAGGGTGTGAGTGCTGAAAAGGCCTATCTGCAGTCCTGAGTGGTCCCCAATAAAAACATGTAATGCATTTTGAAACGCATAATGCCTCAACAAAGATCCTGTGAGGTTGCACACCTCAAGACTTACTGGCAGAAAAAATACACCAAAAAGACAAAATCACTTGGTATCTTCAGCCCCTGAATATTTATCGGGTGTTGTGAAAAGGAAATGCAACATTACAAAGTGATATAAACTTCCCTGTCAAACTTTTTTGAAATAGGCCTATGTTGCAAGAATCAAAGATGAAATGTCTTAGTTAGAAAAATCCACTGAATTCAACATTCATGCAAGGAGACAGAACAATATGTTTAATTATAGGCCTAATGTTTTCAACATAATGCAGGCCAAAGATAATTCACAAATGATTGCTTTTGGTCTTTCAATTTCAACTTTTTTGTCCATGGACACAATTTTTTTTAAGCTCAGAGTCAAAATGTCTTCCAATATCTACATGGTTTCTTCCTCTTTTGTGAATGAAAAACATTTTAACAGCATAAAAACAAAAGGTCAGAGTCAACGATCGGTTCTTGTTCTTTAAATATAAACAGTTAGGCTATTTATCGGCTACCTAAGACATTCAAGAGTATGGCAATACGTGGGCCTACTGAACGTCAAAGATTTCCCCATGGTCTTGTAATGGACATTTCACTCTCATTCTGCGCACAATTTCTTTCATTTGTCAATGGGATTACTTTTATATTGCAAAGTATCAGTTTTATCATAGGACCTTTCAGTTTGAAGCATTGTCAGCGGCGCTGTGGGCGCCAAGGTCAGCTCTGAGCTACGGTCTGGGACTCTGGGTTCTGCGAATGCACGGTTTTCCAGATGTTAATACGACGGTTAGAAAGCTTTTACCGGCCCACGACACAAAAGCAAGAGCGAAGATTGTAATACGAGGAGAAGTCAGGCTTCTTTCCGTGAGCTTCCCATCAACTCCGGGTTGAATTTATGTAGTCAAAAATTCCCAAGAGAGGTGTGAGACCCAAAAAATAAACAGTGTGCATGCCACAGCCTAAAATCCCATTTCCGAAATTCACTGAATATTTATCTTGGGCAATACTACTTCTTTTTCTCGTAAATAATAATGTTAACCGAAAATTATATTATTTAGTAGTTTGTAGCTCAGGGTCACCAGTTTTGGACAACGTTTCAATCTATGTGAAAATGTTTTTCAAGAAAACAGAGCTTAAAGGTCTCGTTCTTCTTTTTATAAAGATGTTTCTTTACTTGTATTATTCAATGGTTGGCGTCTTGGTTACAACACATGGGGACAATGTCTTATTTGACGAGAGAACCCATCATACAATAAATAGAGGTTGTTGTGCTTTTTTGAGAGAGAGAGAGAGAGAAAGAGAGAGAGAGAGAGATGTATCTTTACTTACACTCAACTCATTCTGCAAATTAATTGAAATAAAAATTTCGCAGCTCCTCGTCAATAGACGATTGTCTCATTCTCTGTTGTCTTCTTGGGACGTTTCACATTCACAAATATAATGTTACTAACTCCAGATCAAACTTAAAACTATATGATATGAAAAATATTATTAGGGGAGACCAGGTCTAGTTGTTACACTTTTTCTTCTAATGGCTGTAGAATTGACATTATCAGGTTTTTGTTATCAATATGCACTGTAAAGATAGAAAGTTTATTGGACTACATGACTGACCTCTATATTCCGCGCATGCGTAATGCTGGTGAGGAAAAAATAGACCCCTCTCACCTGTAAAAAACAACCCCCATATATGGGGTTGTTTGTTACAGGAGCGGTAGTTTGTTGCAGGTTGTGGGGCATTTTGTTACACTAAGTATTTACTTCAGTGAGACGTGTTTCCCGCTTAAGTAGGCAAGTTAAGGGGGATGCCTTACTACTGTTATCCCACAAAGCCACAGTAAGCAACTTCTTGAGTCATTCTCAAATGGCATTGCCACGTTTCGTTATTCGTTTGTATTCGCAAGGCATCTTTCCGAAATACAAAAAGGTAGAAAGTCATTCTGTTACAGGTGTTGGGGCAAGTTCTTACTGTAACAACTTGGGAGTATCAACTAGTCCATCAGCAACCCTTCGCCATTGTCCCGACATTTTGAAATGTGCAAGTGCAATCTTGACATGGTTGTGTCATGACACAGTGGCTAATGTCTTCCTCTCTCATAATCCAGAAAATCTCGGGTATGTATCAATTACACTTGATGTGAATCGAAATCTCCCAAACACCAAGAGGGTTGCATTATCGAGCATTTTCTGAAACACTAACCGGCGACTTTCGACGTACGTCCTTCTGTCACGTAAACACGCGGGTCACCTTCGCGAAGCAGCAGGAAAAATTAGAGCGCCGTCTGTGTTTTATTTTCGGAACTATTTAGAATGTAACAACATGGACGTGTAACAACTAGACCCGGTCTCCCCTACATCCACATAATGAGATACCTAAATAAAGAAGCAAAGAAAACATCTTTCAATTTGGATAGAAAAGAAGACCAGACATAAAAACATCTTTACCTCTCTTTTCCTCAAGTTCTTTTGTTATAAGCCTGTCATTGTCATCATTACCTGTTATCATTACCATCATTACCATTAGACTACCTGTTATCATTACTGTGACTATCCAGTATAACCTACCCCACAAGTCACTATTGCTTTCTGCTAATTATTATGAATTTAATACGTCTTCTGTGTAGCTACCTAGAACATTATCATTTATTCTATGGTTTCAATTCTGAATCACTTTTTGTCTTCAATTTAAAGTGTTCATATATTTTTCGGAAATGCAGGTATAGAGCGCATGCGTGGCGGAGCGGTTTGTTAATTCCATAGGCTACAGCTCCCTCCTGTGTCTCTTCTGCAATGTTGCAATGAAGCCGTGTTGTATTTATTTTCACCCCAATGACGTAGAGAAAAACTAGACTGCGCATTCTCTACTCGTGGTGCATACCGCCATGGTCATATAGGCGCCAGGTTCCGGTGATGGCAAAACCAATGAGCTAAATGCATACTAAACATTAAGCACCCCTGTTTAGAAATAGATCATCTGAAAAAATATCGTTGTTTTGGGGCTTTTTTTTCCAAACAAGGACATACTTACAAGTGACAGCCTTCAGGATATAACCAATATGATCAAAATCAGGTAAACTGATAATCAAAAACGTCAAATATGTAACCATAAATATCAGTAAATCTGTGAATTTAGAGAGAATTAAAAGAAAACATATTTCTGCACGGTTTTCACAGCCAACAGCGCAAATGGAACTTACCATTTTGGCACATAAATCATGCAACCAAATTGTTTAAAGTACTACATGCTTTGTTTTGCCATGACCGGATGTTAAAAGTAACTTACCACGAGTAATGGGGCTTTGCGCGGTTTAGTTTTTTCTCTGCGTCATTGTTTCACCTTAAATGCGCTAACCGCAAAATGTAGCCGGCCTAGTTTACGCAACACAGATGAAAATATTTCTTAATTGATTTTCAATAAGAAAATTATAAATCTGTGAATTTTTTTCATTGCCTTCAAGAAAGAGACATAAAATCTGTACTTAGCGAACATCATTTTGTTGCTGAACAGATTTCTAAAGTGTTTGGATGCCTTAACACACACTGCGTATCAAAAAAGGTAATCCGACTGCTGCCATCAAATTGAAAATGAGCGAATATTTTTCATAAAATGGTAAATTGTCTCACTTTCAACATCTGATATGTAGTCTATGTTCCATTTTGAATAAAATATGGGTTTATGAGATTAGCACATCATTGTATTCTGTTTTTATTCACGTTTTACACAACGTCCCTACTTCATTGGGGCTTGCAATGTTTTATCTACATTTACTTGGAAAAAAAAAAACTCTGAGAAGACATACTTAAAGGTTCACCTATGAACTACATTGACACTACATTGAAGTGTTCAGAAACTCTGAATTTGATGCCCGCCGCACATTCCACATCAGCTGAGACAGGGGAATGAAAAGACTGGAAACGCTGTAAAATCTTCTGAGAAATACTTGTTCAGGGTAAAAGTGAACAGAAGATTCAATTAAGATTCAGTGTTAATTGAGCAGTCATAAAAGGCAGAGTAAAAGACATTTAAATGTTTAATTTAAATGCTAAAAAATAAGAAATACAAATTTCGAACTTTGTTTTGCTATAAATGGGTATGGGTATGGCATATATGGAACGAAGGAGCCTGGAGTAAAATGGAGATGAATATAATGCAGAGGGTTGCAAGCTTTTCATGAAGGACAGGTCCAGTGTGGGAGGTGGGGTTGCAGCTTTCTATAAACATCGAATACCAGGTGACGACATTTGGGGAGAAGAAGAAAACATGAAAATTTCTTAATTTAAACTTAGCTACAGACCACCAGCTGAGGATAGATGTGTGAATGCAGTGTTGCTTGAAAATGCAAATGAGCTATGAGTAAAACAACTATCCTTTAGAGCAACAATGATTACCCTTCTACAAATGGTGACAGGATGAGGAAAAAGTAGGAATATTTTAAATGACTGTTTTGGCACAACTTGTCAGTCAGATAACAAGAGGGAATACAATCCTGGATGATAACTGACCATAACAGAATTTTACTTAGAGAGGTAATGGGCGCACATGGGACAACTGATCTTAATAGTCGCACTGTATTTTGCAGTCCCTCCTCTAAGACCAGGATTTGTAATTTTCAGGCTGGCTATTTTGGTAAAACATGAGAAAATGCTGTACTTACTGTTAGGTGCACACTCTGATATGAGATGATGTCTTACTATGGGTCATACTGTGTACACTTTAGTGGCAGAGAAATGGTGAGATTTATCAAGCTTAATGACTTATTCTAGTCACTATGTCATGCTATGTAAACTCACCCACTTTTTCATAGGCTTCTCAGCAGAATGGGAAATAGAGGGCCAAACTCTTATGTGAGACCTGGAAAAACTCACTGTTGTAGGCTATAGCTACAATGGAACCTCACACATCTGCTATTATTCAATTGAATCATTCACAGACAGCGCTGGCGTTTTTGTGTTGAAAAACAGAACGGAAAGAGAAACCACCGTCAATGTTCCAATTCAGATCGCCGCAACCAGCCTCTTTACAAAAACTGTGCAAAGTGCCACATCAGCAAGAACTGCTATTAGTCTGGCCTGACATATACCTGACCCACCACATTCATACACGCACACACCACTCGGCATTTTAGGTCAGGAGAGTGATAGTTCTGTTTAAATCTTTTTTGTTTACATCTTTTTGGCATGTCTCTGGCTATGTGGGACAGGATGTGGTTTAGAGCAGCACGGCTGAGGTCAGTGAGTGGAAAGATCTCAAAGTTTTCTTTTCAGCTGCGAGAGAGAAAACCGCCCCTGCATCACAGGTACTCCGTCTGCAGCCACAGTATCACTGCTCTATAGGATGAGGAGAAAAAACATGTTAATGCAAAGAACAGACTGTCAATTCTCCAATAATCAATGTGCTGCCTCTCAGCATATATACAGGGCTGGGGAAACATTTCTATTTTATGGTTATGATCAATAATGACAGAAAACGTTGAAATCAATTGGGCATGTACAGAGTGCCCATTCTCACTGCTACATTACTTAGTCAATGTCGTGCAGGGCCACTTGGCCTACGGGCCATAATTCCATAAAATCGTATTGGATACGTTATGCGATTCTGTCTTTCATCTTACTTATTTACCTTACTGTAACTGTGTTGTGACCTAATTTTCTGCAGTACCTGCAACAGCAGCAGTGTCCAGACGTCTCGCTGTTTGTCCGATTGTCAGGCAAGTGCTGTGAGGAGATATCCCAGGACAGGGAAAAATGTCGGCCCGGCAGACGTGCACCACCTACAATCTGAATACAAAAATAACCCAGACTAGAATGAGCCCCTAGAGAACACTGTAGTATCAAATTTCCACAGGTTTCCTCCTAATATGCCAGAAAGTTCCTTTCATTTCCTTCCACGGGCCACTCTCCTCCTCTGGCCGAGAACATAATAATTTACAAGGTAACTGGATGGAGGCGGTGTGGTGTTTGAAAGTGATATTGTGTTATCATACGAGGGAGACAAGGAGTGGGGAGGTCTTGCATTAAACATGCATGAAGAGACAAGCTGATGGTGGATATATAACTCTGGTTAGGGAGGTGTCAGAATGGGGGGGGCAGTTGATAACAAAGACTGAGCTGGAGAGGCTCCCTCAAGTCCACTTTCTCCAAGCCTTTATTCCTGCAGGTGGCACTTCATTAGACCAAATATTTCAAGCTAAACTCATAGCAACAGCAATTCTGACAGTAGTTTTTATATGAATATTTTGCTGGCTGAGTACCAGTTGGCCATATTTCCCTTTTTTGGCCAAAGGTGAGATGGTTATTCGAGGTTAAAACATTGCACAAGAAGACAAAGTTGCTGTATGCTAATGAATGCATTCATAAAGAATCCTTCTCTGCATCTAACCAGCCATGCCTGAATTTGGAGGAGTAAATAAATGCAGAAAATAACGCAAAAATGCATCTTTTTTCTTAGTATTTCATTATGCTGTATAACCGAGAGATGTCTGGGGTGAAAGTCCGGCAGTGTGGGCAAATTCATTCATCATGGACGAGTTGAAAATGATGAAATGGCCCCTATGGATTAACGAGCCGTATAACATCTTTGAAAACACAGGGACATCCAATACAATAAAATATGCCGACCTGTACATGAAGATATCACACAATACAATACAAAAAACAGGCGTCTGGCCAAAAAAAGGAATTGTCCCTTTGCTAATCTGACATCAGCAAAGCGCGCGTTATGTGCGCTGGGGTTTCTTGCACCGCAGCCCCACTCAGTGGCCAGATAAGGAATATATTCTCAAATATGAAGTATGTCACGAGAGAAGATCAGCGATGAGTACTGAATTTTAAAACATTGATACATAAATTTGCTTCAATGCTTACTCCTGCCAAATTAATTGTTAACGGTTATTATTTTTAGGTGGGTATATACCTTTGAACAAGCATGACATTTTTTAAATAACTTCTTTCTTTCTTTTTTCTTTTTTCCATTTTTTAAAATGCAAATACTTTTTTTTGCATTTAATCAGGCTCTCTCTGGCAAATGTTAACTTCATATCATGCAACGATCAAAAACACTTCAGCAGGACAAACATGCACGAGGACACATCAGGCACAGCCTAACTCAGGAAATGTTGAAACGCGGGAATTGTTTGCTGTTGCATCGAGTAACATTGAGGCATTTGTTTTCACTCATATACTTCTCATTTGTCAACGGTGGGCTGATTTTCCAAACCTCATCAGGAGTTATCAACAAGTGTTTTTTCAATCAATTGATCAATCAATCAATCCACCAACAACCAATCAATCAATCAATCAATCAGACATTATTAGTGGGCCAGCTCTCGAATAGTCACATGTAGCTGTAAGAAAGCCCACAATTGAAATTGTGATCATTATATCCCAAAATCAAAGTGTTCAGAGATATGATGTTTTTGCCTCGGCCAAGGCCACTACTGCCCCCACAGATCCTTTGTGTTCATGTGAAAACCTGAATAGTTTTTAAGGGAATTGCACAAAATTTTGGTGTTTATTCTTAGTGCATAGAGGACAAGCCCAACTATTTTGTGTGACCCTATGACCTTTCCTCTTGTGCCACGATAAGGTCAAACTTAACATTTCCAAAAGCAACTGGAGACTGCCAGGGATTGCACCAGCCATACCAGCATTGCTGGTTCTGTTTCCAGTATAGCAGTCCTTAGTATAACATGTTCAGTGTGTGCGTACTCAGACCACACCCTGTTCAATGAGTCCGTGCTCACTACACACCTTGTTCAGTGAGTGTGTACTCAGATCACACCCTATTCAGGGAGTGCATATTTAAACTACACCCGTCTTTAAAGTCAGCTTTCCACCTGTAATGTTGCATGACTATGTCTTAGAAGGTTGTCATGCAGTTGTGTTCACCAGAATTGTTAACCAGCAGACATGCAGGCAGACAAATAAACAGCTGCGAAAATACTGAAAAAATCTTTCATAGCAGTGGTGTTGTGGTTTCAGACTGGTCTTGTTCAAGTTTACTCTGATGACACACAAAGACCAACAAAGACTATACCAGCATACCTATTGCAGCTGGAAATAACGCAAATTTTTTGAGGGGAATCCTGTCAAACATCTTTCGAAGGGTTCTGAGGTAAAGAAAAGCGATGTCATTGATGTTGGTCACGTGATCTTTTTAGTTCATCCCTGGTGCACGCAGGATGAACTCTGTTGTTTTTGTGGTCAGATGACCTTTTGTGTTGCGTCACCACAAAGTCAAACTTTGCATTTCCTAGTGCTATAACACAAACAGTTTTGGTGAAAATCATGTCACACTTACTGTCACACTTATCATTTTTGGTGCAAAAAGAAGGCTTGTAATTGATTTTGATAAGTCCATGACCTTTGCTGTATTTCCACCCCAGACCAAACTTTTCATTATAAAACATAGCAATAACTTGATCGTTTTTAAGGGAATTGCATCTTCCTGTATTTATTCCTGGTGCATGCAGGGCAAAACCTTTGGGTTTATGTGACCCCATGACCTTTTCTGTAGTGCCACCACCAGGCCAAACTCTACATTTTCAAATGCTATAGCTCAAACCATAGATACATATTAACACTAGATGGCTCAAGGCAGAGTTGGCAGCGTCGTCACTGGTCGGCCATCTTAGGACAGGGGACTGCTCTGGTGCGCTGTGCTGTAGTCGGAGGTTAGGTGGATGATTTACTCGCTTAAATACTCGTAACTCGCTGAATTCTTGACGGATTTACAAACTGATTGGGTTATTACAAACCTTAATGTACTTTTTATATCAAATTCAATGGTTTTAAGAATGCAGTTAAATAACTACATCTCTGATGTTTACCCGACAAACCAAGCCGCTTGTTTGAAAATCAGCCGAGAATTTGGGAGAGTTGAGCAATTTACAGTTATTTCAAAGTCCGTGCTCCATTGGCTGTAATGTTATGAGTAATCGAGCAGCCCTGTCCCAAGATGGCCGCCCTGTGACGACGTTACTTCACATTGGCTCGCAGCGTGCTTGAGCCATCTAGTGTTTATGTATATCTATGGCTCAAACAATTTCACTGGGAATCGAGTCACACATCTTGTGGTTGTTTCTGATGCACAGAGAAGGCGAGTTATTGATGCTGATCACCCTGTGTGACTGTTGCTGTCACACCACCATTAGGCAGAAGTTTTCATTTTTAAAAATTGTAATAATTAAAACAATAACTTGGGTAAGATTTGCCATGAATATTTCAGAACCCCAGAATAGATGATTTTCTAGACCCTACACCCTTTCCTGTTGTGCTTCCACCAGGCCTGACTACCCAGGTGAAAAAGTATTACACTTAATTACATTAAAAGTATATTTGTTGCATACAAAAGTTATTACAAATATACTTTTGCAAATTGAGCACAAAAAGTAATATATTTAATATATACTTTTAGAAAGTGTACACTTGAAGTGTACTGAAGTAGTACACAAGTAGTATTCAATGAATACTTGAGCACAATTAATTACACATAAAGGGGGCGAAAAAAACATACACCATACTTAATACAGTCTGTAAAAGTATAATTCAAGTATAGTATTTTTTTACCTGGGTATGGACTACACCTGCGGGGGAAATGCTGTCATTTTTTGGGATATATCCTGCTGTCGTCCATCCACAGCATTTGTCTAATTTATTCTTTTTCTTACTTAATTCCTATTCTTCCATTACCCCCCAAAAAAGGGCGCTATCTTTACACACACAGCTTGAAACTATGTCCAGTGTTCATCTTGTTGCATATTTTGGGAACTGCATTACCTGTATTCAGATCTTTGATCCAACTTTTCACCTACTCTTTTTGCCTTTTGTATTGTGATCCATTAAAGAACACCAGCAACTAAAATGTTGGTTTAAAATCGCACTGACGCAAAATGCTGTGATTGACCCTGTAACAGTGGTGTTATTGTTGGGTCAACAACACCACAGAAGTTGAATTCAATCCAAATTCTTCACTCAACGCCATAGTTCTGTGGTTACAGGGAGGGGGGTAGAATGTCCTGCCTGTAATATAATCACAATGGGAGTTTGACAAACAAGCAAAATACAAAATTTAAGTCTCTCATCAATGCAGATTCAAGCTACTTCTACAGGTACTACTGCATGTCTCCACACATGCAATAGCAGCAGTAGTAGCAGTGTGTGTGTGTGTGTGTGTGTGTGTGTGCGTGTGGGTGTGCGTGTGCGTGTGCGCGTGTGTGTGTGTGTGGAAACGTGTATTTATTGCATCTGTATCCCAAGAATCATGGTTTGGTTCTGCAACACATTGTTTAATTACATTCTGTTCTTCATTCTCACTCACAAAAACTTCTTCATTCATACATTCAAATTGTCTAAATTGTCTTGGCATCCTCATATGGTTGCTATGGTGACTGGCAAAACATTAACTTGTTGGAACAGTTAATGCTAACCAGGCTGATATTTAGATCTTAAGTTTTGGAAAATATATACCATAAAAGAACAACCAGTTCATCTAGCACCATTTCATACAATAGATGCAACACAAAGTGCTTTACAAACGTGCAGCATAAAATGTAAAAGTAGAGTGCTAATAATTTATTTTGAATAAGATGATACTTATTCATCGTACACGTCAATCATATAACCAAACCATTCCAGACTGTAAAGACATTCATATTCAGTAAAGAGAACAACAAAAAACTAATAATAATAATAATTTGGAAGGTTGACCGGTCCAACAACAGCATGTTTCCTAAGTGCATCAGTTTACTTCAAATAAATTCAAGTCCAGAGAAAATGGCAACATTTCTTGACTCTTTGACAGTTTACCTCCTCGGTGCAGACTTAGCTTGCATTTGTGAATGCATTCATGTACGGTGTTTACTGACACAGGTTTTCCAATGTAATCCCAGCCTATGTGTTTACATTTATCACAAAAGCATATTGGTTTTCAACGTAGAGTCATCTGAAAAAATGAAAATCAGGGGACTCAGTACTGATTTTCAACCACGTTCCTCACACATACATTTCTCTAGATTTCTTCAATATTTTAACAGAAGGTCTTGCTTTGTATTCTTAAGTTATTTTAAAAATGATGTTTTATGCAAACCCAGCTCTTCACCAAATCATGAGCCTTGACCACTCGTCAATTTTAGACAACTGGGCCTTTAGCGAAGGCTTTCTTAATATCCACGTATACTACTTTAAACCTGTTTTCATTCCAACTCTTTCCAAGTCCCGGTCCCATCTTTTTCTAGCTTATGGCATGCATCAGAATAAGCATGAATTTCCAAATAAACTTGAAATGTCTTCTTGTTCTTGATTCACAGATGATCTACAAATCGTTGCTTCATTTTTACTTGCATTTTCCATACTGTCCCTCCATTATCAGAAATGGGGTTGTAAACAAATGGGAGTGCAAAGGAAAGATCAATCATCAGACGTAGGACACCCAAGCAATTGGATACACGCAATCGTAACCATCAGTCTCTCATTAAAATGCCCATAATGTGTCACAGTTTGTTGTTTACAGAGATTTCACATCACCCGCCGTCTCCAAACCTTCTCACCACCACCAGCTTCTGACTCTGACCGCCTTCTGCATTGTGCCCATGATTCCTCTGCTGATCTGATAATCCTCTCTTCCAAATGGGGGATGACTTCATCTCTGATCTGCACCTCACCTTGCTGGAGGGTCCTCGAGGATGGAGCCATCGGCTGACATTTTACTAAATTTATTTCGCTGTTCATAAATCTCTTCAACTTTAATTCTGGAGTCTTCGTGATTTTATTTTGGTCACTGTCACAACGTGCCCCAATGCATCTGCAGCTCACCACAAGGAAGTGTCTGCAGACACGGACTCGGACTCGGGCGAGGCGGCAGCGGCGGAGACAACAAGCGTGATTCCATAGTAGCCACTTGACTTGACCGGGGGCTACAATGAGGTGTTTTCAGCACAACAGTACCGATTCACAACGTGTATGGTATGTTAAATTCACTTTTTCAGTCGATGCAGAATGTATAGAACATTTAGCCCTATGAGATGAGTAAGATCATAATCACTCTAATATGAAAATGAACAACATGCCTTCACGTTTTTTGGTCCAGTTATTCACAAAGATGGAGCTGTCACCCCTCTGATCCTCCTCCCACCTCTGCTCTGTAATTGCTGATAAATTGATTGCACAGAGACATAACAAAGATTCTCTCCAGCAGCTCATTTCATGTTCACAAATGCTGTGGTTCAGCTGGGGTCAATGCAGAATCAAAACAGAAGAGGTCAGTTCTGTTCAATACTTCTGGCTCAAGGACGGCTGAAATTTCCATATTTGAGAAATGAAACCTGCGGGGAGATATCCCTGCCTCGGGTCTGGCTGTCTGTTAGCGTTACAGATAAAATTGACTATTCCCACCTCACTTTGCGCTTATTTTTATTATTATTATAAACTTCATTTGAGCTGCGCTGTTCTACAATTATTGCAGCCCGAAGGGATTCACTGGACACAATGAAATAAACACTGATTAAATTAGTTTAAAATCTGAGCCTCTAAAAAATTGATTGAACGTGAGCTGTAGGTTCGTTGCTGGAACCTGAATAAACAGCTTTAAAAATCAGCCCATTTGTCACGCTGCATGAATTCAAATCATCATACAAATCATATGCTTTTTCCTCTCAATCAGAGCACACAAAGATGTGACTGTGAGGCACCTGTGCCCCACTTGTTGGTCCATCTGTCAGGAATCCCTTGTCGCCCTTGTGTATCGATATGGGCCATTAAAACCTCCAACAAAGATGGTTTGGATCAGAACCAAGACAGAAAGAAATGAAGCCACCATGAAAAAGACATCAACAGGGATTTTCCTTTTCTTTTTTTGATTTGATGAGTATTTTCTGGCTGTCATGCCGACTAAAGAGGTTGAAAACACAAATTTCGTATCAAAGTTATTGTAACAACAGAGTGGATCAACTTAAAGCCAAAATGCTACTTGAAAATGCCGTTCACGTGATGTCAGAGTACAGAGGAGCATTTGATGAAGCCAAACACATAGCTCAAGACCTCACAAATAAGTCAGACTCTCAAATACAGTTTGAATATACAGTATGTGAACAAGAAAATTAAAGCTTGACTCAGATGGATTTTGTGAGTGTTGCTCTTCAGATACAGAGAGCTGTTTTCGATTAAATGCCCTCTGGGCCAGCCTGGATATTATAGTTATTATGATCAAGACATATCAAGCAGCCTCCCTTGACAAATGTTATTGATCAGCGTTGTTCAGCACTTGTCTCTAAAATGATTATTATTGACATTTACTCAGTGACTTTTGTCTTTGATGAAGGCCTTTCTCTTGTTTAAACCATCCCTGTTTCTACCAAAAGTGCTGAACAATGGCACAAGACAGACTGACTGTGTTGGCCAGTCTCTACTGAGAGCTGAAGAGCAAAGGGATTGGACCTCAAGTGCAACAAGTATCTCAGACTGGGCTAGCAGTAAGTAAGCCTGGGTGTGTTTAATCTAGTATAACACACTAATCAATTAGATTTGCCTAATTTGTTCAGTGATTAACAAAGGGGGCAAAGACGGTTAATTTTTAAGTCAATATGCCAAAGCTTTTCACTTTATTTTGCGTTTACTCAAATTGTCTTTGTCTTTCATTTTGTTTCAAGTTAAGAAACAATTAAGGGCTCAGAATTATGTGATTTCTTTTTTTAACATTATTATATCAATTTATCTTGGATGTCCAAATAGCAGCAGGTTCATAACAATTTTAGCAAATAACTGACTAAATAAATAACCGAGTAAAAAAATAAATCTATGAAAGTCCATAATTTCTCGGCCATTTTCTGCCAGTCATTTTCTTCCTTTCGGCTGCCTTGAATGGGTGTCTCCTGTGTGATAGTGAGCTCTGCTCTGATTGAGCAAACTACAGAAAAGCAATGTAAGAGCCACAAGGGAGAGTTCAAGCAAGGCAGTACAGAGCTGGGCACACAGAGCTGGTCGGCATGAACTATGCAAACAGCTTATATTATGATATAGAATAAGTGAGCAACAAACTGCATCTTCTGCATGCTGAAGTAGAGAAGAGGGTTTAAGGCTTCACCCTCTCTGGGCTGTTCGAGACACCAGAGGGCACTGTGCAGGAGCAATGAACTGGGAAAATGGTTTTCCAAGAGGAAACATGCAAACCTCATACAGAAAGGCCCAAGCCTGCAAGGGCTCAAACCCATGATCTACAGGTGGCATGGTGGCACAATGGTTAGAACTATTGCCTCACTGCAAGAAGGTTGTGGGTTCAAATCTGGCCTTTCTGTGTCGAGTTTGCATGTGTTCCTGTGGGTTTCCTCTACCTTGTTTTCCCCCACCCACAAAACATGCAATATAGGAAGACTATAGGAGGGGCCGTAGGCGTATACTGGCAGCCACACTTCTGTGGCTACAAAAACATACTTTACCACCATCAGAGTGTGAGTGAATTAATAATGTTTCCATTGTGAAGTGTCTTTGAGTGCCCAGAAGAGCAGAAAAGTGCAATATAAAATTGATGCATTATTATTATTAATTATTATCTCCTTATTGCAAGACAGCAGTGCTACCCACTGCACCACCGTGCCAAATTCTTAATTCAATGAAACTGCCAGAATTTAAGAATAAAAAAAGATCAAGTGAAAGAGGTTTCAGTTTTGCAGGGTTTGCTGTTACACTCCCCTTTAAATGGATTATCCCTTTAATGTTGGGTTTAATATTGGCATTATGCTGGGGTTGGGAGCAGCACTCAGCTCAGCCGTTCAGATTTGTGTGACAGAGGACAGAGAAAGCTTTGGCCAGTGAGGGTGTGTATTACTACACGACAGAGTGCTGTAATATGGGTGCAGAAAAAGTGGACCCATGAAATCTGACTTAAGCACTTTTATTATTGTTCAGTTCCATACCTTCAACATCAGTCCCCCGGTTAAAGTTTACTGGTTTTGTCAGGCCGTTTTGATGTTTCAGTCTATTATCTTTCAGCTCTGAAAAATTTGTAAATTTGAGTCCTTTGTAAAATTGTGCCTTTGTTTTAATCCCTCCCTTGTGTCTATAATTCCGGCTCTCAAACATTTATTTGAGTCTGATACTGTAAAGGCAAAATGAAATCTCCTGTATTAAAGATCTTTATAACTGGCATCGCATCCCACAAAGATTCAGTGAACTTGTAAACTTATCTTCTCAAGAGAAATAACTTTATTATTCCCTCGGCATATAATGCGAGGGGAAATGGCTTATTGCATGGTCCACCTTTCCTCTTCTTTGTCTGTCTCTCTGTCTGTCTATCTGTCCATCTGGCTGTAAACATTTTTGTCTGGAGCATAGCTTGAAAACCTTCAGATATTTTTTTCATAAAGCTTTAGACACAGGTCAACCATATGCTTGAGCAGTGCAATTGCTACTTTGGAATTTTTGACTATTTTATTTTTTACCATTTTTACAGAAACATTAGGTTAATTTGAATGGGAGCAGATGTGCCATTTCCTGATGGCTCTCATTACACCTCTTGCTGAGATACAGTGCACCTTTCCTGATGGTCAGATGCACAACACCCGCCCGCAAGTGGGCTAATGTTAATACCTGCTCAGAATAACATTACCCTCCAACAGAGGCCCTCAAATCTGTATGCTGAATCAGGGCTTTCAACAAGACACGGACACTTCTTCTGCTCAAAGAAGGTTAAAAGTTTAATGCAGGTCGGGCCTCAGTCAATTTCCCTTTGGGTTTCCCTCCAGCACACAGCAAAAAAAATAAAAAAAAAACATGCTTAAAAGACATATGATGCCCGATCAAGGGCACTGCTGTAATCTCACAAGAAAATGACTATGACACACCCATGCCATGTGCCCTTTACATGTACTCATACAGGCCTAGTGTGTGCGTCTGTCATAATCATTGAATCAATGTGACATTCTTTTTTTTGACCTCTCACAGAACTCTCCTGGCCAGTTATTTGACTGCAGAGAATTTTTGGCGGGGCATATATGTAAATTAGACATTACTCCTTAAATGAGCGCACCAATTAAATTATGGGTGAGAATTGGAATGGGGAAAAATTTAGGCCCCCAGGAAGCAAGCTCTAATGCTCCTTAATTCCATTCAAATTTGCAAAGCGCCAAGATTGGCTCAGAGAACTTCACATTAAATATCTGGCCGCGAGCTTTTTCTCGCCTGGCAAAGCGAGGGTCTTTTCAGGCTGAAACAATCTGTACGCAGAACAATGAAGTCTAATATAGTCTAAGAGGTAGACTGAGCGATTGTAAATGATGTGTGTTAGGGTGAAGTACTGTCATGTATCTATCTCTCAGAGCCACTTGATTAAGAGAATCCTGTCTGAGCTCTGATAACACTGAGCTGCACGATAATGTAATTGCAGCCAGCATTCTGTTACAAATCCAAGCCAGAAACTCCATGCACAAAGGGTATGGCCAACCGCACCTCAGGAGATCCTGAATGCTTCCTTCCTCCACAATGCTAACGGGCGATTGTTTTTGAACTGGACACACCTGTTTAATTTTGCACAGATTAAATTATCCATTGAATTATTAAAGCAGGCAAGCTTTCTGCCTCTCTAAATTGTTGCTCTTTGGTAGTCAATCATTGCTATTTTCAAGCCTCTCTTCTCCTCCCCTCACTTTGTGTGCTTTGTGAGTCTGGCTGATTGAGCACAATTTATTTTTAAAGACGCTCGATTCCCACAGATGTTTTTGACGTTTGTACTCAGCATTATTATTGGTTGCTGCATGCAAATTGGTCTTCAAAAGCGTGTCACTGTCATTTATGAGCGCCAATGCGAAAGCCAGAGCGCTCAAATGCAGCACGTTCCACGGCCAACTGTGGGCTGTCGTCCCCAGTGACGACGCACCCCCAGCCCCACGTTGGCCGCGGCGACAGGTTTGCAGCTTTCTCGAACCATCTGGCTGGATTCCTGTGTGACCTCTATGGGAGCCCTAATCAGAACAAAATGGTCGTCCTCTCCTGCAAAGGGGCCTGCCGCCTCAGGTGAAGCTCCGCAGATGAAAGGCTTGATTTCGTGCTCCATGACAGCTGTATATTAATCTAAAGAACTTCTGACAAATCAAACAGATTTTTTTTTCTCTCTCTCTCTTCCAAACACATCCCTGGAGCTCCTCATCAGGCCAGGTATGGACTTGAAACGAAATAGATTTCATCTTTAAGGGATGGGCTCCGCTGAAACCCCACCAGCTGCTGCTGCTCTTCTTCTCTGTTTTTAATACTTCTACAAACTTGTGCCATATTGAGAGCAATAAAGCAGGAACACCACGACTTCAAACTAATTCAGTAATTGAGGGATGAAATGGGCGCATTTGCAGGCAATGAGCGTCCTGATCAGAGCCGGAATATTAAAGAGGCCCAGACTGGCAGCGCAGTGGGGGGTGCTCTCCACATGAAGGCTGCTTGTGGAAGAGTGTTAAAAGTGCAGGGTGCAAGTTTACACGAATGCGGCGCAATGTTAAAGGTCTCATGCTGTTATTTTGGTAAGCTATTTTATTCTTGGAAGTCCAAAAGGCAGGTTTATTAGCTCTTTAGCCAAAAGAAAACCCATATAATCCATAAATTCCATGCCATTTGCTGGCTGTCATTACCACCCTTCTGAAGGCCTTTTTGAATGGGCATCCCCTACAATTGGCTGATGCACAGAATTACTGGCCCCTTACACCATACATCAATGGATAATGACCAATCAACGTATCCTGGATAAATTTGCATTCACTGATTCTTTTGTACATGGACATAGAGAATCCTTGACAATCAATTCCAGGTTTGCTGTTTCTTCACGAGAACTTGGCACTGCCCTCCAGTAGTAACTTTTTAGTGACGTCAGCCTTGCCCTGACCCTCATTTAACCTCTTTCACTCCAGACTTCCTCTTGGAGGGACTTTGACACGGTTCTAACCTTGCCTTGAACTGCATTACATTACAACTGAGAGCTAATTAGCTCAGCAGCCAAGATCCAACCATATTAATTTACCCTCAGCTTGCATTATTGTTCACTGCAATTATTATCAAGCATTTTCCTATCCACATTAATGGTGACATAAAACGTCAATGTCTCAGAAAGCTTCTGAATTCTTGTGGCTCACAAAATGTTTTTTTTTTTTTTTTTGCGTCCGATTGGCCTGATATGCCCAAGGGCTCATTTATGCTCAACGTTAAGTACAAATACGGATACCTATACAAATAGAACCTTCTATCTTTACTCTGCATTCATTTCGTCAGCATATCTGCACATTTGCAGGAAGCTTACAGATAAGTATGAAACAGAGAAGTACCACTGCCAAAGCACCGGTTAATTAATCATTTTTATTATTATTTTTTCCCCATCTGTACAATATCACTATTAAGTGCATTGTCATTGTAGTCCTTCAATTATCTATCATTTATTAATATTTTCTAAATAAATACAGGCTTATGCACTGGTCTTGATAATTCAGTGAGTAAATTGTGTGATTATTAATCAAGTGATCTTAAACAGGAACAGTTTGAAAGCAATTAGTGCATTTAAGGATCAGAGGCTCACTGTAAGTCATTTGAAAATCCTGTAACGTCAGTGTTACTGCCAGGGGGACGTTAGGCTTTAGGCTTTAAAAAGCAGACTGATGTAAAGTGATAAGTACACACAAGGGGGTGTGAATTACAGCAGGAATGTTGATGTTGAGAAATGCTTAAAAAGTAGCAGTGCTTTGAGTACAAGGGGGTAGGGCGCTGTTATGGCCCCAATTTGTTATTACAATTTACAACACAACAGCTACAGTAACAGCAAGGGATGACAGAAACAGTTTTAAAAACTTGAACACATTTAATGAATATAACAAAGACTAAACTACTATCTACACTTAAGACCAAGATTGAACACAACAAAAACAGAAATATTTACAGTCCCTCTTTGTTGGGGTGGCTTGGTGATGTCCTGGGCAAGGAAAAATGCTCTAACACAGGCAAAAATCCACAAAAGAAAACTTCACAAGTCTTGAACAGAATGACAGGTCTGGTCACACGTATCCTTCTTCTTTCAATTTCTCCTACTACTTTACTGTCTCAATTCTTTTCCTTATATACTCTTTTGCAGACCCCACCCACATTTAGACCTCTTTTTTTTTATTTTCGGGGACTTGCCCCAGACATGTCCAGGACATGTCTAAACCTAGCTCCAGTCTGAGCTCAATAAAAGAAAGGTAAATGCTGCCATCTAGTGGCCTCTATTCACATCACAGCGCACAGAGAAAGGTGATGGGCATGAACTGTGTAAAGTGGGCCTGTTTATGACATAGAAAGCAGCAGGAATTTCAAACCGCGTGTTTCAAATGCTAAAGTGGAGATGGGGGGGGGGGTCCAAGAGCAAAACTTTGGTCTCTTAAAAGTCAACTCTCTCTAGGCTGTTAAATACCGTGAAGACAAATATACCAGTCGACCGAACTGGGAAATAGGATTTTCCATAATATGGGTCCTTCAATAGACAGGAGACATTGAGGCCAGTAGTATCTCTGCCATGTAGGCTACTAAATTCACTTGACTTCGGAAAAAGTACAGCTGTGCTCATAGTCGCCACAGCATTTCAAAACTTCCTGGGAGTTTTTCAAGAAACATTGACAATAACAAAAGCCACAAAAGCCAAATAATCCAATCAGTTGTTTCACTTAAAACAGGATTGTGTAGCGATTCAATATTACCTCAGTGAATTCTGTATATTGTTTCTTTCCACAAAACTTCACCATTTTGTTGTGTATGCAAGCAGCCTTCTAGGCATCTGCTGGTGAATCTGCCTTGCCGTCGTGTAAGCATGTAGTCCACAGTTCACACATAACGTTAACAAAAAAAGGTATTCTGCTTAGATCAAAACATTTTAAAAACGCTCTTTCTCCTAGTTGAAACCTGTCGCCCACAAGGATTTTATCATCGCCCAAGAGAATTCCTTTCAAATTTACTGCTTAGCGGAACACTTAGTATTGGTGGAAAACGTTACAAGACTAATATTAATGTACTGCTTTCAAACTGCCGTTTGTGAAAGTTGAAGAGTTACAATTTACGGAAGGCTTACTTTTTTGTTCCACTGGTTATTTGGTGTTTGTGTAGACGACACTGATAACCATACGGTGACCACAGGTTTCAGCATTGATCATTATGGTGACTATATGTGGAGCTGGGTGAAGACAAAAGGAGACCTCTCTATGTCTGTTGTAAGGGTTGGAGCTCAGTAGTTATAAAAAGTTAAGGGCAAAGCCCAGCTATGAAGAAGAATTCTGGGTGAACTGGAACAGGCTTCTGAATGCAACTCTTCCGAGAGAGAGTGGAGGACTGCGCTGGTCCGAGCTGCAAAGGGCCGGGCTGGACTGAATCGAACTGAATAGTACTTATTTACAAGGTATATGAAATGGTTACTACTACTGTATTTCACTGAATGAAACACATAATTTCAAAGAACGACATGCATCCTTTAGTCGTAAACATTAGCTAATTTGCATCTTGACTAAACCCTTTTACTTTTCTTTGTTTGAATGAATCATTCCATTCATTTAAATTTACAGAGAAAAGGCAGAAGAAGTCAAAGGCTCCTTATCAGTGACGGGTCCTGTCCCAGGTTTCCTCTGCCAGTTAGATGGATCAGATGCGGCCGATGGGTCCGCCCCTGACTGGCACTCAACAGCTGCTGAAATAACCTCTGCTCAGTGCGAGGGTCCGAAAACAACTACGCCCAATTCATACGCCACTCCTGCCCTGGAACAAATTAATCGGCTCGCGTGCCAAGGAAAACACTTTAATCAGCTGGTTTCCTCTCATTAAAACTTAATTAGCCTGACACTGATTTCCTGCACAAGAATGTATTAGGCTACTTAGAGCTAATTAGAGATGGAAAATATCACACCGAGAGACCAGAGGAAATAGAGAGGGAAAGTGCGAACACATTCACACATGCAGGCACAAAACACACTCACGGTGCAACATATGCACACAACCATAAACACACAAACACTGAACAAAAACACAATGAACTTACACAGACTCAACAAAGTGTGTATTTGGAAGGGAAAAAAAAAACTAATTGGTGTAATAATTTTTTTTAACCTTTATCCCTTATAATGTTTGAAAAGAGAACAGGTTCAGTGAATGAATTAACACAATGAGGAAAACGAATAAATACAAAGCTGCGCTCCATCAAAAACACACAGCAAAGAGCACTGAAAATGGTGTAAAAGATTTGTATTCTTTCTTCACTACTGCGTCCTTGATCAAAGATTTGCAAATCAATGGCGATAATTTTTAAGACGGCTTTACTGTCCTGTAACAACACTAATGAATTATTGTGCTTCTTCTCATGAGGCCATTGTTTGACATTTCACTGAATCAACCCTGAAAATGAGCGCAATAGCCAAGAATTTTTACCAAACTGAGGTTGACTCAAAACATCTAGAATGAAAATCTACATGGTTTTATAACGCCAACATTTTAATGGGGTAGCATTTCAATTCTGAGCAGTTGCTGTGGCCTTGTTGCGAACAGCACAAATACTTCTCACTGTTATTTGATGGCACATTTACCACACATTTAAACAAGTAAAATCCAAAGGCAAATTCATCTACTCACTTATCTATTCAATCTAGACACACACACACTAGCGGGAATGTACACGCACACATGCAGACACACATGCATGGATACCCACACATGCATGCACTCACAGAAACATTTCCCTCTTCAAAGTCTAACATTTGTCAAGCTAACTTGGACTTCCTCTTCTTAATGAATCATGAAGTTTGACTTAAGCAGTAATAACACTGTTTACAGAAGGAAAATGTTCAGTTTGTTTTCCATCAATTAAGCTTCATGACCAGGCCTCTGCAAGAGGCACAACTCCACTCCCCATCATTGTACCCAAGACCAAGTGTTTATTAACAGGTGGTTATAAAAAAAAATGGAGTAGTAGCAAATGTGGATGTTACAGGAAAGGAAAGTGTGGCAGGGTGGAATAGGTACAAAATCAGGAAACAGAAAAGAAAATGTTGAGTGAAGAGAAAAATTGGCTGGCAGAACAGCAATCCTCTCCAATCAGGCTAAGCGTAGCACTGCTAAAGGCCTGTTCACCCATAGACGCAGCGTCTACTACGATGGAAAAGTGGCCAAGAGCGTGGCCAATCGTGGGCCAAACGTGGGAGGATCTCCAAGAGCGTGGTTTGGTCAGGACGGGATCTCGTAGGTCGGGAAGCTGCACACTCGTGCACAAAATAAGCGTAGCCGGGTTGTGGCCAACAAAAAGTGGGGCAAAGTCTTATTAAGAACGTAGTGGGAACGCCATTATCCTACCAGCAGCGTGAGCATCATGGTGAGATCTCTTTGGTTGTAATAAAAACGCAGCATCGTTCTTGTTGGAGCAGAGCCAGTTGAATCAACTCAGCATCAGGTCTTTTCTTCTTTGATGTTGGGAAAGAATTGGCTAAATGCTTGAACACCCCCAATTTACGTATATAGATGTAGGGGAGACCAGGGTTACCTTGTCATGATTTTGTATTTGGCTCCATAACTCTCTGTTGTTAAAACCTAGAGAAATACCTTTATGGTATATGTGTGGTGCAGACTGTCGCCTATATAATTTATATGATGCAATCTCAGTAAAACATATATTTATGTCACAATATTCAATTTTCGATATATCACAAACATGCCTAAGTAACCCCGTACCCGGGGTTACTTTGTCAGATGGGTGGGGTAAAATTATTATAGTAGACAATCAGCTGAAGCTGAAAAAGACAGTCCAATATTCTCATCACAGAAATGGTGAGAACTGTTTTATTTTTACAATGAACCAACACAATCTATGATTTATGCATAATCACCATTAGAGTTGTAGTTATGACATATGTAGGCGAGCCCACTGACACAGTCCTCAGGTGCCCACCCTTTGCATGAGAAGCAGTAGACCCACTCCTCTCCACCTTTGGATGATGAGTCAGGACCGCGGCACCAAAGAGGAGCAGCAAACATTCCCACTGACAAAGGAATGGAATGAAATGCAGAGGCCTCAGGGCTGGCACCTACCGACCCTAAATACGCTGCCAACAACTGCACTTTAATGGGCCCCACCTGTGGCCCATTAAGGTGGAGGTGAAAGAATGAGAAAGGGGAGGGGCTGCAAGGAGCAAACCCTTACACATTCATACTTGTGTCCCCCAAACAAAGGCCCTAATAAAAACATTAAATAAATGCAAATATTAGAATTATTCAGACACTATAGATGTCTGAAAAACAATAAATTGGCTCCTATATTTGACTTTTTAACATACATATTAGTATATTTTTATTTCGGCCTAACTCAGGACCTACAAGTGGTGCAACCTCAGCACCCTGACGAACTAACCCCATGCTGCTTGGCCAGTGTAGCCTCGTGCTCCCATTTTGGAAATCAGGCTTCATTTCTCATCTCATGATCGCAGCAGGCCTTTATCTTTTGTGTTGTTAATAACTCAAGTTACACACATTTATGAAACAGTAAAACAAAGTGGAAATCTTTGTCTTCAAAGAAGCTGGAAACATTTCTTTCAGAAACTTAAAGTTTACAATTTGGGTCAAAATTCAGTTATTTAGGCAGAAAACACTTTTGTACATGACACTGCAAGTCCTTCATCTTTCCAAGAGATGATGTTGCTGGGATGTCACATAATTTGTACATTTTCTTTTTCTCGTCTGTGCGTTTGCAATGAAAAACCTGGGGTGACAAACCTAACCCGTGGCCAAAGTAACCCCGGTCTCCCCTAACTCTCGTTTCTTGATATAGGTTGCATGCTCCAGGTCTCTGGGCTGTAGTAATGAGCGCTACAATTGGTGGTACACAAATCAATTTTTAATCTCCGTTCATTGTTAATCACACCAATACAGTACTCTACAGCTATCGTTACATCCAACAAAATGAACTGCTCAGCTCAATAGTTTTTTCTGCTACTTTCGTTTTCTCCGTCACGCTCATTCTTCCCCAGCAAAAAAACTATAAGTAGGAACTAATATTTAATTGAAGCAAGATTACATAAATTATACCTTAAATCAGTGCACAAAATAATTGCATAAATTAAAGAATAAGTACAATGACTTTTGCTTACTGTACTGTATTTTCATCACTCACTGAATTTTACTGACGCATCACATAATCAGTTGAGCAAGTATGAGATACTCCAAAGAAATATAATGCATACAGTAATTACAATTACATAGTCATCGCCACAAATCGTACTAAAAGCGTAATATGGTCAGCACCAGCGTAGCGACATCGTCCAACAATCTTCTAGGTCTGTGTAACAACGTAGTATGGTCCTGTATGTCATAGCGGCAACGTAGTAGAAACAACCGCTTGGTCGGGATTGGTCTAGGTGTATTCGTAGTGGCAGCGAGTCAGCAGCGCTTTTGACGTAGAAGCATCGCTATAACGTCATGATGTAGTCTTTAATTTCCCAAATTGCTGGATTTCATCTGACAGAGATAATGGCCTGATTTGATTACTTTTTCAGATCGGGTGATCGGCATGGTCTTCGTAAGGTTGCAGAGCTGTGTGAATGGGGTTTAAAGTCCCCCTCACACTGAGCACAGCACTGCTAAAGTCCCCCTCACACTGAGCACAGCACTGCTAAAGTCCCCCTCATACTGAGCACAGCACTGCTAAAGTCCCCCTCACACTGAGCACAGCACTGCTAAAGTCCCCCTCACACTGAGCACAGCACTGCTAAAGTCCCCCTCACACTGAGCACAGCACTGCTAAAGTCCCCCTCACACTGAGCGCAGCACTGCTAAAGTCCCCCTCACACTGAGCACAGCACTGCCAAAGTCACCCTCACACTGAGCACAGCACTGCTAAAGTCCCCCTCACACTGAGCGCAGCACTGCTAAAGTCCCCCTCACACTGAGCACAGTACTGCTAAAGTCCCCCTCACACTGAGCACAGCACTGCTAAAGTCCCCCTCACACTGAGCACAGCACTGCTAAATCCCCCCTCACACTGAGCACAGCACTGCTAAAGTCCCCCTCACACTGAGCACAGCACTGCTAAAGTCCCCCTCACACTGAGCACAGCACTGCTAAAGTCCCCCTCACACTGAGCACAGCACTGCTAAAGACCCCCTCACACTGAGGACAGCACTGCTAAATCCCCCCTCACACTGAGCACAGCACTGCTAAAGTCCCCCTCACACTGAGCACAGCACTGCTAAATCCCCCCTCACACTGAGCACAGCACTGCTAAAGTCCCCCTCACACTGAGCGCAGCACTGCTAAAGTCCCCCTCACACTGAGCACGCCACTGCCAAAGTCACCCTCACACTGAGCACAGCACTGCTAAAGTCCCCCTCACACTGAGCGCAGCACTGCTAAAGTCCCCCTCACACTGAGCACAGCACTGCTAAAGTCCACCTCACACTGAGCACAGCACTGCTAAAACCCCCCTCACACTGAGCACAAGACTGCTAAATCCCCCCACACACCAAAGACAGCACTCCTAACGTCCCCCTCACACTGAGCACAGCACTGCTAAATCCCCCCTCACACTGAGCACAGCACTGCCAAAGTCCCCCTCACACTGAGCACAGCACTGCTAAAGTCCCCCTCACACTGAGCACAGCACTGCTAAAGTCCCCCTCACACTGAGCACAGCACTGCTAAAGTCCCCCTCTCTCTGAGCACAGCATTGCAAAATCCCACCTCACTCTGAGCACAGCACTGCTAAAGTCCCCCTCACACTGACCACAGCACTGCTAAATCCCCCCTCACACTGAGCACAGCACTGCTAAAGTCCCCCTCACACTGAGCACAGCACTGCTTAAGTCCCCCTCACACTGAGCACAGCACTGCTAAAGTCCCCCTCACTCTCAGTACAGCATTGCTAAATCACCCCGCACACACAGCAAAGTGCTGCTAAAGTCCCCCTCACACTGAGCACAGCACTGCTAAAGTCCCCCTCATCCTGAGCACAGCACTGCTGAACCCCCCCTCGCTGCGCCCACAGCATTGCTAAAGACCCTCTCACACTGAGCACAGCACTGCTAAAGTCCCCCTCACACTGAGCACAGCACTGCTTAAGTACCCCTCACACTGAGCACAGCACTGCTAAAGTCCCCTCACACAGAGCAAAGCACTGCCAAAGCCCCCCCTCACACTGAGCACAGCACTGCTGAATCCCCCCTCACTGTGACCACAGCATTGCTAAAGTCCCCCTCACACTGAGCACAGCACTGCTAAAGTCCCCCTCACACTGGGCACAGCACTGCTAAAGTCCCCCTCACACTGAGCACAGCACTGCTAAAGTCCCCCTCACTCTGAGCACAGCACTGCTAAAGTCCCCCTCACTCTGAGCACAGCACTGCTAAATCCCCCCTCACTCTGAGCACAGCACTGCTAAAGTCCCCTCACACTGAGCACAGCACTGCTAAAGTCCCCCTCACTCTGAGCACAGCACTGCTAAAGTCCCCCTCACTCTGAGCACAGCACTGCTAAATCCCCCCTCACTCTGAGCACAGCACTGCTAAAGTCCCCTCACACAGAGCAAAGCACTGCTAAAGCCCCCCCTCGCACTGAGCACAGCACTGCTGAATCCCCCCTCACTGTGACCACAGCATTGCTAAAGTCCCCCTCACACTGAGCACAGCACTGCTAAAGTCCCCCTCACACTTAGCACAGCACTGCTAAAGTCCCCCTCACACTGAGCACAGCACTGCTAAAGTCCCCCTCACTCTGAGCACAGCACTGCTAAAGTCCCCCTCACACTGAGCACAGCACTGCTAAAGTCCCCCTCACACTGAGCACAGCACTGCTAAAGTCCCCCTCACACTGAGCACAGCACTGCTAAAGTCCCCCTCACTCTGAGCACAGCACTGCTAAAGTCCCCCTCACTCTGAGCACAGCACTGCTAAATCCCCCCTCTCTCTGAGCACAGCACTGCTAAAGTCCCCCTCACTCTGAGCACAGCATTGCAAAATCCCACCTTACTCTGAGCACAGCACTGCTAAAGTCCCCCTCACACTGACCACAGCACTGCTAAAGTCCCCCTCACACTGAGCACAGCACTGCTAAAGTCCCCCTCACACTGAGCACAGCACTGCTAAAGTCCCCCTCACACTGAGCACAGCACTGCTAAAGTCCCCCTCACTCTCAGTACAGCATTGCTAAATCACCCCGCACACACAGCAAAGTGCTGCTAAAGTCCCCCTCACACTGAGCACAGCACTGCTAAAGTCCCCCTCATTCTGAGCACAGCACTGCTGAATCCCCCCTCACTGTGACCACAGCATTGCTAAAGTCCCCCTCACACTGAGCACAGCACTGCTAAAGTCCCCCTCATTCTGAGCACAGCACTGCTTAAGTACCCCTCACACTGAGCACAGCACTGCTAAAGTCCCCTCACACAGAGCAAAGCACTGCTAAAGCCCCCCCTCGCACTGAGCACAGCACTGCTGAATCCCCCCTCACTGTGACCACAGCATTGCTAAAGTCCCCCTCACACTGAGCACAGCACTGCTAAAGTCCCCCTCACACTGAGCACAGCACTGCTAAAGTCCCCCTCACACTGAGCACAGCACTGCTAAAGTCCCCCTCACTCTGAGCACAGCACTGCTAAAGTCCCCCTCACTCTGAGCACAGCACTGCTAAATCCCCCCTCACTCTGAGCACAGCACTGCTAAAGTCCCCTCACACTGAGCACAGCACTGCTAAAGTCCCCCTCACTCTGAGCACAGCACTGCTAAAGTCCCCCTCACTCTGAGCACAGCACTGCTAAATCCCCCTCACTGTGACCACAGCATTGCTAAAGTCCCCCTCACACTGAGCACAGCACTGCTAAAGTCCCCCTCACACTGAGCACAGCACTGCTAAAGTCCCCCTCACTCTGAGCACAGCACTGCTAAAGTCCCCCTCACTCTGAGCACAGCACTGCTAAATCCCCCCTCACTCTGAGCACAGCACTGCTAAAGTCCCCTCACACCGAGCAGAGCACTGCTAACGTCCCCCTCACTCTGAGCCCAGCACTGCTAAAGTCCCCTCACACTGAGCACAGCACTGCTAAAGTCCCCCTCACTCTGAGCACAGCACTGCTAAAGTCCCCCTCACTCTGAGCACAGCACTGCTAAAGTCCCCCTCACTCTGAGCACAGCACTGCTAAAGTCCCCCTCACTCTGAGCACAGCACTGCTAAAGTCCCCCTCACACTGAGCACAGCACTGCTAAAGTCCCCCTCACTCTGAGCACAGCACTGCTAAAGTCCCCCTCTTAATGGGCACAGCACTGCTTAAGTCCCCCTGCAATAAAATCCATTTTAAATCAATAAATTAATTTTAACTAAATATTTCATGTCATATTATGAAGCTATTTCGTAAATAGCCTTGTAATAAAGATAATGACTCGATCGCTGTACATTATCCCTTACTGCACAGTGAGCAAGAAGCAATTGAAACAGACTTAAGACAAGTCGAGTCTGAACAGCCCGGCAGCCGCAATCGCTGAACAAGACAAAATGATCTGTTCTCTAAAAATGGGACGTCTGCTGCTTGCCTGGGAAGAAAAATAAATTGATGCAGTCAAATCACATTCTTCAACACCTGTTGGGCTTATATTGCCTACTGATATGTTCATGAGAGATGCTGAATCAATGCGTTAAAATTAATATTTCGTCTTTATTAATAAACTTACTGTAAACATGATGACTGGTAATCCACTGAAGTGATTTTTGAGGGGCGGGCAGCACTAAATGTCTAACTTACATGTTCTATAACAGAGTGTCATGGACAAAATGGCACCACATTTTTCAGAAAGGATCAAAACTCAGAAGGTAAAATATCAACTTGAAGGAAACCCACACTTTGAAAAGTATAGGTTCGCTCATCAGTGGTCCCTCACACAGAGTGCAACATTTCTGAGGTCCCTCTCACACAGGCAACAGCACTGCTACGGTATGAGGTGATGACGTCACGCCGATGTCGGAAGTAAAAGTCCCCATTCCATAGTTCCCCAATTGGGCATTCCAGATTCGGGTGGGATTGGAGATGCCAAATTAAAAAAAATAAATAAATAAAAATTCAAAAAAAAGTCCTCTTTCATTTTACCCTTAGACTTTTTTTTTTTAAATATTCACTTTTCAAGCTCTTTCCGTTGTTTTCAAGCCTTTATCGACTGCAAGATTTTACGTCATATTTCCAAGTAACAACAAATGTGGTTTTTCTTGAACAGTGTCAGCTATCATATAAATCATTTTTATTTTACACCACCATGCTAATCCTCTGTAGTCTAACAACTACACGGCCCATGATTCTCCTGACTCCCGGGCTAAACGATTTCATAAAATGCGTTAGAAATTTCTTGCACCTTGCCATCGCCATTAGTTTGCTCAGCCTAGTGAGATTGTGAATTAGTTGGCAACTCTAAGTTCCACTTAGTTATGCTTACCTGTAGATATTAATATTAAGTTTTACATCTAGCACCAATTTACTTTGATAGCCAGGCATCTTTGGCCAACATTTGTTCGCTTTAAAACTCGGTTGCTAGTGAGCGTGGTAATCAGCTTTTTCAACGCATATCTGACCTAGCTACTCGGCTAAGAAAGGTAAAGCGTTCAACCTGAAAAACACGCTCCCAACAGCAAAAGAAGGTGGCGGGAGTATCATGCTCTTGGGTTGCTTTTCAGCGAATGGGTTTGGAAACCTAGTTATTAAAGTTAATGGCATTATGAAACAGGACCAGTATATACAGATCCTTAGTGAAAACATTAAGCAATCTGCCGAAAAACTTGGTCATGGGCAGGAATAGATCTTCCAACAGGATAATGATCCCAAACACATAGCCAAATCAGTCAAGAAATGTTTAGAGGACAACAACGTGAATGTTTTTGATTGACAAAGCCAGAGCTACGACCTAAATCCGATCAACAATCAGGGGATGGAACTGAAGACCAAGGTCACAGCAAGGAAACCCTAAAAACTTAAGGACCTGGAGAAATCCGCCAAAGAGGAGTTGGCCGAAATCCCCGTTCAGATGTGTAGAAACCTTATCATCAACTAAAGGAAGCATTTGGAGGCTGTAATCGCGAATGAAGGCTTTGCCATTGATTTCTGCAAAAAGGGTATGAATAATTCTGGAAGTGGCATTTTTTGTAAATCTGTCAAATAAAGTACCATAAAGTTTTGTATTTCAGGAAAAATCGTGCTACAGTACTTCTTACAGTCGCATGTCAACTTCCTGAGTCATTTGTACAAGAATAAATTTGATTTGTCAAAAAATATACTGAAATAACTCAAAATTTGATAGAGGCATGAATAATTTTGGGCATAAAGGCCCGTTCACGCATAGACGACACTTCTACTACGATGGAAAAGTAGCCAAGAGTGTGGCCAATTGTGGACCAATCGTGGGAGGATCAACATGAGCGTGGTTTGGTCAGGGCGGGATCTCTTAGGTCGGGAAGCTGCACACTCTCCCCATGCTTATTTTGAACGTGCACAAAATAAGCGTAGCCGAGTCGTGGCCAACAAAACGTAGGGCAAATTCTTATTAAGAACGTAGTGGGAACGCCATTATCCTACAAGCAGCGAGAGCCTCGCGGTGAGATCTCTGTGGTTGAAATAAAAACGCAGCACCGTTCTTGTTGGAGCAGAGTTAGTTGACTCAAATCAGCATCAGGTCCGTTCATCTTCGAAGTTGAGGAAGAATTAAAAAAATGCTTGAACACCCCCGATTTATATAGATGTAACCCTCGTTTCTCAATTTAGGTTGTGTGCTTCACACTGTAAAAACTGTTACTTAGATAAAACTCAAAAAAAAAAAAAAAATAGGCAACATTTTCCAAGAACTTTTTCTTAGTTTTGTGAACTTCTTGTTTTTTTAAGCTGAGAAAACTCAATCAGAAAATTTTAGCATAAAGTTAAATTTTTAAGAACAGTCTACAAAAAACACCCCAGGAAATTCAGTACAACCATTGTCAAAATGGACAGCATTTTAACTTCATCTAACTTAATTAAATTAAGTTATATTTGAAAGAAAACCTGAATTTCTACTTTCATTTTATTTTTTTTCATATTTTCCAATTCCAAACCTCTCCCAGGTGACCACCTGCTCTGCAGGCACCATTAAACAAATCAATATGCAGTAGGCTATTAACAACTGGTCTATCAATGGGGTCCTTTTGTTACTGGTTTTGACCCGGGCTTGCCTGGGCCTGCAGAGTCGGCATTAGTAAGTTGTACTTGTTTTGTCCATATTCTCGATATCTCTGCATCTTTCGGCCACAGAAACATTCCATGGCCATATGCATGCGTTGCACTGCATGCCCACGCCGCACATTGTTTTCCGTTCACTGTCGGTGATTTTTGTTGGTCCGTTCTATCAGATATTCTCCATCCAGACCAGAGTCATAAACTACGGCTAACCACCTAGGCACAATCCGAGTACAACTTATGAAGTCACGTGGCTGAGCTGGCCCAGCGCAAATCTTCTCGATTGAGGCAAAGATGGCGTTCCCTCAAGTGCATAATTAAGCAGATAAAGTGCGTTTTTTTTTTTTTAAAACATTGCCTAAAGTACACAATATTAAAACCATCACTAATTGTTCAAGATCGGTAATTTGTTGCATTTTATCACTTAAAAAACAGAGCTGAATTTCATGTCCTAAGCTCTTTAAGTTGCATGAAGATCCAGTTCTAAGTCTCTCATGCCCATTGTAAGCCCTTCTCAACTTTGGAAAGTGTTAGAATGATTTCTCCAACTGGTCTGCAGCTACAAAGCTGTAAAAGCAGCTGGGTGCTGTGATGGCTGGTATTTCGAGACGCTAAATGCAGTGGCCGGAACGAAAGGAAGCACGGCAAAATGACGAACACAGATAAAACAAGAGAGAGGGGCTCGCGCTTCCAAAGGACATAAATCTCGATCCGAGTAATAATAAGGAAGCAACGTGAGCTAGACAGAGCAAAATAAAGGAAAAATCTCGGAAGCCCCGGCACCTAGACGGTGCACAGACAGAGGAAGAGAGAGGGAAAAGAGGGAGATCATTTCCCTTACTAACTAACACTTGCCTCTTTTGCAGCTAAATCCTAACCAACTTTCTAGCTAGAGAACTTATGGGCTATAGTGCAATCACAACACTGACACTCTAGCAAAGGTGGCGAGGCGGAACTTGGGCTTAAATAGAGTCCTGGCGCCACCCACAATTAATGCCATCTGGCCAAAGAATCCGATGTGGGAAAAACGATATCGTCCTAGATGAGAGTAACAAAGAAAGCTTCCACACAAACGCCAACCTCCAAAACCATGACAGGGGCTACGTGCTGTGTGTAGAGAAGCAGTGCTCACACAGGCATCATTAAAGGCAAAGAAAACATTTGTTTCAGCTCTTACCCAATAAAAGTAAGTGTTCTTCTCGTTCCATCAATATGTTTTGTGAATATTGGTGATTTTCGTGCACCGAGTAATCAAATGTCAAATCTCTAAAATATAACTCATTAGCACAAGTTCATAAATGCTGCCATTTCATATATTTTAGGCAATTATTGTGGCAATGTCCTGGATGTTATGACACGAATGGACATCAGGAAATCAACTGATCTATATAAAGTGTATACAGACTAGTCTTGATTATCACTCGTGCTGCAGCTTAATTTCACAAAGGAAAACCAAGGTTTGATTTTAACTTTCATTATTAGACCCTGCAGTGGCAAAATCTGCCAAAATGCCACTGTATGATGCTGTTGGTTGCTCCAGAAAAAATGGGTAACTCAGACGTCCCAACAAAGAGTAACCAGTTCTGCTTTGCACACTTTTTACCCAGTTGGTTCAAGGCGCATGTTTAGGCAAAATAAAGAACTGAATTTCCTGGTAAATATTGGAAGATTTTGGAAGATGATGCCGTGCCAATGGAATTCGGTCACCGGCAGGCCCCCAGATCCAAGCGCCTGTCAACTTTAGCTGGGATGGAGAAATGACAGCAGCAGTTACAGACAGGTAGGCTTTCCAAATCTTTTGTCAACTTATAATTTGTCATTGAAGTTATATCGATTCACGAATGATTCATCGGACAAACTGTTGCTTACAGTAGCCACGTTTTATTTCATTTATAGCCTCCGTGCACACAAGAGTTCCGCTGTCTGAGCAATGAAAATGAAATGGGCTCACGGCATCCATTTCATGCAAAAAATACCAAAAATTTTGATTCATCTGAGTATGAAACACATTTCCATGATGTGATGGTTCATCCCAAAGGTCGAAGCCCAGAGAGGTTGAAGGCACTTCGGGACACTGTTAACATAAGGCTTGCTTTTTGCGCAAGTTTTAACTGACATTTATGGATGTAACTACGTATTGTAGTTGACTAAGGTTTGCCGAAGTAATCTTGAGAAAGCATGTGGTTATATTACTCATAGATAAATAACTGTTCTTGATGCACTGCCTTCTGAGTAATTGGAAATCATGGGTATCCACCTTACCTTTGTACTCTGCATACAGAAATTCCTCCAGCTTTGAAAACCACGGAGCGTGAAATATTCAAATCCCTTCCTATCTCTCCTTGAGGACCATTGTTTTTAAAGGTGTTATGTACAACTTTTTTTCATGCGTTAATTGTTTTCTATTGCTGATGTGTGAAAAGACTGTAGCTTAACTTAAAAAAATGAAATCTTTCCTGTCTTTCTCAATTCCTAGTAATAGCCTATGGAGCGATTCATAGGTGGAGGAACCTGCTCGGATTTTCCACAGAATTTCAAACAGAGTGACATTTTTGCATGTACCCGACTGCCTTGTCTGACACTTGAGCTCCCCTATTGTTGCTGCTAGTTTAGACTAATGTCTAAAAATGACTGATGTTAGCTACAATGAAATGAATGATGTTAAGCTATTGATATAGCAAGGGAAACTACTATGATACATAAAATGGCGAATACATAAACCATATTCCAAGATTACACCAAAAACACCTGTTCGTTGGAACCTGTTTCATTACTTTGTACATTTTATGTCCATTTTTTCCAGTCTAACATTACTCATCCCACTTCTATCATCTCTTTTTGACCAATGTTAGTTTAGGATTAAGTTATTTTTATCTCAGCTCCATTCAGTACATAAATATTAGCTGACAATTAAAAACGTCTTTTGATTCTGCCTGAGCAATAGTGCTCGAATTCAGCAAAATGAAAGTTGTGATGGAAGCTATCAGGTCAATAATGAAGTGTGGCAACACATCGCATTTATAATATTCTGTCCCTGTCTGGTTCTCTTAATGTCATCATCATGAAAATAAAGCTATGCTGACATCGTTGAGCCTCTTGGTGAAAGCCTGACAGACAGTGATTGATAAAGCTGGATTGCTGGCTAATGCTGACCCCCATATACAAATGCAGTAAATCCGAAGGTATCCGCTCCTGAGTATGGATTACTTTGATGTCACCAGCCTAAATCATGCTAGCTGACAATATAATGCTTTATTAATCTAAAAAACAAAACAAAACAAAAAATGGCATAAGACAAAGTACGTTGTATGAAAAAAAGTGTAACGATACCTCATCTAACATGTTCAGTTTTGTGTGCAACAAGTGAGAGCAACAGAATGCTGACAGTAGTTCACTTAAAGGCCACCAGCATCGGTAATAGCCAGGAATTGCTGGTAGCAGCACATACCATATAAACGTTTCAGTGATTTCTTTTTTTCTTTTTTTTTGCCTGCATTTGTGGCCAAATTGCTGATCTTAGCCACTGAGGGACTAGGCCTTCCCTGGATGCTACGTTCAAACCAAATCTCGATTGCAATCACCTGCAGATGTCAACTGGTTCAAATGACATCATTTTCCATGTATTTCTTTACCGTGGAGTTTGCATTCTGTCCTTATGATCACATGGGTTTTCCCCTGGTAACTCTGGTTTCTCCTACTCTGAAAATCATGCTCTATAGGAACATTCCTCCTGGTGACCCTGACCAAGGCTCTTGCTTTGAAAATGGAGTCGGTCCCTGGGTGCTGCACTGCACTGCACTGCGCTGCTTACTTCCACTAAGTAACTAAGATGGGTCAAATTCAGGGGGTAAATTACCCTATGGTGTTAATAAAGTTCATTGTATTCTATAAAAAATTTGGGTTGGATTGAGGTCCAGGAGGGCTTATAAAACAAACAACTTTCCTACAGGAGAGCAATGTGCAATTCCCGCTTCCTTGAGTTTTATATCAGGAAGTGTGAGACACGATTGTCTTCAAAAAGACCTGACTGCTGTTTAATAAAACCATGATTGGCTTTCCATTAACCTTAGCCCTAACCTTGACCTTTAAAAAACCACAACGCCCTTTCCTGAGCCTGAGCCATTACCTTCGCCTAATGAAAAGCGCAATCACTTAGCTGCTCCAAGCAGGCGGGGCCCTGCTATCCCATATTGTGCTAGTAGCAGACATTAATGGCCTCAAATCAACTGATGACATTCAACACAACTGATCCATGTGTATTTTCTACTCTGTCCCAACTTAAATCCACCTGGATCGTCATCAATCAACCTCTTAACAAAAAAGTCAACCTCTCTTCTTCCATCACATTTTGTGAGTAATGGTAAAATTTTAAACAATGCATATGGTATATCTTGTGGATTTAATGATTTCTTTGTTAATGTAGGTGCAGCACTCTCAAGTAAAATCAAAGACATCTTCTTGATTATTTGTATGGTCACTTTCCAGTTGTTGTACAGTTTAAACCTCCTGATATTTCTGAGGTATTGGAAATAAGAGCTGATCTCAAAAATTCTGCTACAGGCCATGATGAAATTAGTGCATCTCTGATTAAAGAGATTAGCTCTTATATTGGAAAACCTCTATCGTGCAGCTGTGCCAAGTCTATGGAAAATGGTGTTGCTCCTAAAAGTATGGAAATTGCTAAAGTCATTCCTCTTTTTAAATCTGGGGATCCTGGTGGCTTTACAAACTATCGCCCAATATCAATTTTGCCTTTTTTCTCAAAGGTCTTGGAGAAATTGGTTTATAAACGTATTTTGCAACATTTAGAGAAGCAGGATATCCTTTATGAACATCAATATGGCTTTAGAAAGAAGTACTCTACTTACATAGCTTTATTACAGCTTGTTGATCATGTATCTACTGCCATGAATAAAAATTAATTTGCGTTGGAGATTTTTCTAGATCTATCCAAGGCCTTTGACCCTGTGAACCATCATATTCTTTTCAAAAATCAAACCACTATGGTTTCCATGAACAAACTTTGAAGTGGTTGCAGAGCTATGTCAATGACCGAGAACAGTATACAATAGTTAATGGAATGATATCTAATACAGTTAAAATATTGTGTGGAGTTCCACAGGGATCCATTCTGGGACCTTTGTTATTTATTATTTATATTAATGATTTACCAGCGGCTTGTTCTGGGTTGCTTCCCATACTTTTCGCTGATGACACCAACCTGATCACTAGAGATATAAACTTTCATTCCCTCATATCTGAGGCCAACAAAGGCATGAAACAAATTGCAAAATGGTTCCAAATCAATAAACTCTCTCTAAATGTAAAAAAATCTAACTTTATTATCTTTGCAAATAAAAATGGTAAATATTGTAAAGAGGACAGCAAAATTCTTATTAATGGTACAATGTTATCACAGGTTGCCTCGGTAAAGTTTTTGGGGTTTTAATTGATGAGAAGCTTAATTGGAAAGGACACATCAATCTAGTCTGCAGTAAAGTGTCTAAATCACTTGGTGTTATCAGAAAAAATTGTGGCCAGGTCAATCAGAACTGTCTGCTTACATTATATTACAGTCTGATTTATCCACACTTCACTTATTGCAATTTTGTCTGGGCTATTACATATGTTTCCTATCTTCACAGTATGTTCTTACTTCAAAAAATTTTGTGATAACTGCTACTTTCTCAAAAAGTATAGTTCCTGCTGGTCCACTATTCAAACAGCTCGTTGCTTACTGTCAACCAGATTAATACCTATCAAGTATGTATTTTTATATACAGGTATTATCACATCCCAAACTCCATCCCTGAACCTTTCAGTAATTTCTTTATAAAAAATTCTCAAATTCATATCTACAACAGGAGACGGGCTACAAGTCTTCACCATCCCCTTTACCGTTCTAATCATGGAAAGTTCTCCCTCAGATACAAAGGCACGAAACTCTGGGACATGTATTTTAAGAGTCAACGACCCACTTCACTTAATTCATTCAAAAAAGATTTAAGAGCTGTGCTGATTGACCAGGTCACGATATAGTTTATGAACATTGTATTTTACATAAGCATTGGTGCACAAACACGAATACATGTACTCGCACACCCAATCTATACCTATTTATTATTTCTTCTTAGTTTTTTTTTCTTCTGCATTTTTTGGGTTTGGTACAATGTACATTGTGAACATAGATTTGTTTTAAGTATGAAGGTTATTATATTCAGTATGTTAGGCATTACTGTATGTTAACGCTTGCTATGTGATATATTGTTTCAGCTTTTTTCTATTTTATCTGTATATGTACAGTGCCCTCCATAATTATTGGTACCGCTGGTTAAGATGTGTTAAAAGCCTTAAAATAAATTCAGTTTTTATTGAAGAAGCATAATTTCACACTGAAAATTATAGTAAAATGTAACCTTCAACTCTAGTGAATTTTAAGGGGAAAAAAAATCCCTGACTAAGAAATAATTATTTTTCATAAAATCACCTGTTCCACAATTATTGGCAACCCTAACAATTCCTCGGAAATAAATGTAATTGAAGTATTTCTCTCATTTCGACAGTAGTTTACAAAGTTGATCAGAGTATCTAGGAACAATTAATTAGTAATTCATCACTTCCTGTTTCCCTGGGGTATACATATGACGTGACACAGAGGCCATTTCTCTTATCCACTTTTCAATATGGGAAAGACAAAGGAACACACAATTCAAGTTAGGCAGATGTGTGTCGACCTTCACAAGTCAGGCAGTGGCCTCAAGAAAATAGCCAGTCGCCTGCACCTGCCCATATCTACTGTCAGAGGAATCATTAAGAAGTTTTAAACAACAGGAACAGTGGTAAACAAGCCTGGACGAGGACGCAAGGTTATTTTGCCACCAAGCACAGTGAGGAGGATGGTAAGAGATATATAAAGTTCTCCAAAGCTCACTGTTAAAGAATTGCAACAAATGATAGCATCTTGGGGTCACAAAGTCTCTAAAACAACCATCAGGTGCTATCTACATGCCAACAAGCTGTTTGGGAGGCATGCACGGAAAAAACCTTTTCTCACTCACAGTCATAAATGCAAACGTCTGGAATTCGCTAAGCGATACTGGGACTTCAACTGGGACCATGCGCTTTGGACAGATGAGACCAAGATAGAGCTTTTTGGCAACAAACACTCTCAGTGGGTCTGGCAGAACACAAAAGATGAGTATGCAGAAAAGCACCACATGCCCACTGTGAAGTATAGGGGAGGATCGGTGATGCTGTGGGCCTGTTTCTCTTCCAGAGGCCCTGGGAACCTTGTTAGGGTGCATGGCATCATGAACGCTTTGAAATACCAGAACATTTTAAATCAAAATCTGGTGGCCTCTGCCCGAAAGCTGAAGATGGGTCGTCACTGGGTCTTTCAGCAAGATAATGACCCTAAACATGTGGCCAAATCTACACAGAAATGGTTCACCAGACACAGAATCAAGCTCCTCCCATGGCCATCTCAGTCACTAGACCTCAACCCCATTGAAAACCTGTGGAGTGAGCTGAAGAGGAGAGTGCAGAGGAGAGGACCCAGGTCGCTGGATGATTTAGAGAGATTGTGCAAAATGGAATGGTCGAAGATCCCTCTTTCTGTATACTCCCATCTTGTGAAACATTATAGGAGAAGATTACGTGCTGTTTTGTTGGCAAAAGGGGGTTGTGCAAAGTATTAACATCAGGGGTGCTAATAATTGAGGCACACATGATTTGATGGAAAAGAATTATTTCTTAATGTGGGATTTTTTCCCTCTGAATAAATGCACTTGAATTAAAGGTTGAATTTTCCTCTTTTTTTCATTGTGGTCCTATATTATTTAGAAAAAAGAAATGAATTTATTAGAAGCTAAAGAACAAATCTTAACCAGGAGTACCAATAATTATGAAGGGCGCTGTATATATAGGGTGAGGCCTGTCATAAGCCCTTTGGGTTTCTTGCATCCTCCTTGCACTTTACTTATTTTACTGCAACCCCAATTCCAAAATAGTTGGGACGAAGTGTAAATTGTGAATAATATCAAAATGCAATGACTTTCATATCACATGAGCCAATGTGTTATTAACAATAGAACATAGATAACATTTCAAATGTTGAAACTGAGACATTTTACATTTTATCCACAAAATGAGCTTATTTCAAATTTTCTGGCTGCAAAAGATCTCAAAAAAGTTGGGACACAGGCAAAAAAGGGCTGAAAAAGCAATTAATATATAAGAGAATCAGCTGAAACATTTAACAATGAATTAAGTTAACTGGCAACAGGTGTGTAACATGATTGCCTGTAAAAGGGATGTCTTAAAGTGGTTGAGTCTCTCAGAAGTAAAGATGGTCAGAGGCTCTCCAACCTGTGAAGGCTTGTGTAAAAAAAATTGTACTTTAAAAACAATGTTCCTTAACGTCAAATTGCAAAGGCTTTGAAGGTCTCATCATCAACAGTACATAACATCATCAAAAGATTCAGAGAAACTGGAAAAGTCTCTGTGCGTAAGGGACACGGCCGAAGACCTTTACTGGATGCCCGTGATCTTCAGGCCCTCAGACGCCACTGCATCACTCACCAGCATGATCCTGTCATTGCCATTACTAAATGGGCCCAGGAATACTTCAAGAAACCACTGTTTGTAAACACAGTCTGCCGTGCCATAAAACTCTACCATGCAAAAAGGAAGCCATTGTTGAGCATGATCCAAAAGCGCCACCATGTTCTGTTGGCCAAGGCTCATTTTTAATGGACTGTTGCATAGTGGCGAAGTGTCCTGAGGTCAGACGAGTCCAATTTTGACATTCTTGTTGGAAATCACAAACGTTGTGTCCTCTGGGCTAAAGAGGAGAAAGACCACCCCTCCTGTTATCAGCGTTCAGTTCAAAAGCCAGCATCTCTGATGGTATGAGGATGCAATAGTGCATATGGTGTGGGACACTTGCATGTTTTAAAAAGCACCATGAATGCTGATAGGTATATAAAGGTTTTAGAGCAACATATGCTCCCCTCCAGATGACATCTATTCCAGGGAAGGCCTTGTGTATTTCAGCAGGACAATTCAAAACCATATACTGCAGCTATTACAACAGCATGATTTCATAGTCGAAGAGTCTGTGTGCTGAACTGGCCTGCCTGCAGTCCTGATCTTTCATCGATTGAGAACATTTGGCACATAATTAAACAAAAAGTCTGTCAAAAGAGAACCAAAACTCTCCAGCAGCTGGAAGCCTGCATTAAACAAGAGTGGGATCAGATTCCAATGGCAAAACTCAAGACACTTGTCTCCTCAATGCCCAGACGCCCCCACTTAAAAAGAAGAAAGGATACTACACCATGGTTAACAGGCCCCCGTCCCAACTTTTTTGAGACCTGTAGCAATCATTAAATTTGAAATGAGCTCATTTTGTGGATAAATTGAAAAATTTCTCAGTTTCAACATTTGCTATGTTATCTTGGTTCTATTGTGAATAAAATACTGGCTGGCGTGATTTTAATGTCATTGCGTTTTGATTTCATTCACAATATGCACTTTGTCCCAACTATTTCGGAATTGGGGTTGTACATCGTGTGTATTTTTTGTACTGCATTTTAAATTGTGCTAAATAAAATCAAATCAAATCAAATCAACTTTTTGGGGTTGTACACTTGAGGGTTAAAACGTTTCCAAAAAATGCAAAGACTTAAACAATACGTCTATTTGTGCTGTATTATTAACTAATGTTCCGTCAAAGATGTGCAGATGATTATTTGGCGTGTCTCTGAGGGCAGCCTCTGGAGTTGGCCCATAGAAACTGCTGGTTTAGTGTATGTTGAAGGGGTATGTTTCTGGGGTAAATAACTAGACTTGACTGGCCTGCTGCATCACATCTGCTCCTTCAATGAAATACAATCTGTTCAAATTCAGCCACAGCTATGTAAACAGAGAGTGAGAGAATATATTCTTTCAAATGAGATAAACGATTGGCTCCCACACCATGGACTGATATCAGTTACCAGTTGTTCACTGACCAATTAGTTCCTAATAAAAGTCATCAGACTTTGTGATTAGTGTATGACTGTCTTAGAACCCTAATTTACATGGCTTAGGGGTCTGAATCCTTTGGTTTATGCTCCCTCCACCAACCAATGATACCAATGCATCAGGATGTGAGATTTTCTCAGCTGAGCAGGTAAACTGAGCAAATGCCTCATGTTCCCATGTGAAATGGCTCACCTTAGAATACATAACATTTCCATTCAGAAACAAGTTTTATGGAGAATAGGTACATTTTGATGGTCCTGTTTTAGTGGAGGTGATTAAACAAGGGTGTTTACAGGGATTAGGGTGTTAAACTTCACAACCTGAGCTGGCAGTCGGTGATTGCTTTTAAATCAGCGTTCACACTGCGGTTCAAGCTGCACTTTCAAGCACCTTAAATTTTAGTAACTTGCTGCCATAATTATGCATGCATTGCTTTTTAATTCTTTGCCTACTAGTTACATCCTTAGTATTGCATGCAGGGGTCTCATTTGTTATCACAATATCTGCTTTTCATTTTCATTTTCCAAGGATAACACTTCTCTGAGTCTTCAGGCTCATTAGAATCTCTCTCCCTCTCTCTCTTTCTCTCAATCTCTCCGTCTTTTACAGATAATCTCTCTCTCTCTCTCTCTCTCTCTCTCTCTTTCTCTCCCTCACTCACACACACACACACACACACACACACACAGCTGAGGAATGTGCGAGATAACTTGGGTAGCATTGCCAAATGAGGCATTTTTATCTTTGAAATGCACATTATGTAAAAGCAACAGTAGGTCATGTCAGCTCAAGAGAGGTGTATTTTTTAAGATTTTATTTTGGAGGAAGAAGGAAATTGACTCATACCAATGTAACCTCAATGTTCTGCCTTTATAGGCACGCTATTGATTTGTTTACTTTGAAGAGACCCTTGATACTGTTAGACAGAAAAGATAGAGCCTGTCTTCAGCGAAAAAAGAAGCTGATGTCCAGCAAAATATTAAATTTAGCTATAGGGGAGAAAGAGATAGTGGAAAAAGAGGGAGAGGGAGAGAAAGAGATGCAACAAAATTATGTGCTTCCAACCCAAAGATGCCTGGTGTTTGGGTTGGACATGAGACCACAGGTGAGCACGCACTTGGTGGGAGCTTGTGCATGTAATGTTTATTGCATTATGAAAACAAAGAAAAGAACCACAAAAAAAGAATTGTAAAAATAATCAAATATGCTCCAGGCATGATGCGTTTTTCAGAGTCAATCCATCACTGCCTCACCACCTTAGCTCCCTTTCCAGAGAGTGCGTGGAGGGGTGTGTGTGCGTGTGTGGTTGTGTGTGGGTGTGTGTGTTGGTGGGGGGGGGGGGGAGGGTGATTGTATACTTTTAGAGGCACTCTTCTTCCATCCCTCAGACAAGCAAAGAGCATTGTGAGTAATTAAATTTCATGTTGGTTTTTAAGAAACGACAAAAGAATCTCATTGAATTTGTAAAGCTCAAATTTAGCTGCAAACAAAGAGATGTTAGAATAACAGAGTTTGAGCTCAGTCCTGCATAAACACACACACAGACACACAAATACAGGCCCACACACGCACACACAAACACACAGACGCCAACACACAAAAGTACATACACCAACAAGCCCAAATTCGTGCATGTTTCCACATCCAATTGCATACATGCATGCAAATATGCAAACACACTCATTCATGCACACACTCACACACATCAGAGCTGAACTTATCACTTTTAAATGCTTTTATTTTGAGGAACTCATGTATTCCAGTTATGTCTGTCTTAAAACTAAATAGAAGTAACATATTTTGCTTGCTTTAGAGCAATTGTAGTATGGTGTAATATGTTTATTGCAGTTTATTGTTGTTAAGGTAATAATAGCGAGCCATGTGAATATAGTAAATTTTCGTTTGTTTATCTATTAAGTTGGTTCCTGTGCTACAGTATATGTTGAAGCACCGCAAATTAGTATGATTTTCATAGAACGTTAAAACACCAATCCAGCGCGACAGCATTAGCTGCACTAAACATCCAGTAGATGGCAGCACTCAGCTACAGATGCGCCGTGAAACACACACAGTGCAGAGCTGCCAGTTGACTATGCAGCCCGAGTCAGAGTCCCTCTGATTTAACTCAGTGCGTCTGGCAGCGTCTGGCCGTAAGACAGTGCGACAGTACCGAAAACATACACACAGAAATATTCAACAGCGCATAACTTCTGGTTTCAATGGTTTTCCTTTTGGCATTAACCCAAAGTTAGATTGCATGAATCAGGAAATACTGCACAGAATTTGGATTCCAAGCTGCGGTAAAGCAATAGGAAAACCATGAAATGTTGGTGGCTGAATCCAGTAGCACTGGTCATATGCGAGAGATGTCTCAGGAGAACGGAGAGGGGCTTCCAGTATATTCCACACAGCTGAGTGCATGTCCTTTCTGTCTGTATTGCATCTCTGTGACCTTGCTGCACACACACGCGCGCACACACACATGCACGCGCGCGCGCACACACACACACGCACACACACACGATGCACATACAGACACTCATGAACACATGCTGAGATGCTCTCATACAAACCACACATGTACACAAGCACACACATAAACAATAAGCTACACATACACACACACCTGTCCACTGGCCTGACCTGGTACTGCAGGCTTGTGGAAGCCTCAACTTGTGACCGCTGAAGGTCATACTAGCTGTTGAAAGGTGACTGGAGGAGGAAATGGTCGAGGAAATAGAAGTTGAGACTAGAAAACGAAATCTCTGATGTTAAAACCTGTACTGCAAGTCATGTCAAACCGAAATGCACTTCTCATTCCCTGTAACGCAGCAAAGTTCACACAAATCACATCTCATAACCCCCCCAAACCTCACCACCCAACGCTACATATCTCTAGTTACAATGTCATGACTGTGTACCTACAGCATAATAGTAATCATCTCCAAAGTGCCCCGCGAAGCGTGCCGGCGGAGATGTGTACAAACGCTCCCATTCGCACCAAAGACTCACGCCGAGGCGCGGATTCAGGATCACACAGGCGCCGCGGGCTCCATGCACTGAAAGGTTATACATTATCTACAGTTAAAGCAGGATGCGCACACCTCCTTTCCCCAGGAAAATAACAAAAGAGGTAAGAAATCAGAATATTAAAGCTGAGGGAATTAGCATATACATCCCTCCGAGTCACATGCAGTGAGTTTGACATTTGGCATTGAAATAGGCACCTTGTGTGGAAAGATGGAAAGTGTAACTGCATGATATAATAATATAATATATTTCTGGAGAGACAAAGTGTATCCAGCGAGGGTCTCTGAGCAGCTGTGAGAGAGCGAGCCGACAAATTAAAACAGAAGTTCGAGCTGGATGAGTCAGAGCTTTGTCTGGGAGTGCCAGCGCCTTTCCGCGACACCAAAAGGGCTGCATGTCAAAACCAGACATCTCGCCAGCTTGTATCATAACTACTGTTTTAACAAAAGTTAGGAAGCCTGTTCATTATCTTTTTTTAAGTCGACAGGAGTTGAAATCCCTCTCACATTCTCTCTTTTTTTTTTTTTTTGGTCTTTGTAGCAGCCCCACGTAACTGATCTTTATTCTCCAGAGGTCGGCATTCAGTAACTGTCTGTTCGTCAGCCCTGTTTTGCTTCACTGCCTGTCTGTAGGTATATACAGTATGTGCCTGTCTGAATTATTGCAAGCACTGTGTTATTGTTTAATCTATAAGGGCGTGGCTCTCGAATATCACGGCACACTTCCGTGGACTGCAGGGCTTTTGTTGGTGATGTAGACCACATTGGCCTGTGTGTGATGTCATCTTTCTGTTGTTGGGTGAACTCGACTTTCCCCTCAAGGTCCTTTTTCATACCCAGCTCTGTGGGCCCTGTAGGCATGGGGAGGTACCATACATTGGTGATTTTCACCATCCATTTAGGTTGTGCCTTTCTCAGCTGGCCCAGCCAACAGAAACCGAAAATTCTGAAGAATCCTGGAAAGCTCTCACTCAAACAATTTAAGAGACTCCAGCGTTTTCAGCAGGGCCGTGTATACACACTCTCTACCACAAGAATACAGTGATTGAAAGCTCTATTTGTTGAATGCAGTCCCGAGTTAAATCAAACCGTTTGAACCAAGCGGTTCGTTTTCATTTGTTTGTGAGTTTCGTGGAAATTTTCATATTTTGTTGTGTCTGGAAATAACAAGGCACCGGCTAAACAATTGAAGCTGACATATCAGTCGGCTCTCAGAACACTGAACACGATTGTTAAACCAATTAATCAGTTGCTGTGAATCTAAGAGACCAACAGAGTGGTTTGGGTCCAACAGTTTCACCTAAAATTGTGGAGTGGTGGCGCAGTAGTGTGGATGGGCAGGTCCTGATTGGAAGGTTGATGCTGATAAACAGAAAGGAAGAAACAAGCAGTGAGAGAGTGTAGCACACCACGAGAGCTTTACTTTAAAATTTCACACATTGTTATGATGATATTAACATGCTGTTCAGCTAAATGGGGTTTCTCCACAGTATCTTGTTGCACGGCAAAAATGGCAAGGGCGTTAACATAAACATTATTTGAAGTTCAGTGCTCAGGAAGACGGCCTTTGAGCAATCTCTTTAAACTGTAAATGCGAAAAACTACACCACTCACTGCCGCATTTGGCTCTGCTGTTGTGTTTATCTGTAAATCAGCACATACAGTAAGGTCTCTGCTCAGATAACATAGCATTTGAGCTATTAGCGGACCTGCTTTATGCTGGCTAGGTTACAAATGTAGCCATGAAGATCTCATTTCCACTTGATTTTATCTTTTTTTTTTTCCTATATTGATCTCTGAGTTTGCACATTTTCTTTTGACAGTAAATAAATTTTTACAGTGTGAATCTGCCGGCCAGTAGAAGTATGAAGAGCTTGTCCTCAGTGGCCGTGGCTGAAAGGTTGGTGGGGTGGGGGGAGGAGCGAGCGAGCTGAGGAGGGCGGAGCTGTTGCACACTCCACCTCAACTTGGTATTTCATTTGCTTGTACCATTGGCACTGGGACCTGGTGCGATTTCCCAAGCTGTAATGCACTTCAGAGTAGAAACCAGGCTCAGATTCACAAAAACAGCCTCTGAGGACTTTAAACCTTTTATTGCATAGCGGTTACTTCACCACCCTTATTAGGTAAAGAGGAAAAGAGTTATGCAATGAAGGGTTAATGGTGATTATTTAAGCTGCAATTGACACAAACAGGCACATAAGAACTAATTTGAGGGCTCAGGCATAACAGTTGTCAGGGGGCAGTCTAAGTCAGGCAGTGAGAGACCAGGATTCAAGGGGATGCGGTAAATTGTGATCAAATAAAGTACTGAGGTCAGTACCAGGGAAGCAGTCTGAGGGTATAAGGCATGCTGGTTAGTGCTGACTCACAAACTCCTGGGCTTGGATGGACCGGCAGACTTCCTACTCTTGAGCTGACTGCAAAGGGGGATATCCCCAATAAAACGGACACTTGATTATCTTTACTGTATTTACCGAAGGCACAGAGCAAAGAGATTTAGGCAAAACTGGTTTAGAACACAATAAAGTGAAACAATTCAGCAAGGGAAGGACATGGACCATAAACTTAAATACATGCAGCAACAATTAAGAATAGGAAACAGGTGAGAGCGGGAGCAAAGGGTGAGGGGTGATGCAGTGAACAACAATTAAATAATAGGAACCATTTGGACAAACAAAAGGGAAAAAAAGCTGACTAAGATGGCTGGACTGCAAGAAAACAGTGAAGAACTACTCCTGCTCTAGCGCCAAAAATTTGTTTAAAATCAAGTTAAATTTTGCCATTTCTTGAGCATTGAGTGCCATGCAAGGAAAATACAAGAATGAATGTGACTGATAGAGTGTAGAGAGGGCGATACGGATAGGATGGGGGCAGGGGAACATGTATAAAGTGGTGAAGAAGTATTTGTACATCACTAGTGTCAGAATGTTTACACTGCCATGCGAACTCTTGTTTGAGTTCTCTCCAGGCTGTGAGCGAGCGCTCTATGGTGTGGCGCAGTTTGGCGAACGCTCTGTGGAGTGGCTTTGTATGGCTGCTCTGCTGAGGGAAGCACAGGCCACGCTGAGTTTATTTTCCTTCATTAGAACTGCAGCTTTCTCAGGTCTAAAAAAAGAAAAGACAGAAAAGGAAACTTGTTTCATGTCCTCGTTCTCAAACCAACGTTATTACAACTGTAACAAGACTGTAAACATTCACAGAACGTTTGAGCAATTTAACCTGTCTACGAACACCTCCCCCTCCCCCCTGACAAATGAGAAGTTGGCTGGCAGCAGAATACTGTTGTCAGCTTTACCACATTGTCTGACTTTTCCTCTTTCATTTCTTTTTGTGGACATTTCAATTTCCTTTATGGAAAATCTGTTTTTCATTGACGGAGAAATAGAGTGTTAGAGAAAGATTGAGCGAGGAGGGAGCGAGAAGAGGGGGCCATTTTAGAAAGAAATCTGGAAATGTTATTGATACCATATTTCCATTCCTTCCTTTTCTACATAAAAATACATTTTAAGGACTAACCAATGATACAGCCATTGGAAACTAATTTCAGAAAAAAGTGAAATTCAACTGCATGCTGTCAAACAACTTACAGTAAAATGGCAACAGTACATTTTCTTGGAAGACGTTGTGAGCTCACTGAAGTGTCTGCCTGTTTGTGTCTCTTCCGCATTCTCCTTCTCCCTGTCTGGCTGTCCGTCTCTCAAACTCTCTCAAATTCTTTGTTGAAATTGAAATTGATGAGTGTTGCCCTTCCTACAGTCCCAGCTTTCATATTAGAGCAAAATACAATTTCATTGCAGCAACTTACTGCTACTGGTTCTACCACTACTATTGGGTCAGTCCATAGAAAATCAACCAAATCTGAAAAAAACCCTATGAAATATGATCCCTATGAAATCGGCTAATTTTCATAGAACAATAAGTATAGTATATTTCATGAATCTTTGTCAAATTTTATTTTGATCTTATGAATATTTTTTGAGTCACACAGGCTTTAAAAGTACGCAGGGGTAGGTCAAAATATTGTGATTTCTAACTCGCATCATTTTTTCAAGCATTTTTGTGCTCACATAACTTCATGTATATTAGAGATAGCTAAATGTAATTACAAATCAATGGTATGCCAATTGGTGTCAAATTCTTAAGCCAAAATCTAGATGTTCTTCAAAGAGATTTGTTCTGTAACCAACTTCAAGCTTCAATTGCATTGGAACAATGGAAGTTTCAATAGCAAGGCACCACAAATAAATATGATATAGTGTAGTAAAAACAAGTATTGCAACCATGGATTTGTCATGGGTTTTCTTGTAATTCATCAGAGAACACATGAAAAAGCATGTGTTCGGAAAGCTTCAAGGGGTCATATCACCATGTGGGATAGGCTGATGATCAAATCAAGTAATGGCATGTGAAATATCTCTTTTTGATCAATATTTTGATACCAGGCTACTCTTATAGCAATGATTTCTTCAGCATCAAATAATTTTCCCACTCCTCAATGTAGCTTCATTAATAACAACAATAATAATAATCATCATCATCTTCGTCGTCATCATCATCATCATCAACAACATATTATTATTATTACCATTAATAGTGTTAATAATAACAATAGCAAAAGCTGCAAGGAGCTTTTGATGGCCAAGCTAAGAGCTGATTCTCCTCTTAAATGGACACTTCGCTGATATTGTACCTTTTCAGTCTTGACATAAAAAAAAAAAAATTTTTTTAATTAAAAATTGAAGATTAAAATCTCTTTCTGAGTTAGGATTATAGTGTAAAAAAGGCATGCAGTTTTTGTCAATGTTCTCTGTCTCTTTGGGGAACAGCTGCAGAATCCATCATTCATCTGGCACCAGTGCCATCACTTGACATGTTCAGTGATGTAGTTGGGGGCTCGGCAGAACGGCTGGCGTTCTCAGCATGGGTTTTTCCGTATTTGCCTCTGGGCAGCCAAGGGGCATGTTATAGATGCTGCTCAAAAGCAAAACTTGTTTTCTTTGCTTGTATTGCAAACTAAGCTATGTTTTCAAAAGCAAAAATGGCCCCCCAAAATATGAGTGCATGGGATATCATTTATGAAGACATCAGATAGCTGTTTTTTTTTACCTTGGGGTTGTAGATTACTATTGCAAGGTACCAGGTGGAAACTTTTTCCAGCCATTTTGGCAGTATAACTTTGTTGTTCTGTCACAGTCAGCTTCATTTCGGTAAAGTAATGTTGATGTTAGCTTATGGTAGTATTGTGAGCTGACTGAAGTTAGCTAGCACTTGAAAAATCTTGCTAGTAATGACTTTGGTGCACACCGTTTTGCGATTTTTGCATTAGCGTAAGAAAACATCGGCCAGGCTGGCTTACTCACCTGTGACTCTGTCAGTAGTCCTCGCTTCTCCATTGGGGGGTTTTCGGGTGAATCTGAGTCCTGATTAATAATCACTTAGCATGGTCAGGTTTCAAGAATTCTTTTAAGTAGGCAAACCAGGAAGTCAGATTGAACACCTCTCTTGTAGTCCTCCAGACAAAAATGTTCACAGCAAACTCTCACATTTATTTGCTAGCAGAGCTACTTTATATGTTGGGTCTGCAATGGTTCGTTGCCATTCTATTGCCCTCTTTGTATGTGCAGATGAAGAGTGAAAAAATATGCCCCTAGCTTTAGCCTTTTTGTAGCCTGTGCTCCCGAGCACAGAACAAACTGTCAGTATTATTATTTCAACCAGCCCTCTTCACAGGAACAAGAATGCTGCTCTCAATGCAATGCGATGTTGGTTGTATCTACCTGTGTTTCTCAGACACCACACCTTAGCGGGGGGTTGTCTGGAGTAGTGATCTAAGCGCCATGAATTTGGGTCCATGGCTTTACAGCGAACGCATAAGGAAGCCATGGGGGTGATGACTACGCACATATCACTAGCGGCTGTGGGAAAATGTGGTATGTGTGCAAATTATGTATAGGCTACAGACTCGACACCATAGAACCATGTATGGTTAAAATATCAGCCAACTGCCTCCTTAATAGTTGATCCTAAGATGTGGGTGGGCATGTTTGAAGATTTTGTCAGTTGAATGTGAAGCATTTACATCGTTCTTGCAGTGTTGCGTCAGTGTTGTCAAAGTTTAGGCTACAGCCTGAGGCTGGCGTGACTCCAGTGGACTTGCCTCTCCAGTTAAGACTTAATCAGAGGGATTTCTGAACTTTTTTGAAGAATTTGCCATTTCTGACTCTATATTTTAGCATATGTATTTGACTTCTCATTTGGCATTTTTGTCATCAAATTCAATGAATTAACGCACAAGTATGTGAATGCATCAAGTAAAAATTGACATTTCATGATGCTTATACTTTTTGATTTTTTGCTATGATTTGTTGTATGTTCCAATAAAGTATTTAATGTCAAAAAATTAGTTATGCACTGATTGGTGTCAATGGAATCATGTATGAAGTAAATCACTAATGCAGATCAAGTAAAAAGTGTCATGAAATGTCCATTTTTACTCGATATGTTCACATTCGCATTGTACAAATAATGCCATATTTTATACACTATCTTAGGATGCCTTCTAGACAATAGACACCAAATCTTGTGCAAATTGGTTGAATGATATAGGAGGAATGAAAAATTTCCATGAGAAAGGCCAGTGCGCGGTGAAGGATTGGGGGGAAAGGGTGAGTGAGGGAGCTGGAGGATGCAAGTGCAGAAGATGTGGTTCATTAACTAACAGAGGTGCTGATAGCAGAAGTAACAGAAAATATAAACTTAAAGACAAAGAAACCAAAACAAAGAGCTCTTTAACTAAGGGGTATTACAATCTAGGGCTACATGCCTGTGAGTGCGGAAACAGAGGTTTAAATAGACAGAGGGAGCGATAGTTAACTAACGTGACACAAGTGTGAACAATAAACAATGTGCAGGAACGTAATTGGATTATTGGTTTAAACAGGTCGCCGAGGATTGATTTGTTATGCGGCCCTCCGCATGATCCAGTTCTGTTTTTTTCCCAGATTTTTCAAAATGGTGGCCAGAATGAGCGAATGTGCTCAATTCATTAATTATCTTTACCTGTAGGAGGATAAAAAGGATTGATGTAAACAGGTAAAAAGGCTATTATTTAAGTATTTCCAATTTTATATTTTTGTCATATACTGGGCTATCTCGAGTTAAATGGCACCATATTTTGACCACATAGTTTGACCTTAACTAGTGGTCCTTAAAACAGCACTGTTTCCAAAAAAGTTGGAACGTTGTGTAAAATGTAAATAAAAAAGAACAATGATTGGAAAATCATTTAAGCTCCATATTTTATTGAAAATGATGCAAAGACGACATATAAGATATTGAAACTAATGAATTATTATAATTTATTTTAAATACATGCTCATTTTGAATTTGATGCCAGAAATATCTCTCAAAAAAGTTGGGACAGGTGCATGTTTACCACTGTGCTGCAGCGCATTTTCTTTTAACAAAATTCAGGTAAATGTTTGGGAACTGAGGAGACCACTCTGTAGTTTTGAAGGCAAAATGTTTTCCAATTCATGTTTAATGTATGATTTCAGCTGCTCAACACTTTGCAGCCTCCTTTATTATATCTTTGTTTTATAATGGTCAAAATGTTTCCACTGGGTGACAGGTCTGGTCTGCAGGCAGGCCAGTATAACACCCAGACTCTTTCATTACGCTGCAATGTTGTTATAATATGCGTGAACTTTGGCTCAGCATTCTCTTACTGAAAGAAAGAGGGCTTTTCCTGAAAAAATACTGTCTGGGTGGCAACACATTTTTTCCAAAACCGGTAGAGTTTACCTTGCAGCATAGATGCAAGTTACCAATGCCATGTGTACTAATGCACCCCCATACCATCACAAATGTTAGCTTACAGATGCTGGCTTTTTACCCGTGCACTGATAACTAGCTAGATTGTTTCCACTCCTGTTTAGTCTGGAGGTTATGGCATCCATGATTTCCAAGAAGAATATCACCTTTTGATTAGTCGGACCACATAACAGTTTCCCACTTAACCTCAGTTCAGCTTATAGCTTATATGAGCTTCAGTGCAGAAAAGGCGGTAGCGTATCTGGATCTTGTTTATAAATGGTTTTGTCTTTGTATGGTAGAGTATGGATGCAGCAATGAACGGTATCTACTGACAATGGCTTTCAGAAGTATTCCTAGAGTTGGTGTCGTGATTACCATAGCAGAGTCCTGTTTGTTATTTATGAAGTGCTGGGTAAAGGCTTAAAAAGAAAAGCCATTCAATATTGGTTTTCAGGCTTGTCCCTTGCTTACAGAGATTCCTCCTGGTTCTCTAAATCCTTTAATGAGATTATTTACCATAGATGACAAAATTGCCCAATTCTTTGCAGTTTTACAATAACAAACATTATTTGTAAATTGTTAAATTGTTCTTAAATTTGCACGTGCAGTTTTCGCACAGTGATGATCTCCGAGCCGTCTTTACTTCTGAAAGACTTGACTTCAGCCTCTCTGAAATGCTCTTTTTATACTCAATCATGTTACTGACCTGCTACCAAGAACCCAATTAGCAGTGAGATGTACCACCAGGTTTATTTTTTTAACATTATACATCTTTTTCAGTCTTTTGTTTCCCCTGTCCTAACTTTTTCGAAATGTGTTGCTGGCATCAAATCAATATGAGCAGATTTTTTCAATTTGTTGTTAAATTCAGGATCAGCCATGGAAAATATCACAAAGCTAAAGGAGAATTCCAGTGTGAAATTGACTTGGGGTGTATTGAAACATGATAATGAGTATTAACTTTTGTCGAATACCCCACCTTCGTACGCACGCAACATTTCAAAATGCATGGCTTTTTAGCCGAAGCTCCCAACAGGCTTACAATGGTAGTGAATTGGGCATAGCGTTTCCATGCAAAGAAATCCCTATTTTTTCATCATTAACAAGGCTCAAAGTAGCTTCACACTTCATCGGTAGAATTCCGAGGGCCCTGACATTTAAAAAGAGGCACTGAGAACTTTGAAAATTCACAGCTAGTTTATGCCAACAGTACCTTGAGGTAGTTTCCAGTTGCCTCCATCTTGAAAGTCATGATAAGTCCATTGACGAGCACAGACAAATAGGAAGGATAGAGGAACAATCTATTCGTTCGTGCTCATCAATCGACTGATCGTGACTTTCAAGATGGAGACGACTGGAAACTAGTGGGAAACTAGTGAAATCAGTGGGGCTGTGGTGTTTACTATTAGCATTTTTTCAGTTTTGATGCACAGTGCTATAGCTTGCAATCAACTGCTATGGCAAAGTAATAATAAAAATAATAATATGAAAACCAACAGAAAGTAAAGGTGTCTTGGCATTTTCATAGTTTGGTCCTGAATAACAAGAACAACAACAATAATAATACTAATAATAATAATAATAACTACGGGGCATTCAGCGAGTGCATACCTCTGTCAACAGGTTTTGATCCACTTCCACTAATAATGAGCTGCAGAATTCAGATCTGTGCCCAGATTGGTCAGGAAATTTATTCACCTCTCCCCATTCATACAGTCCAACTTCCCATAAAATTTTGCGGTAATCCGTTAAATCGTTTTTGAGTACTCCTGCTGACAAACAAACATAAACACACACATGCAAGTGATCGCAATACCTTCTGGCAGAGGTAATTATGAAAGCGGCTGGCATGGTGGTACAATTGGTTGCGCTCTTGCCTCACTGCAAGAAGGTCATGGATTCAAATCTATCCAGGGGCCTTTCTGTGTGTTCCCATGTTCACTTGGGTCTCCATCGAATACTCCAGTTTCCTCTCACTGTCCAAAAACCTAACTAGGAGTAAGCACAATGGATGAATGACAACATGATTTTTATATTGTAATGAGTTTGCAGTTTTGATGGTTAAGGCAGCAGGGGGGACCTGACCTTGAATTCACAACATGTCTTACAACTTGTAACCTAATGCATCTGCATGTAACATACTGTCTGAGTTTACATCACTAAGTGTGTTTATCAATATTTTTCAGTTTTTTTTTTTTTGAGAGGAAAAGGGAAAATTTGCAGCCCTGAAGAATATTCTCTGGGCTGGAACCTCTAGCAACCTACTCTAAGTGTGTAACATGGCCGGGAACTGACTAGCAGACAAATTTCTATTCAAGCAGGGGCAAATGCTTACAGGATCGCTCAGTGTTAAGGGTCTGTCAGACCACAGCAAACCAGAGCAGACAGGGCACTACTTGGGTTCATTTTCTGAGTCATTTCACCAATGCTTTCTAATCACGTCAAAGCATTCTCCTTGATTTTGTTTTTGTTAAAGGACAAGAAAGCAGGAGTCAAAAGTACAAAAAAATGCTCACTGCTTTTTGTTCTTCAGCAAGCAGACAAGAAATGTTGTTTCAGATTTGTGCCATTGTGCCTTCACAACAACAAAAACAAATTAAGAAAAACAAGAGTGCTTTGAAATGATTGCCTCTGGCATTGGTCATTCTATTTCAAGCTCAGACCTACCAATCTAGCCTGATCTAAGTTGATCATTTGTTTTGGAGGCAACCCGCAAAATGCAGAAACAAAGTAGAGGGCCAGAAGAAAGACTTTGGAGTGAAGGAGTGATATAAAGGGAAACAGATGGACCTCTCGCTGTTGGTATTTCAGCGCTGAGATGTTTATATCCAGCCACATGTAAAATGCTGGTTGATCCAGACTGCTTTGAGCTGTGGAATACGGCTGATTGATAGAGGAGATATGGGAGAGCGTTATTGTACCCTCAGACCCCCCCAGGCTGTTAGAACCCCAGATGTACCCTAAGAACAGCTGCAGATCGAGGGGGGGGGGACCTGACAGCAACCCCTCCCCAGCTTTAGCCCGTCCCCCCACCCCCCCTCCACGCTGCCCCCCTCAGCAGAATCTCTTGAGGGGGGAAAGTTTCTCCAAGGGCCAGGCAGACAGGCCTTAGGACTCCACCGCCCTCAGTGGCTGCGGTTCCCCTCCCAGCATCCCCTCCTTAACATGGCTACACTGCTAATTAATAATACATTACCAGACTGGGGCTAATTCCTCTTTCTGGCAAGGCATGACTCTCCATGCTGGCCTGATTACATGTACACATGAACATACCCTCTTACACAGTCTTATACATATACCGTACAATTTCTGCTGACATATACAAACTCAGCGTATTCTCACACAAATATACTGATATCCCACTCTCATTGCACAGACAAACACACAGACACACAAACATGTAAACACGTTATACTAACATACACGCATATACAGGCACGCAAATACACAAACATGCACACATATACAAAACACATGAACGATACGAACATACTGTACCTACATGGTTTGCATCCCTAGAAACTAATTGTATTTCTCATTTACAGTGCGTTCAGTTTATGATAAGTAATGGCATGCTATTGGCAGGTCAAAGCTGGTGCGTGCTGCAATGCTAGATTGCAGTGCATCATTCAATGATTGATCACAAACTTCTGATTCGCAAAAAACTTACTTGTTATGGTTTTAAAATCCCAGATATTTCACTCTTAAGGAGCTATCTGTCCTTTAGGTCTCAAAGAATCTTTTTTTAATGACACTTTAACTAATAGTTGGAGGTTCAAATGCAATATCCCATAGGGGTGTTACCTTGGGCCCCACTTGCTTTCAATATTTGTGAATGACATGCTATTTGCAATTGACCAGGCTAGCTTGACCTTGAACGCTGATGATTCTATCCTTTAATATGCTGCAGGGACATGTTGATCTTATCCAGGTTCTGAACAGAGAACTCAACTTTATTTATGCATGGGGAAAATCAAACAAGCTGGTGCTTAGCATATCCAAAACTGTTTGAATGTAATTTTGTGCTAATCATAGATTAACTACTGATCGTAGACTAAATCTACAGCTAGCTGATTAACCTATACAACAGGTGAAGAATACCAAGCTTCTGGGTCTATGACTTGATTGCTTATTAAAGGCCCAATATATAATTCTCTGGCGCTAGAGGGCGCTTAACCAAACAATAAGAAGAGGCCGAGTTTGATGACGCAATCCGATTGCGTGGAATCATGGGAGTTGTTAACTTCATCAATTTACACGCATTGCTGACAGCTAAATTCTCTGACGTGACTCAAACAGGAACAGCGAAACCATGTACATTGATGAGGTAAGGTTATATTTCTTTACTTTTATATAACTTCATCTTCAGGCCTACCAAATTAAACGTAGCCTCAGCACACAAAAACTTTGAAATGCCTACATTAATCGCGGAAATAGCAACTGAAAAATAATACCCCGCTACCGAAACTGCAAAAACCGCGACATAAACTGTTGACTCGTAGCATAAGACAATGAAACTGCAACATCTTCATTCGCATCCGTCTTGGCCATTTACTGCGCTTGCGCGTACCGGCCCAGGCTGCTTTCAGAGATAGCGAAATCAGGCGTGTCTCCTTCGGTTGGTAAGTAAAACTTCCAATTATGACGTTATTGTTAATGCAGATGTTTAACAATGAATTGTAAGACGTAGCTGTTACATCCACATTCTCGTAAATTCGCTTATTTTAGCATGTCACCCTGCCGAAAATGAACGATGCACTGTCGATTTCGCTAAATTCTTAGAGTTGCCAACTTGACGACTTTCTCGCTTAATCTGGCGACTTTCCAAATCGGGATTGTTTGTCCACTCAAGACGTAGGCCTATGTATACGTCTTGAGAAAGTCGTCAAGTTGGCAACTCTAAGACTATAGCGAAATCAACAGTGCATCGTTCATTTTCGGCAGGGTGACATGCTAAAATAAGCGAATTTACGAGAATGTGGACGTAACAGCTACGTCTTACAATTCATTGTTAAACATCTGCATTAACAATAACGTCATAATTGGAAGTTTTACTTACCAACCGAAGGAGACACGCCTGATTCCGCTATCTCTGAAAGCAGCCTGGGCCGGTACGCGCAAGCGCAGTAAATGGCAAAGACGGATGCGATAGTAGATGTTGCAGTCTCATTGTCTTATGCTACGAGTCAACAGTTTATGTTGCGGTTTTTGCAGTTTCGGTAGCGGGGTATTATTTTTCTGTTGCTATTTCCGCGATTAATGTAGGCATTTCAAAGTTTTTGTGTGCTGAGGCTACGTTTTCTTTGGTAGGCCTGATCTTATTTCGTTCAAATAAAAAAAAATTTAGGGGATAATGATCAGTTGGCCGTTTACAGCGCTTACGATGTGCTGCAGGTCAGAGGCTGAGATAAGTGGGTGGGGCCGGCTCATGTTGCCCATCTTTGTTAAGAATAATAACATATGCGAACACTCTGTTGCTGAATGCAAGTGCTAAAGGTAACCGATATTGAGGAAATGCCACTGTCAGCTGGCAATGTCTGCTTTCAGTTGCTCCTGCTGCTATTGCTATAGCTTCCTTAGCAACGCTGTGCTCAACAGACCAGCTGGCCAGCGCGAGACACGCAGATAGACCAAACTGAATCGTGTATTCAAGGGAGCGGTGTTCTTACTGCAAGTAATGCAACTAACGAAGCACTGACTTCTCATAACGCACAAACGATGTGCCGTAATTTCTTTTTCTCTAATTAGAAATTTAGTGACAAAAAACCAAGATAACAAAAGTGTATTTAGTAAGGTAGGTCTAGCTAACAACCTGAATAAAATCTGATCTACAACCATTTCTGATGGAAAATTAATTTCCTGACACAAGATGGTTACCATCATGGCTTGAAAGTCTTTGGTAACACCGAAACATGCGTGCATGGAGGGTGATCTTCTCCCTCACGCGCACTTTTTGTGTTGGGAGTGACGTCAAATATGCGACGAAAAGACAGTAAGAGACGGCCCGTGTTCCTACATTGATAATACAGATATCTCTGTCTTAGATAATCATTGAAAACATCACGGATACTGTAAGTACACAACACCAAAAGACATATAACATATCTATATATTTTATAGGTCTTTGAATTTGGACATTTTACATACAGGGCCTTTAACTTAGTCTAAGCATATCTGCAGTATAATCTCTAAAATGGGTAGAGCTGTTGCTGTCGCAAGGAAATATGCACTATTCCTTCCATCTTCAGTGATGAACCAAATTATTTGTACTCTGGTTCTATGCTATTTGGATTATTGCTCTGTGATTTGGGCATCTGCTTTGAAAGGGCATCTGCTTTGATGGATTCATTGGGGCGAGGTATTGTAATCAGTGCAGTTCATTTGTCTGTTTGTTTGTGTGTCAGTGAGTTAACAATCTCGCGTCTAAACGGCTACACTGATTGACTTCAAACTTTCAGAGTAGGTAAATTACCTAATTGAATTTTGTATTTTGGTGGTGATTGGATTGAGGTCTAGGTCAGCTGAAATGTAAAAATCTTTTTCTGTGATAACTTTCGTCAAATTCATCACATTGACTTCACATTAAACCAAAATTTGCATCTTTAAACTCTGCTTCCAACCATATGTTGCATGGTGAGGTAGCTTTAATCGTCTCCATAGTGCCAGAGGTTAAATGTCAGGGTGGTCAATGTAGTTGATGAAAATGAGATATTTTCCATAATCACTCAAAAGCAGTTGTAGATACATTAGTTTACTCTTATGACCATGTAAAAACTCCTACATCTGCTTTTATTTCACACCATGACCTTTAACCTTGAGTAACCTTGAAAGGTCAAACTGAAGGTCACGGATTTTTAAAGTAATATAACTTAAAAATGGTTGAGGTCACACTTGTAAAATTGAGTCAGTATCAAAAGCACAATAATAAATGTTGGCAGGCCCGGTTGGTTTTGCCTGGCAACAATTGTTTGCAATTAACTTTCCTATCGGAGTGTCATGTAATGTAATGTCTTTATGCTGTAATGTCTGGTTTATGTGTTATGCATTGTTTTATGTTGTAATGCAGCTATGGTTTTTGGACCCCAGGAAGACTAGCTTGTCATTTATGGCTCAGTTAATAGGGGTACTTTTTTAAAAAGCAATATACAGTGTTTGCACCAAAATGGCTAACAGCAATTGCACAGAATACTACCTGAAGTGTAGAGCCACTTGAGGCCCTCGCTGTAATGATTTATATGAATAGAAATGTTTGGTTCAGAATTCACAGTCTACCTGCTTGACCTAAATATCGTCTTTTATATGGATCTCTTGTCAGGATAGGTAGTACCCACACCTTTTAACACAGGATTGCTCTGAAACTCTCTCTTTTACTTTGCCTGATGAAGAATGAAAGCATTAAAGTAACACTAGGCGCCCGTGGGTTTGAGGGCGGAACTTTCGAATCCTGCAGTTCAATGCGACTACGCCCACCACCAATCACAGCGCACCATGATGCTTCCAAAGCCACGCCTGAAAACCTGCGCGCTTGGGGTTTAATTGACAGCTGTATCATTCCAGTTATTTGAGTTGGTCGTACATTTGATTGGCTGTTGTTTTTTAGCTCTTGCCCCCTTACAGGATAGACGTATTTTTTTCATTCCAGTGTCAAACATCTTGTGTTTCATAGCTCTATCAATCACTGTAGAGGTAGAATAATAATTTTAAGAAATTGTAAAAAATCTGCGGGAGCCAAGTGTACCTTTAATTTAATGACTAATCACGACCAATGTGCAGCCCATGATGATAGAGAAAGGATAATGAATAAGAGACAAACAGCTTCTTGGCTACAATGAGAGATCTTACAGCTGGAAATTATCTGCGTAAATAATCTTGAATAAAACTCAACTTTCTCTCAGTGCTTGCGTTGCTGCATTTTTCGTCCATTGGAGATTTAAAAAGCTTTCTACATATTGTGTAAAAGATTTTAAAAGCATACATTTAAAGTGGAATATAATGCATTGTTAAGTCCATCAAACCAGCAATGAACACTTCATACAACATTTAACATTTCATATTTGTGCAAAACTGTTTTACTTCGGTGGCTGAAAGCTCTGCAGACCAAGTTGAACTAATTTCTGCTGTTCTAAGAGCGTTCATAGTTCTGTGAATCTTTGAAAAGTTAAGTAATTTTATGTCATGTAAACAGGAAAATGCCTCACATCATTGTTATGCAATTGATGATACTTCAATATAAATTAAAATTTTTGGCAATTAGATATAGCGTATTTAAAACAGGTTGATATCAACTGTGCTTTAAAATAATGATTCTGCATACACCATATTTCTGAAAGCATAGCATTGGTCCCTCAGGACCCTGAATGACTGTTCTTCTCCCTGAGGGAGCAGAGAAGGGCATCTAAGTGTGCAAAATTATATATGATGCAGTCCTATTTAATTTCACTTTCTGCAATTACTGCAAAATGGAGCCTGCTGCTATTGCCGTAAAATAAACTCTGCCGTTATTACTGTAAATCTGACACCGAGCAGGACACTTCATCACTATTGTGAACGCACAACATCAATTTAATTTATTTGAAAAAAAGGAAAACCCATTTATCATTTCTCCGGTGTCAGTTTGACTTTTTGAAAAAACGCCCGGCGGAAAAGCCAGTTTGCGGACAGCGTTTGCAAATATGGGGTGTGATTGTGTTTGGGAGGCGCAATGCTGGCAAAATGAGTTTTGTGGCCTCCCATCGAATTAGCATTGATTCTACTCCCGTCAGGCTGAGGAAACATGGAGTGGGTGAAGTTCTTTAACTGCGCTTATCGGATAAAGGTTTACACTGAGTCCTGCTGTTTGTTATCCTGCCATTCACTATTAAATAAAAATCAATAGCGCTGAAATGTGATTTTACAGCCTGCCGTTATTGAGACCCACAATGATTTTCGGCGGAACAGGACGTGGCGTGTCAGCCTTTTGCTTAAGGCAGGAGATGGAGAGGAAGAACAAGCGAAATGAGAAAAAAAAATTTCCCACCCGACCATCTCTCTCTGCCATGAACACCTTTGCCAAGATGGCTTGGGTCATGTTTTTGTTTGTCTCCGTCAAGATATCTTAGCAGGTTCTGAGGGGATTTACATGAAACTTTAAATAAACGTTGGTCCAGGACCAAGGAAGTCAATAAAACCTTTGCGCTAATCAGCCGAAAATACCTCATCTGCATCCTTTGCGTGGGTTTGCACTCTACTTTCTGGTTTAGCCAGAAATCTAGGACTCTCCTCAGTATTTTAGCATTAGCACTAGTATTATAGTGTAATTGGAGATGTGTCAGTCCATCCTTCAATTTTCTCAACGCCTGTCTATCTGATGGACTTCTACCCCGGCGGGTGTAATGCTGAGGACCCAAGGTAGTTCACTGTCGAGTGTGATGTTATTTGGCTGAATGGATCTCAAGAAACTTTGGGAAAGATGCAAGGAGCAATATCATGCGAGTAACATTAACGGAGGCCAAGCAATTGGCCTGTTTCAAACAAACTCTTTTGATTGGACTCTGCACAAATTCCTTTAAACAAAGGCACCTATGAAGCACTTCGCCGATATTTGTCCCTTAAAATGCTTGGAAAGAATTTGTGTTTGCAGTACATGGCTAAGTGCGCGATATTCTGTCATTATTTAATTTACGTGTAAGCAGATGAGAGGTCCTCAATAAACTTCAAGTGTGGCATGCAGATTTTGAATCTATTGCTGTTAACTTCGAATTTGGAGTTCAAAGAGCTGCCACTGCTAGTCAAGCAAGTCATAATTTGGCTGAAAAATCAAAATAAACAAGAGACATATCAATGACATTGTGTGGCCAAATCGACAGAAGAATCAACTCAGGATCTGGTGATGTCCATGATAATTGTCAAAAAGCATTTGCAACCAAGTACTAAAAATAACAATTTAATCATATGTGCCTTCTACACGCACACACACACACGCACACACGCACACACGCACACACACACACACACATGCACGCACGCACGCACGCACGCACGCACGCACGCACGCACACACACACACACAGACACACACACACACACACACACACACACACTTTTGAAACAATAAAGCTGCAAGTTCAAAAAACACTCAGATATGCACTTAAAATGAACTGAACATTTTTTTTTCAGATACAGAAGAACATTAAGTAAACACATACCACAAAACACAGTGCTCAAATTTAAAGACAGTGTCAGGGTCAAATTAAATCCCCTCATCACAGAATCTTGGGTCTGCACTCAGAGCCGGTAACAAAGCCACGATTGCTGTGATCTTATGCAGGTCGACCATCACTGTGGTAATTACACCTCAGCAGCAAGTGTCTGGACGCAAACATTACTTTTTATACAGTAATCTCCCTCACCCTCTTATTACGCTAAAGCTTGTTTCTGCTAGACAAGCTGAAGAAACAGTTTTGGACTCTGATCTGAAATGAGCAGTTTCTTGCCCACAGTGTCATTTCCCTTCAGGTCTGCTATGTGCTTGAGCTAATGTTATTTATGACCAAACTGTTAAAATTAAAGAGAAGTAGTAGTGGTCTGGGTGCGCTGTGTTACTCTGTTATGTCTCCAGATCCTTCACTATCCTTTCGCTCCAGCACTTCCACTCTTTCATCGCCCTCTGCAGAACTCATTGCAGGGCTGCTTTAGGTCCAGTTCTGTGAGCACTGGTGAGGTCTCTTCTGTGAGCACTGGTGAGGCCTGTTCTGTGAGCACTGGTGAGGCCTGTTCTGTGAGCACTGGTGAGGCCTGTTCTGTGAGCACTGGTAAGGCCTGTTCTGTGAGCACTGGTGAGGCCTCTTCTGTGAGCACTGGTGAGGCCTGTTCTGTGAGCACTGGTTAGGCCTGTTCTGTGAGCACTGGTAAGGCCTGTTCTGTGAGCACTGGTAAGGCCTGTTCTGTGAGCACTGGTGAGGCCTGTTCTGTGAGCACTGGTGAGGCCTCTTCTGTGAGCACTGGTGAGGCCTCTTCTGTGAGCACTGGTGAGGCCTGTTCTGTGAGCACTGGTGAGGCCTGTTCTGTGAGCACTGGTGAGGCCTGTTCTGTGAGCACTGGTAAGGGCTGTTCTGTGAGCACTGGTTAGGGCTGTTCTGTGAGCACTGGTGAGGCCTGTTCTGTGAGCACTGGTGAGGCCTGTTCTGTGAGCACTGGTAAGGCCTGTTCTGTGAGCACTGGTGAGGCCTCTTCTGTGAGCACTGGTGAGGCCTGTTCTGTGAGCACTGGTTAGGCCTGTTCTGTGAGCACTGGTAAGGCCTGTTCTGTGAGCACTGGTAAGGCCTGTTCTGTGAGCACTGGTGAGGCCTGTTCTGTGAGCACTGGTGAGGCCTCTTCTGTGAGCACTGGTGAGGCCTCTTCTGTGAGCACTGGTGAGGCCTGTTCTGTGAGCACTGGTGAGGCCTGTTCTGTGAGCACTGGTAAGGCCTGTTCTGTGAGCACTGGTGAGGCCTCTTCTGTGAGCACAGGTAAGGCCTCTTCTGTGAGCACTGGTGAGGCCTGTTCTGTGAGCACTGGTGAGGCCTGTTCTGTGAGCACTGGTGAGGCCTCTTCTGTGAGCACTGGTGAGGCCTGTTCTGTTAGTTCAGGTAAGGCCCATTCTGTGCATGCTGGCGAGGCCTGTTCTGTTTGCACAGGTAAGTCCTGTTCCATAGATGCAGGTGAAACCTGTTCCATTTGCACAGGTAAGGCCTGTTCTGTAGGTGCAGGGCTTCCGTATAAAGCTGCCTTGTCCCCTGAGGTTGATCAGAAGCTTATGATTGTTCTCAGTCACAGCATAAGTTGAGTTTGTATGGACAGATGGGCTCTCAGTCCCTATAATGGTATCTGTACGTCACCCATGACAGTAATATGAAAAAAAATAAATAAAAAATCAACCCGCTAGTGCAAACCCTCTGCTAGAAATGCGAGCGTGCACACACACGCACACACCTACACACACACGTTTTAAAAGCTCTGCTTCTGAAGACATTGTATCGACATACATTTGGTCTGTGCAGCCTTTTTTGAACCCTCACCATGACCAGATTATATCTCACCCTAACCTCAATTTAACCGTGACTGTAACCATAACTTTTATTAATTAGCCAATGACCTCACAATCGCAAATATCTTCATATCAGGTGCGGAACATCATATCAACAATCAAACATGGTGGTGGTAGTGTGATGGCATGTGGAAGCTTTGCTACTTCAGAGCTTCGGCAACCAGCAATAATTGTTTTTACCGTACATTCTGCTGTTCTCTGGAGCATACTGAAGGGGAATGTCTAACGCACCAAGGGAAAAAAATCTCAAGCACAAGAGCAAGTCCACCTCTGAATGGTGCAAATGATCGATAGTTAAGATTTTAGTTGCCAAATCAAAGCCCTGATTTGAATCCCATTGGGATGACTGGTCTTAAACACAGCAAAAACAAACTCTTACCAAGCATTCCAATCATGTTTTGACTTAACAAGGGTATAGAAATACGTGTTTTTCTTGGAAAAAGAAAATCTGCCACGGATTTGAAATAAACTCAGTTGACTCATTTCTAGATTTATCCATGGGGGTGAGTGAAAGTAACTAACTCCATGAATAAAACAATTTATTGAAAATGTATGCCCTCAGGCGCATGTCAGGCATTTATTGAAAATGCATAAGTGCGATAGAAGACTCATTTTGCCAACATGGGTCTCGTATTAGTCGTTCAAACAATGTACTTAAAGCGAATATGGTTCGAACTGCTGTGGTATGAACAAGGTATGATGGTTTTGGGAAACAGTTGTACTTGAAATGTTAGTAAATTTAACGATGCCTTGCACCATGTCAGATCAAAGCTAACCCCCATTGTTGTTTGGGAAACTCACCCCCGGGCAGTCCTTTTCTTTGTTCTGGAGCATAACACATCCAGAACTTTCAAAAAAGTAGAACCTGTAAGAATGATTCGTCTGACCATGTTTCCACTGTGCAATGGTCCATCGCAGAGCCCAGAGAAGTTGAAGGCGCTTCTGGACGCTGTTATCATAAGGCTTCCTTTTTGCACGGAAAATTTTTAAGTGCCATTTGTGGATATAACTTAATTTTATAGTACTTGACAAAGGTTTACCCAAGTAATCCTGAGCCCATGTAGTTAATCACTTACAGATAAATGATGGTTCCTGATGCAGGGCCCTCTGAGTGACTGGAAATCTCAGGTTCTCGTCTTAGACTCGCACCGTTGCCCTTTTCCACTCAGAAATTCCTCAAGAGTCTGGAAACTTACAATGATGTTACGCACCATAAATAGTGAAGTATCCAAATCCCCTCATATTTTTTTTCTTTGAGTGCCATTGTTTTTAAACTTTTCAATGATTTTCTCATGCATTCATGTGCAAATTGGTGATCCTTGGTCCATCTGTGTTCCTGGCCTTTCCTGAACGCTGCATTTGTACTAAATCATTATCACTATCACCTGCAGACATCAGCTGTTTTAAATCGAAAACATTATCCAAACCCTTGCGTCATTACTAATCTCAAATTGCGCCCCCCCCCCCCCCCCCCCCCCTACATTTTTAGAAGGTATTGCAGGCCTGAATGGCTGGGATTGATTTATATTTACAAATAAAATGAAATGAATCAGACTCAAAATTAAACATCTTGTCGTAGTACTGTCTGCAATGAAATGCAAGTGAAAGTGAATGTAGAAGTCACTGCATTCTGTTTTAATATGCATTGTCTTTACCTTCCCTATTATTTCTGAGTTTGGATTGCAAATTAAATTTCGTATGAAGATCATAAACAATTTAATGTGACAAATATGAAAAAAGAGAAGAAAGGAGAGGGCTAAATACTTTTTTTAAGCCACTGTACATTCACATGTACAAACTAGTGATAACTGGTGCGCTGAAGATAATGGAGGAGCATAACATTACCTTCAACTAATGATTTTTCTTGAAATGCTTTTGATCATTTATTTAATTAACTTTACATGAATTCAGAAAACCCACATCAATATCACGTGTGGCCAGTTCTCCTCATTAAGGCAAGACGTGAAACAAATTGTCGTTTTAATGCAAAAATTGCATTTCAATCAAGGTTATTCAGTTGTGGATTTTTGTCGCTGATCTTTTTTTCTGCGTAGTCATTTACATTATCATGAAGGGTAGGTTAGATTGCCAACATTGCAGGATGTGCTGAAAGCAAAAGCCGAAGTTTACAGAGTAGTTTATCTTTTTTTGTAAAGAAAATAAAATTTTTTTAAGAATTGGATTCTCTATTTAATCACCACAACATTGTATTAAGAGGGAAGCTGTGTGTTTAACTGCTGAGGGTTTTTTAGGGCCACTTGCTAATACTTGTTAATCGAGGAAAATGATTAAAAACAGGTTTACAAGATTACAAATCAGTTTAAATAGATTTTTTGTGCCTCTTCCAATTTCAGCCAACCGGTCATCACTGATACACGCCTAAATACACGCATGCTGTGGAGACACATTTGCTCAAACAGGTATGCATACACACAGAATTACATGTACGTGCTCACAAATGCACATGCAAATATCCTCACAAATGCAGATACATGAAACCACTCACACACCAAGGGCAAGCAAGCACGTGTCGACACTTGTGGTTGCTGGTCGATTTAGGGACTGAAGGGGGGGGGGGGTGATATCACCTCGCATAGCACCATACATGTTTGGCAAAGTCAGAGAGTCACCATCAAAGAGGGGCCTTTGCCACCAACCCCTCCCCAGGCAGCGGCATAGCCATTTGGGCTAATCGGCCGTTGTCAGGCCAGTGATTAGATAAAGGCAGTGCTTGATGGAAACATAAAGTGATGCAGCTGATAGAGGTACAAGAAGAACCCAAAACAATTAGCAGCAGATAGGGCAGGCCCAAACAGCACGTGGACCGGGGGTGGGGGGGGGTTGTCGGGTCAGCAGGGGCCGCGGCCCGAACGTGACAGGGCCTCGCTTCCTGCCTCTGGAGAGCAGACATCTCTGATCTGTGTCTGATGCTTGCTTCTTTCCCTATTTTTTCCCATCCAAGTATGTGACCTGCACGCCAACAGCAGCGCCCCCCACCCCCCCACCCCGTCACTTTTTAAACAATTTCTCTCCGGCTGTGGTCGTAACACACGTGGAGTAAGGGGGGGGGGGCTTGGGGGTGCTTATCTAATGCTCAGAATTGAATTGGGTTATCCTCCGGGGGATTGAGTTAGGAGATGTCAAAAAGATAGATGGGAGTCACACCAGACCACCACCCCAAAAACGTGTGTGCACGAGTGCCTGCGCGCGTGTGTGTGTGTGTGTGTGTGTGTGTGTGTGCGCGCACGTGTGTGTGTGTGTGTGTGTGTGTGGAATATGTTTGTGGAAGCGAGCATATGCGTGAGTGCATGCGGAGTATTTGAGGGACATATTTGCGTACTTCATGTTAGTATCCGTGGTTATACACATATTTTACATGTGAAACGGTTCTTTGTTCTGCATGCATATTGCCATAAAATACTGCTGTCAATTTAAACTATTTATATAATTTAGTCTGTATAATAACCCGGCAGAATATATTAATTTTTTTGCAAACGTTTACGATGAAATGCCAGTGATGTTTAAAGTGATTCAGAACATGAGCACAGTACCATTGCTTTATTATTCCTTCACTTTCCACTGAAATGTGCGGGAGAGTAAAATGTATTGCAGTGTTGATGACATCACTGAGCTCCGTGTTGTGCATTACGAAGCTCCTCAGCTTCGCTGTATCCTGTGGGTAAACTGGAGTCTGGGACTTCGCTACATTTCAGCCCTTCACTGCCGTGGCTGCCTGGGGGGACGTGGATGTTGCTCCTCATGGGAGTCCAAACCGGGCTCTGCCGACATCCCACCCCTCCTCCTTCCTCCTCTCAGTCTAAGACCTGGTTTCCTGTAGCCCCTTGTTACCCCCCTCCACCCTGTATTTGCCCCCGCTTCAGGCAGGTTTCTGTGTTACAATCATAACCCGCCATGTGCATTTACATGTGCTCTCTCTCTCTCTCTCTCTCTCTCTCTCTCTCTCCTTCTCTCAGAAAACACAAAAAACCCTGGGGTTTGCCACTTGTTTGATCGTCCGCAATTTTGTCAAAATTCTGATCTGACTCTGCGCTGATCATTCATTCTGTGAGGCTATCTGAAATTCAAAATGAAAGTCTAATATCCACACACAAATATAGCGCACTCACACTCACGCATGCACACGTACACACTCGCACACGTGTCCTCAGGAGAGTCTACAGCCCTACGGATTGGCTGGGTATACCTGGCTGTAGCTTCTCTCTCATTGCCTGAGGCAACTGCTTAGCAATTCCGTTCTGAATACAATACAGACACGGTGTTCTCTCAGCCCCGCTGCTCTCAAAGCTCTGAGCTATAATGTATTTTCACACCTTCGGATGCTCCTGTGATACACTTCAGACACCGTGTGAAGACTGAAAGACTCTTTTCACCCCCTTCTCAGTCTCTTTCTCTCTCTCTTTCATACACACACACACAGACACAGGCACGTACACAGATACATTCACAAGGGTCACACAAGCACAACAGCAGACACACATGCGTACAGAGGGCATGCATATAGGGGTCATACACAGACAGGAACAAGCAAACATACATAATCTATGTGTCCATGTGTAGAAATGTCAGAGCATGCAAGTGGGACTTTTATTTTTTTTTTCTCAGCTTTTGATTTTTCAAGCTCTGAACATCTTCTTCCTGGAAATACGCTCCTTCCTCAAGTATTTATTTATATAAAGCCAGGGTTTGACACGAGACGGTTGCACAAAGCAGCCAGTCAGAAGGAAAACACAATCCACATACAAAAACATGCCAATCACTGACCTGGGGATGTGAAGAGGCAAAATAAAGGACCAGAGAGGAGCTGGATTCTCACAAACGGCCATTTGAAGAGAGAATACATTTGTGTCAGACCCACTTTGTGTCTTGCGCACTGCTGCCTGCTCCGGATTCCTCCGCTCTGAATAAATACATACAACATGCACACAGAGTGACTTCATTCTCAGCCTCAAGCGGCCACATAGACATCCCACCATGCAGCGCTTGGCACTTTATCTCTGATCATGAGGGTTGTAGCAGCAAAATAAAAAAATAACATTAGAAAAAACCGTAAGAATCAACTGTTTGAGGTAAAAGAGAGATGTAATAACAGAATGAGATGTTGTCTCCGGTGTCAGGCCAGTGATTTTCCTGTTTGCTTGTTTTTGGTTGTCGGGTGTCACAACCCTATTGTGAAATCTCTTTGTGCCTCCTCCCATCTTGCAGTATGCATGTCTCTTAGCTATATTGTCCCTTTTGATTGGTTTGAAATCCTGTGTCCCTCCCTCGCCAGGTGTGATGCATTTGTGTTCCCCATTCCCTTACGTGTGTGCGACATATACGTTTGTATATGTCAGTCTGTTCCTGAGCCCAATATATTAAAAACACCTCCCAACCCATCTGCGGATTGGGACTGTGTTCTTGTAAAACTCTCAGGTTCTGCCATCTGCCTGTTCTGCTCTGGCTAGAATGATCTCCATCTGGCTACTGCCATTGGACACCATTGGCCAGGTGCAGACATGCCCAATACTCAAGCCCAAAACCATCTGAACTGAATTGTGCCATTCCGGTCCGGGCTCTGTCCCTCACAGTCAGCACCGTATTACTATCAATAAACCCCAATATCGGACTGGATATACTCTGGATCTAGTCTTTTGGCTGCATCAAAACAGTACAATTCAGCAAAGGAATGGAACCAGCAGAAATTCCTAGTCCAGTTGACACCTTGAGGTACTATGGTGTGTGGATTAGTCAGCAGGTGGAGATGAGGTAAGTGTTTGGCCAGTCCCACTCCAGCCACGCTGCTGCCCGGAAGTTGGTCCAGCTACACCAAGGCAGCTTGTCAGTATCAGAATATTCCATTGTTTTCCGTATTCTTGCTGTCTGTACGTGCCGGGACTCCCGAATGCTTCATGACACCTATTTATTTTGCTTATCAGAGTGAGTCAAGGATGAACTAATCACCTGAATCCTTCCTCCAGACCTGGACGGCCTTATTGACCTAGTGCTCAAAATAGTTGTCCGGCTGTGAGAGAGGTCGCTGGATCAGCTGGCGATGCTACTGACACCTACTCTGCCTACATTCCAAGATGGTCAACCTGGAGTCACATCCCAATTAGCTCCTTCAGTATCCATGGCTGTTGCCTGGGCCCCACTTTCATAAGCTGGCCCCTTAAGAATAGCAGAGCCAAATTAAACATAATCTATGTCTGTGGTGAGGAAGTGCTTACCACGCCATTGCTGAATGTCATGGTCAGCAAACGTGAGTTACACCTAAGAGAGAGGTACTGTCTGATGCTGCTGTCTCATCTTCTCATCCCCTCATTTCCATTTACCTGACCTGTCAGGATCACCCTAGCTCCACCAGGGCCTTGGTGGATGCAGGGGCAGACGGAAACTTTATCCATACTGGTCATACTGGTAAACCACCAGGATTACCCTTCCTGAAATCACAAATGTAACCAGTCCGGTGTTCATGCTGACCTCCAGAAACCACTCAGAAGAGTTGGCGTATCTCATCATGGAGTTACTGTAAGCCCTAAAGGTGTTGGGGAAGTGCTGACTTGAGTGTCAAAACCCTCATGTGGACAAGCTGTAGGGATCTATCCTAGAGTGGACTTTGTCATGCTCTCAGTTCTGATTTCACTCAGACCCCAACAGCACCTTCCTCTGACAACCAAGAGGAGCGACTAGACTTGAAGGGAGTTCTTGTAATCTATCATGATCTTTGTCTGGCATTCAGCAAAGCTGAATGACACTTCCTCCACATCCACCCAATGATTGTGCCTTTGACTGTTACATGGAACATCACCCCCAGGGGTTGGCTGTACTCCACAACTACACAAGAGTCCCAGGTAAAGAAAAAGTACATACAGTAAATAAATCCCTAGCCTCCGGTATCTTTGTTTCCAGCTTTAGCTGGTCTCTTCTTTGTGGCTGAAAAATACAAGTCTCTACATCCCTGCATTAATTATCAGAGACTTAATAATGCTCATAACCTGTTACTATCTTCCTCTGATTCTCCTCCATCTAGAGTTGTCATTATTTTACCAAGGTGGACTTGCACAAGGATTACTACCTTGTGCCCATGCAGGAAAGATGGAAGACAGCACTAAATTCCCTCTCTGAGGACTACAAATACAAAGTGATACAGTTCAAGCTTATTAACACCGTTGTTGTGTTCCAGAATTAAATTTATGATGCCCTCCGAGACATGGTCACATAGTTTTTTTTTTCTTTGTTTACATAGACAATATCCTGGTGTTCTCTCCAAACCTAGAGGACCAGACCTGCCATGTCTCCCTGATAATTCACAGGCTGTTAGAGATTCAACTCTATTTGAGTCCAGAGAAGTGTGACTTTCATTGCACCACCATCTCCTTATGCCTCAAAGATGAATCGCCAGAAAGTATAGGAAGTGCAGGATTAGCTAGACCCCAAAGACTGTAAGGAGCTGCAGAGGTTCCTCAAGTTTGTCAATTGAAGCACCTATTACTAAAACCCCATAAGTCACACTTGACTTGACTTAACTTGTGGGGTTTTAGTAATCAGTGCTTCAATTTCCAACAGCAGTTCATTCGTGGGTACTCCACAGAAGCAGTCCCCTTGACAGCGCTCACATCCATCAAGATTCTCTTTGCAGGGACCGTCCAGAAGGCCTCTGCCTTTAACCATCTTAAAGAGTTGTTTACCACTGCTGCCGTCCTCATTCTCCCCAACCCTCAGCACTAGTTCTTTGTTGAAGTCAATCCCTCGGATGTGGGTGCTGGGGCTGTTCTCTCTCAGCAAGCAGAATATAGCAAGCTCCATCCTTAGCCTACCTCTCTTGTCAGCTGACTGTTGCTAAGAGGAATTACTCCATCAGGTGCCATTGATAGTGAAGCTTGCCTTTGAGGAGCGGAGAGTGGGAGAGGTCTAGTCTCTCCTTTCATGTTTGCCTGGACTACTGCAACATGGAGTGCCTCTCAACTGCTAAGAGGCTGAACCCCAGGCAAGCTTGTTGGTGCCTCTTTTGTAAGGTTTAAGTTCATCTTGACTTACTGTCCTCGTTCTAAGAATACCAAGCCTGACTTATTTGCTCATCTGTACTCTCCATGCCTGAAGATGCTCCTGCTCCCATCCTCTCAGGTAGACCTCTTCTGGCAGTCACTAAGCTCAAGGTCGAGAGTGAGATTGAAGAGGTACTGTGGTCTTGTCTTTCTTTATAGGACACTCCACCCAATCAGTTCTTAATTCCTGAGGGAGTGAGAGGCAATGCCCTTTCTTGGGCCCACACTTCTTAGCTGACCTACCACCCCGGCATCTCTTGCATCCTCATTCTCATTCATTGACACTTCCGATGACCAACCAATCACTAAGATACCTGGAAGTTTGTGGCAGCCTGTACTGTGTGTGCCTGTTCCAAATTAAGTAACCAACACCCCTGCAGTCTGCCACAGCCCTTTGAGATTTCCCAACTAGTCGTGGGCCAGCAAAGCAATGGATTTAGTCACTGGGTGGCCTCTCTCTGATGGGGTCATGGTCATCCTCTCCATCATTGACTAAGGGAGCCCATTTCATGCCACTGGCAAAGCTACCCAAGACTAAGGACACTGCTGTGGTCCTAGTACATCATATCATCTCCAACCACAGTCCCCAATTTGCGAGCCACTCCATAAATTACATGGTGTCAAACCAGCTTTTGAGGAAACATGGAATTCTTTTTCATGTTTCTGTGATTTTGCAATCTTCATAATCCTTTTCTTGCTTCCCACGTGATAAAAGTCAGGAACAAAGAAACACCAGGACAGGAAGAATTTACATGAAAAATATGCCAGCTGACATAAGCCCACTGATGTAGTTGTTCAGCTGGGAAATTTGATAGTGGGTATCTGTACCCAGGGTTCAGGTCTCCTAGAGGAATGGGGATATAGACCCCAGGTTTATCTCTCTGACATGGGACAGCTGAGCAATGGAGCCGCCAGTGAGTGGAAGGAGTTGAATTATCTCGAGAGCTATTGCTGAACACAGTTGCTGAAGAGCTTACAGACAGTTTCATCCTCAAAAGGCGTTCCCTTCCTCAGTTCTTATGTAATGAGATGGAATGCGCAACAAGCTGTACAACTGTTCACACCTGTTCAATTGACTCAACCAGAGACCTGCAGAACAAGGAAAACACAGTTTCCCAAATACTGACTGAATTCAGGTAACCAATTCACTAGGACACTGATGGAACCCAGACAATGTACTTACATAGTCATGAAGACAAGGGATGGAATATCAGTGAGTTCACCAGTACAGATCCATACGTGTACATGGCCATATACACCCATACAAGGAGTATGTGTGTAGTGTTCCGTAAATGTGAACCTTTCACTTCCTGCCGCATCCCCTCTCACTCCATTATTCTACCTCAGGAAACCTGATCCGCAGGAGGAGAGCGAGAGATCAGCTGAGAGACGGAGAGGGTGAGAGAGTGCATGCCTTTAGAGCCCTCCATTTATCATGTCATTAGTATTTTTAGACAAGGGTCTGCAGAGTTGTGAACTCACGATGGGTCCAGTCCATTGGTGCTTTGAAATGAGGTTACCTGTTGCTGTGACATTATAACCTGCTGCCTATCAATGTGAGGGTCAGGCAGTATCTGGGACCACCCTATATATGTACAACTAAAATGATATTTACGGCCATTTTTGGGAAAAGGGTCAAATTTACAGGAAGAGGGTGGTACAGAGAGACAGAGAGAGAGAGAGAGAGAGAGAGAGAGAGTGAGTGTGGTGGTCTTGTTTATTTCTAGTCGACAGCCATGGTGAGTATCTGAGTTTCCTTTTTTTAGCCTTGACCTTGCATGCTGAGGGTATTTTCCAGTCAGCAGAACGTTTTATCTCTGAAAGCAACAATCAATAAGGATAATTAATGATGCCGGCAGCAATGATAGCTCAGCAATCATTACAGCACATTAATCCATGCAGTCAGAGCAGGGTCAAGGCCAGCCCACTCCTTCACCTGTGGGCGGGGCACAAATTAAAATAATCTACACATTCGTCGCACTGTCAGATGATTCTGATGCATTTACTGAAGTCACACTTTAATTAAGGCCGGTCGGCTCCCCACCTAAGGAGCTGGCAGGCTTTTAATATGGAGCATTATGAAGCTCCACATATCATAGCAGGTAATCTGGAATATACAGTTCCACCTGCAGTGTCTCTCTTTTTTCAGATTATAAATCACGCCCAAATGGGAGCTGTCTTCTAATGACCTTCAAAAATGTAATTTAGATATAAATATATAATTTAGACCGGGTGCATTATGTGGGAAAGCAAATGTAGTTTAATCTCCCCATACTATAAATATAAATAAAATGGTAGTCAAATGAAAATCCTGTTGCTTCTTGAGCTACAGATTTTATTCACCAATAAATTTGCTTCAAGGGTCCATGAGTCTGAGCTTAGCATGCAAATTAAACTCATATTCCTATAAACTTGAGCACAGGTTAATTGTCCCAACACTTATTGTTTAACAGTCGAAGCGGATTCCATATTTGTGGATTAAATCAGATGAAAGGTTGCTGGGGCAACTGAAGTCATGTTGGCGTGTGGAAATTAAAGCGTCTGTATCTGGGAGTAATAAGCCAAATGAAGGTCATTAAGAGAATCAGACAGCGCAGACAGCCGGTAGAGATAACTCGGGCTTTGTGATGATCGCTCATCAGGGCTGCTGCCATCCAGGCAGACCTGGGCCCTTCCTTGGGTTGCTGGGACATGCAGGCCAGAGACTCAAACCTGCCCAGTCCTGTCAAGGTGCTTTTATTTTAATGTTTTCAGCATTTAAAAAAAAAAAAAGAAATCTGGTTTGACTCTGTAATTTATGTGTGACATTTTCACTTTACTAAAACTTTGGGCAAAAATTTGAATTGTGAGATTTAATTTCCTGTAATGTTTAAATTACTTTCAACTTGGCCAAGGTCCAAATGCAAGAATAGCTGCAGGCCTGATCTGTGATATATAACCACAATTGTTCTCGCTGCCAGACAAGAACAAAAGCCAATCTATAACAATAAAAAATGCATTCATCTCAAATGGTTTTTTTTTTTTTTTACCAGAGGATTCTGTTCACTGTTGAGCTTGTTAGTGAAACAATATATGTGTAGATATGACTAAACATATGACTATACATGAAAAAAAAGGTTAAGCAACTGAAGTGCTGATAAATACTTAATAAAATGATATACGTACCTCATCAAATGATCATTCTGTACTGGAGCAGAATTTGATTTTGATCAGAAGTCCTTTGATGTTTCTTACTTTTCTCTTTGAAGTCAACAAAACCAATTCTCAGTTCTTTAGAAGAATGAAAGTGCCTAAATTGAAGAGGAATTAATTAAACCCAACATTGTTAGGAAGTGCTGTAGGAAAAAAATTATACTGTTGCGCTCTTGAATTTTACAAGATAAATAACATCTTTAGCGTGTCATCTTTGCACTTACTGTTAACTGAAAATATTTATACTCTTTTGCAAAATAAAATCATGCGTTTTAAGAAATTTCATCAGTAATAGCCAATTGGATAACTGTATACCGACTTCACGTGAAATTCAAGTAATTGTTTATCTTGTGACTGAGTGGTGACATCCCTAATGTGAAACATTGGCCATGCTATTACACAGTAAAGTCACCAGTGACTCGTACAATAGATTAATTTTTGTTAAGTGAGCCAACAATTAAAATTTTACATCTATATATAAAATAAATTGTGGGCCAGACCCTGAGAACATTACGCTTCCCCTGACCATAACTCCTGGTTTTTGAATGCACAAAGCGCAAATACATCAGCAGCCGTTTATTTTTACACTGCTTACACATGACATCATCAGTGATTTAAAGCACAAAATTAAACATTGAGAAATATAAATCTCCACCCAGCCCCACCCTTTATTTCCACCCAATCTCACCAACCCAGAGGGAGGGAGGCTAACATGTTTGTCATTACCTTACCTCATGGCCCCCCAGTATGACAACTTGGCATAAAAGCCACTAAATTTCAGAGGAAAGCTTGCAAATGTCATATACTACTCAATTGTTAAACCTAATTGACCGAGCTCACATAGAGGGACTCTAACAAGGCATTTTATATTTTGTCCTGTTGTGCACCTAATGCACTGTAGCCTTCATCTCATAAAGCCTGTCAACACAAACTTAATTTGAGCCATGGAGATCTCAACACATTGTTTATAGTGGGTTGCTATGCAAACCATAATTAATATGGCATCGATAAGATTTCAGTTTTGCGCCATTTGCCAAAAGCTGCTTGGACTCCTCAACTTGTCATCTCAAGTTCAATGAGCTTAAAATTTTAAGGCAGCCTGGACACTAACTTTTTTCAGTTGAGACAACTTTAGTTTTTTTTACAGTGTACTGAATGATGGCAAAATATAAAATCTGAAATATTTTTCAGAAATGAGTTGGAAAATATCTTGGTCTAATTTCAGAATAATATAAAATGACGGCAAAAACAATTCATACAGTCAGTTCCATGCATATTTGGACATTAACAAAGTTATTGTTATTTTACCTGTTTACCAGATCATATTAGAGATTAAATTAAATAATGAATATGAGGTCAAAATGAAAACTCAGCTTTAATTTGGCTTATTTACAGCCCTGTTTCCAAAAAAGTTTGGACGGTGCAAAAAATGAAATGAAATGAAAACTGACATGCTTTTGTGATGGATATGATGACATGGGCTGGAACTGCTTTGGAAATCCTTTGCCAATAAACACCATTCATTCTTGCCACCACAAATGCAAGGGAGGATAATACTATGCTCTGAGGAACCCGAAAAGATGCCATCTTCTCTGGGATTGACCTCATCTGAATAAGACTGATGCACTGTGGAAACATACTGTTATCAGACAGTCAAACTCTGAAATTGTTTATGGCATCAGTGTACATCGTAATTTATAAAGCAGATATGGCCTTCATTGGTTACCCTCAACATAAACTTCAAAGGCCACTGCTTGTCATGGTATGTGGGTGTGCTATTGCTCATGGTATGGGTAACTTCAACTTCAGTGTAGGTGCCATTGATGCAGAATGGCATTTATATATTTTGGAGTAACATTTGTTGTCTTCTTGATATCATCTTTTTGAGATACTCCTGCTTATTTCAACAAAACAACTGCACACTGCATTCTGCACAAATTACAACACTGTGGATTTATAACGAGAGTGCAGCTGCTGTACTGGTTTACCTGAAGTACAGACCCCTTATATATGAAGTAAATTAAGAAAGGGTGGGAAATTTTTTTCTCAGCTGGAACAATTAGTGTCCTCATTTCTTCAAATTATTACTTCTATTACTATTAAAAGAAATAAAGATCTAAAAAAAACAGATAAAACACCCCTGTCCCAATTTTTCCTGAATCTCAATTCCCAAAATTTGTCATATGATAAGTTGCTTTGCCTATTGACGCACTAATAGTTCAGCAAAAGACAATATAGCGTGATCATTAATTCTGGAAGCATGGAAAACACACATTTTTGTAAACCTTATGTTGCACTGAAGATATTGTGAGGTTTTTAGAAATGAACCCAGAGCAAACACCATTAAAATGCAAAAAGGAGGCTTTATTTCTGAAGGGGGAAACCCCCCAACGGAGCTAGCAACAGTACAAAGTCCGCAATCCAAAATCAGAGTCCAAGGGGCGAAATCCAGAGTCATACACAGGGCACCAATCACAAAAATCATAGTCAGACAAAAGAGGTCAAAAAACAAGAATGCAGCAAAAGTACAGGGAATAGGCAAAGCTCGATATCAAGGACGGTCCAGTCAGAAAGATAAATCACAATGAATGAAGGCGAAAAAACGTAGCACAGGAGACAAGGAAGAACGATCTGACAAGAAAGTGAACCAAACAGACATCTTAAATACACATCCGGGAGAACAAATGACCAGGGAGAACAGGTGTAATCAATGGTAACAATAATCAGGGAGAGACACATGTGGAATAAACTAATTACATGAATTTGGCTGTAGCCAAAATGCAGACAGGGATCACAAGACAAACCTATGAACAGAACAGCTCCGGTCAAGGAGTACTAAAGTGCATAGTAAATAGAAAGGAAAGCGCAAAGTAAATGTGGAAATCCACAGAAAATAGCAGCAGAGATAATTAGGGATAGGCAAGGAGGCGGAGACTAGAATTGGGCGACAGCTGAGAGATCATTAGTCAATTAGTAAGTGCAGCTATACAATCCCGAGTGCTTGTTAGTAAGTTAGTCCAAATATACAAGGTTAGTGTGGGTTAGTAATTAGCAAAAGCAATAAACTGTTAGTATGTGTTAGTAAGACAGTAAAAGAGAGAGGAAGGAAGAACAAGAGATAATGAAAGAAGATTGAAACCCAGAAACCAATAAATCACCTGAATGAGTGGCACACAAGACAAGGGACCGTGAGCAAAGATACACACATGACAAGACAGGGGAGACTAAGTGCAAAGCATGGAAAAGGAAACAAGGCGATGAATACTATGAGCATGAAAAATAATAAAACATGAATATCCAAATTACCAATACACAATACACAATCCTAAGAATGGTGAGACATGAGCAATAATTCAGAAACACAGATCAGTCAGAAATGCAAGGCATGAACATGGGCAATGCAGAACAGAACATGAGCAAATAGCAGAATCACAACAGATATGATGAAATGGAAAACATTTTACCTTCCTCAACTCTGACACCCCCTTGCTGTAACGCCAGCATAAAAGGATTTACATGACTCAATTATTTCAATATTCACTAATATGTGTAATGTGAATATAGGCCACTGAATGGCAGTATTTACCTTTTTTTGTTAAGCCCAGACTGGAGCTAGGTTTGGACATGTTCTGGGCATGTCTGAAACAAGTCCCAGAGAAAAGGAAAAGAAAGTCTAAAAGGTGGGAGGGGTTTGCAAAAGAGTACATAACGAAGGAGAATTGAGACAGAAAAGTAGTAGGAGAAATTGCAAGGAGAAGGATACATGTCACCAGACCTGTCATTCTGTTTAAAACCTGTGAAGCTTATAGTGGATTTTTGCCTGTGTTAGAGCACTTTCCTCACCCAGGACATCACCAAGAAACCCAACCAAAAGGGACTGTAAATATTTTTTTCTTGTTAATCAATCTTGGTCATTAGATAAGTCAGTATATTAGTTAGTTGTTAGTTGTCTTTGTTAATTAAATGTGTTTAAGTTTTAAAATTTTTGTCTGTCATCCTTTGCTGTCGTTAATGTCATAACAAATTGGGGCCATAACAAATGTCATTTGTAAAACATGAATATGACCAGGCAGAATCCTTTGAACGCATCCATTCTTCATATTCAGGTTGCTAGCATGGTTAAAATATCAAGTTATGGCCTTAACATCACCCGAGGGTGAAATGAGTGAAATTTTGCTGGTTTGGACCACTGTTAAAAAAAAGTTCTCTGCATAAAAACAGGGTCCCTTTATAAACAGTTTCATCTAACTGCGTACACAATTATTTGTTTTCTGGTCATTTTTGATTAATAGCTTTACAATTATTTGACAAACAACTTTTCACCTCTTCCAAGCAAGGGCAAATGGGCAAAAATTTTGCCTGTTTTGACCTCTGTCACAAAATGCTCGGTCACACTTTAGATGGAGTGTTGCTTATTAAGGCTTTATACAGCATGTATAATGTCTTAATAAATTATACATAAGCAAATGTCATGCTTTGTAGAGGGTGAAATAACACATCCTTATTCAGCACGTGATGCCAGATGTGATATAACTGACAATGTGACTTAGTTAGTGGCGAAATGCTATAAAGGGTGACATTGTTAGTTGACATTGTCATTGTCACATCTTGCATCACATACTGAATAAGGATGTGTCATTTCACTCTTTACAAAGCTTGACATTGTATGATTTATGAAGACATTATGTCTCATTTACGAAGGCATTATAAGAGCTAAATAAAACCTTTATGAGCAATAAAATAAAGGAATCCCTTGCGCTTCAGCCCCTCTAAGGTCAGAGGTCGGTGCTCACAGAAAAGGACCAAACATGAACAAATGAAGGAACTGACTGGAGCACTCGAATCACTTGCATCAGTTTATTGAGGTGCAAGACTAAAGTTTCAATGCACAGCGTCTATCTCAGAGTCAAACTAGTATTGGTGAAGTTAGGACAGTTAAATAACTTTCTCCTCACAAAGAATAACTTCCTATTGGAAAACCGTTGAGTTGGGAGGTATCCATAATGAACCAATACTGTGATAGCGCTCAGTGAGGAGGTGTTATCTCAAATACCATCATAATCACCCATTAAAACAAATTTCAGCCATAATGTATACACAGGACACAAATTACACATACATACATTTACAAAAAACAGGAAAGATTTAATTCTTCATTCAGTCCATGTGGTTCCTCAGTGTTCAATGTGTAAATCCAATATGCTTCTCTTTTGAGCAGCCTGTTAATAATATCCCTGCCTCTCTGGGAGGGAACGATTTTCTCAATACCCCAGAATTTAAGGGATGCCGCTGAACCATGATGTGCTTGGGCATAGTGCTTTGCTATTGCATAATCCATATTATGATTACAAATAGCAGCCTTGTGTTCGGTAATGCGGAGTTTGACGACACGTTTTGCTTGGCCTACATAGACCAACCCACACGGACATTTGAGAATGAAAATGACATATGTTGTGTTACAGTTTATGAATTAATACATTTTGTATTTCATGCCTGTATGTGGAAGAAAAAAATATTTTGAGTCCGAGGAATCAGAACAGTCGGTGCGGTGCCCACATCTATGTAAACCTATCGGTGGGGCGGGCAGCCACGTAAATTTAGGGGAGGGGGGGAGGCATCACAGAATGCACTAATCTGTCCTGAAGTGAATGAGAGCTTCTGAAGGAGATTACAGGAGGATCGGCGCATATTTGTTTGAGGGCCAGGTTACTCTGTAAAAGATGGCAGTGCTTCTTAATAGTATTTTTTATTTTACCCGCTATAGGGGAATACTCAGTGGAAAAACAAACCCGCGTTGACGACGAGCGCCTAGTCTTGTCCAGGAGGCAGGCCCGAGAGGTGTGCATCGCCCTCTGGTAGACTGACATAATGTCTTTTTCTGCGTAACCTCTCTCACAGAAGCGCTAAGCCAATCATTCTTGAGGCTACACCCAGAGCAAGCATCTGGGTTTGTTTTTCCCAGAAACAGGGTACGTTTAAATTGTTGGAGCATCCATTTATGCACCAGAATTTCCGGTTTTTACCTGTGGTTGTGTCCTTGTTTTGATAATTTTTCACTTTTGTTAGCTTGCTACAGACTACGCCATGTCATATCTGCTGTTTCATGGTCAGTTCTTGAATACATTGAGTCATCCTCCAGGAAATATAATGAGGGGTAGTCCTGTCTCAGCTGGGTCGATGCCAGATTTGGTGACCAATTTCCCATTTGAAATGCCAATTATATTTGAATCAGTTTACAACAATAATATGCTTTATATATGCCTATAACTGACTGCGTATTAGCAAGAGGGTCATTTGGAATCCAGCGCAGAGCTGGGACATCTAAAAATGGCATCGAGAGCCTCAAACTGAATATTAGCCATCATTTATTTGGCCATCTGCAAATTTGTCTCCTATCACACTATCACTTTGCAGGAGCATGGGAATACCGCATGTTATCAACCGAAGAATTATCAATCTGTGACGTACAGTTCAGGAACCACACGCGAGAGACAGAAATCCAAAAAAACATATGCCTTTAATGGAGTCCAAGTCAAAGCCAAAAAACACAGGAATTGCCAAGCCACAATACGAAATCCAAAAACAGTATCGACTAGACAGGCAGGGGTCAGAACCAGTAAGACAGATGGGCAGAGGTACAAAAACGATAGGCAAAAAGTGTATTTGATGGGCAAAGCCAATGGTCGTACACAGGGCATCCAAATACAGAACTCGTGGTCATACAAAAATAGGTCAAAATCTAGGAAGACAAAAACAGTTCAAAAGTGCAATGGCAAGAATCAAGGTCGGACTATCCAGTCGAAGCGAAACAATAATCAATGGCATACGAGGCGCTCTGCACAAAGAAATATTGATCAAAGTTCTGACAAGAGCTGTGAGTGAAAAGACTCCTAATATACACATAGGAAAGGTCACATGCTATACAGAGATCAGCTGTGGGGAATGAGGCTAATGACATCGGGAGAATCACATGAGGGAAACCCTAACCACAAAAAATTGGCGAGAGACAAAATACGAACGGGAATCACACAAACAGCCTATGACATTTAAACAGTGCACAGATAACAAGCGTGCACAGATAACAAGCGCAGGAGAGTGATTAAGCACGTGCGAGAGATTCTCGCTGAAGCTCAGGGAGAGGAAGGCGATAGACAAGGGGCGGAGGATAGAACAGGGCAACTGCGGAGAGGTAATTAGTCTATTAGTAGCGGTGAAACTTTACAAATTAATCTAAAGTGCTCATTAGTAAGTTAGTAATCTTATATATACATGGATTAGTTGTGTTAGTAGACTATAATACAAAATACAAATGTTAGTCTTGTTAGTACTCAGAACAGAAGGGCGAAGAAAGAAAATGAGATTCAAAGGAATATATTAAACACTGGAATACCTTTAAATTGTTGTGTTCCAGGGTTCTGGCCTTTGGCCAGAACAGTATTATTCATGGTTTTAACAGTTTCATAGTTCATAGTTTCATAGTTTCATAGTTCATGTTCATAGTTCATGCCACAGTTTTAACAGTTTCTTGTATCAGGATCAAGCATTTCATATTTCACATTCCATGTTTTTACTTTTCCATGTTTTGTTTCATGCCAGGTCTGCCATGCCACTCCACCGCTTGTCTGCGTTCCGCCCCGTGCCTTCGTTGTTGCACATTTCAGAGCTCTGGTTGGCTTTGGTTTTCCCCTCTTCCTTCTGTGCTGTGCTGATTCGGGGCTCTCTAAGCTGAATTGGCAATTAACTGTTTTTAAGTTACTAACATTTACTAACACTCACTGGGTGGTGTAATTCTTAGATAGGCACATTACTAATATTACTAATTTAGACAGGGAGTTTATTGTCATGATTCCTGCTTTGCTATTTCAAGATCTTGCTGTGCTTTTCTGTTCTTAACATTCATGCTTGCTTCCAAACTGCATACTTAATTGGTACTTAAGCTGAGCACGCTCATTCTCTTAATGAGCAGGTCATGTCATCCAATCTCTGTCCATGTCTTGATCTTGCCATGCCTCTTGTTTCTCTCTCTCTCCAGGTGTTACCCCTCATGTCATGTTTCCAAGCCTTTATCTGGTTGCGGTGGAAGTTGGCTGGCAGACAGTGTCTCAAGTTTGTTTCTAGTCGCGTCTCTTTGCATGTGCAAATTTAGCCAAGTTCTTGTTGTCAAGTCCCCTAGCATTTCTAGTTTCAAGTCTCGTCCTAGCCTCTTGTTTTGTATATATATATATATATATATTTAGTCTTGTTATTTATTTTTCTTGATCTTCTCGCCTGGAGTTTCCAGTGCCTTTTGTTTTTTGCCTTTTTGCATTTATTGTTTATAGCTCTGTGTAGCTTACCTCAGTTTGTTTTTGCAACCCTTTGGGCCAAGTTTTTTGTTGGCCCTCGTGCCTGTTTTGTTTTTGTTTATAAATAAATCCTCATTCCCTTTTCCCGCATCTGGTGTCACTGATTCCATATCAGTAGACACTGTCTCCCTGACACCAGCGGGATGGAGTGCAGGATCGCCCAGCGAGAGGCTGAGCTGCTGCATCAACGGCAGCAGATCCAGGAGCTGACAGCTGCGCTGGCCACACTGAAGGCCAGCCTTCCCCGGGCAGGTCCCAGCCAGGGCCCCATCATGCCAGCTGTCCAGCCCCGGGCTCCTGCAGCACACCAGCCACCCATCACCCCTGTGCGCCAGCCCGGCGCAGAAGCACCTCAGCTGCAGCCAGCTGTCCACCCTGGTCCTGAGCCCTGCCTTCCGCCGCCCGAAAGGTACGGTGGAGAACCAGGGTTCTGCAGGGCTTTTCTCACCTCCTGTGAGATGTGTTTCGCTCTGCAGCCCTCCACCTTCGCCTCAGAGCCGGCCCGAGTCGCCTTCGTCCTCTCCCAGCTGACGGGGCGGGCTCGCTTGTGGGGAACTGCCGCATGGCAGGCTCGGCAGCCCTGCACTACCACCTACCGGGCCTTGGCGGAGGAGCTACTGCGTGTCTTCGACCGATCCAAGCAGGGGAGAGCCGCAGGACGGGAGCTGCTGAGGATGAGGCAGGGGAGGAGATCGGTGGCGGACTACGCCATCGATTTTCAGACGGTGGCAGCCACGTCGGGCTGGAGCAGGGAGGCGCTGTGTGACGTGTTCCTCCAGGGGCTGTCCGAACCAGTCAAAGACCGACTGCTCTTCTGTGAGATCCCTGAGTCTCCAGAGGCCCTTATAGACCTGGCCCTGCGCATCGACAGCCGCCTGGAGGAGAGGGCGCTCACCCTTGGCCCTGGCCGACGCTCTACCCCCTCTGGCCAGATCCAACCCCCGTGCCCTGATCGCGCGTCGCCTCAGGACCGGCCGAGGGGGGACGCCACCACACTCTCTCCTGGAGAGGCATCTCCCCTGGAGATCAGGAGGTCCCGGCTCACCCAGGAGGAGCGCCAACGGAGAAGGAGGTCGGGGGCGTGTTTTTACTGCGGCCAGCAGGGTCATGCGGTCCGAGGCTGTCCAAGACAACGCCCACTAGCGTCTGGAGGAGTACTAGTGGGTGCTTCAGCCAAGGAAACCTCCTCCTACCGCCGGACCTGCATCCCGGTGACCCTGACCTGGGAGGGCTGCTCCCGCAAGACCACCGCCCTCATTGACTCAGGAGCTGAGGAGAGCTTCATTGACGCCAGAGCTGCCGCCGAGTGGGGGGTTCCCCTCTCCCAACTTCCCAGCCCATTGTCCATCTCAGGGCTGGGTGGGCAACCCCTTGCTAAGGTGTGCTACCAGACCATTGCCATCCAGCTGCTGGCGTCAGGCAATCATCACGAACAGGTCCGGCTGTTCGTGACCGAGACACCCCGCTCTCCCATTGTCCTGGGTCATCCGTGGTTGGCGTTACATGGGCCGGTGATCGACTGGGCCCGCCATGAGGTGCGGGAGTGGAGTCCCTCCTGTTCGGCCAGCTGCCTCCTCGACTCCCGACCCTCCTGTTCGGCGGGTGGACCAGCTTCCGAGGGGAAGCCAGACGTCTCCAGAGTGCCCCCTGAATACCATGACCTGGCGGCTGTCTTTAGCAAGTCCCGTGCGGTGTCTCTGCCCCCGCACCGCCCTTATGACTGTGCTATTGACCTCCAGCCTGGTACAGCACCCCCTAGGGGGCGTGTCTTCGCCTTGTCTGAGCCAGAGAGGGGGGCCATGGACAAGTACATCCGGGAGTCCCTTGCAGCTGGCATCATCCGTCCATCCTCCTCTCCCGCGGGGGCAGGCTTCTTCTTTGTCAAGAAGAAGGATGGCTCCCTGCGCCCCTGCATCGATTACCGAGGGCTCAATAAGATCACGGTCAGGAACCGCTACCCGCTTCCACTGATGTCCTCGGCGTTTGATGTCATCCAGGGGGCGGCCATATTCACCAAGCTGGACCTGCGGAATGCCTACCACCTCCTGCGCATCAGGGAGGGCGACGAATGGAAGACCGCTTTCAACACCCCTAGCGGCCACTGGGAGTACCTGGTGGTTCCATTCGGCCTGACCAACGCGCCCGCAGTGTTCCAGAACTTGGTGAATGATGTGCTCGGCGACATGATCGGGAGGTTCGTCTATGTCTACCTTGACGACATCCTGATCTTCTCCCGGGACAAGATGGAGCACACAAACCATGTTCGCCCGGTGCTCCGCCGCCTCCTCGAGAACCGCCTCTTTGTCAAGTCTGAGAAATGCGAGTTCAGCACCACCACTACCTCCTTCCTGGGGCACGTCATCTCCCCTAACCACCTGGGCATGGACGAGGAGAAGGTCAAGGCTGTGGTGGACTGGCCCGCACCCAAGGACCGCAAGGCCCTACAGAGCTTCCTGGGATTCGCCAATTTCTATAGGCGATTCGTCAGGAACTACAGCACCGTGGCAGCTCCCCTAACGGCCCTTACCTCCATCAAGGTGCCATTCCGTTGGACTCCGCAAGCCGAGGTGACCTTCTGTGAGCTGAAGAGGCGCTTCACCACAGCGCCCATCCTCACCACCCCCGACCCCGCCAAGCAGTTCATTGTGGAGGTGGATGCCTCCAATGTCGGGGTTGGTGCGGTGCTATCTCAAAGATCCAGCAATGATCAGAAGGTACACCCGTGCGCGTTCTACTCCCACCGGCTGACGCCTGCGGAGTCCAACTACGACGTCGGGAACCGGGAGCTGCTGGCGGTGAAACTGGCCCTGGAGGAATGGAGGCACTGGCTTGAGGGGGCAAGGGTTCCGTTCCTGGTCTGGACGGACCATAAAAACCTAGAGTACCTCCGTTCTGCCAAGAGGTTGACACCCAGACAAGCCAGATGGGCCCTCTTTTTCGACCAGTTCAACTTCTCCCTGGCCTACAGGCCGGGGTCCAAGAATACCAAGGCTGACGCGCTCTCCAGGCGTTTCGACGCTTCCTCGTCCAAGGGAGAGCCCAGCCCCATCCTGCCAAGGACCTGCTTCGTTAACAACGTGTGCCTCCGGATCGAGGAGCTGGTCCGCAACGCTCAGAACGGCGCAGCTACGCCCAGTGCCTGCCCTGCCAACTGCCTGTACGTCCCTGCAGCTGCCCGGTCTGACGTTCTCCAGTGGGGCCACTCCTCCAACCTGTCGTGCCATCCTGGGGTCGGCCGGACCCTGCGGTTTATCCAGCGCCGTTTCTGGTGGCCCAAGATGGCAGCAGAGATCCGGGGGTTCGTTTCTGCCTGCTCAGTCTGTTCCCGCGCCAAGTCCTCCCACGCACCTCCCTCTGGTCTGCTCCAACCACTGCCCATTCCTCACCGTCCCTGGTCCCACATAGCCCTGGACTTCGTCACTGGCCTGCCCGTCTCCCATGGAAACACCACTGTCCTCACCATAGTTGACCGGTTCTCCAAGTCTGCCCACTTCGTGCCCCTTCCCAAGCTCCCCTCTGCTAAAACCACAGCTGACCTACTAATCCAGTATGTTGTCCGTCTCCATGGCATTCCTGTGGATATAGTGTCAGATCGTGGTCCCCAATTCACCTCCCAATTCTGGAAAGCATTCTGCACATCCCTTGGCACTTCCTTCAGCCTCAGTTCCGGTTACCACCCACAGACTAATGGACAGACTGAGCGGGCCAACCAAACCCTGGAGACGGTCCTCCGATGCGTGTGCTCGACCAACCCAAGATCCTGGTCTACCATGCTACCCTGGGTCGAGTACGCCGTAAACTCCCACGCCGCCTCTGCCTCCGGCCTCTCCCCCTTCGAGTGCTGTATGGGCTACCAGCCTCCATTGTTCCCCAGCCAGGAGGAGGAAGTTGGGGTGCCTTCAGCCGGGGCATTCATCCGACGGTGTCGCCGTGTGTGGCTGTCTGCTCGCCGCGCCTTAGTCCGGGCGGGCAAGACCATGAAGACCACGGCAGACAAGCGTCGGCGCCCAGCCCCTCACTATCGGGTCGGCCAGAAGGTCTGGTTAGCTGCGCAGGACATCCCACTCCGGGTGGAAAGCCGCAAGCTGGCTCCTCGCTTCCTGGGTCCTTTCCCCATCCAGAGGATCATCAGCCCCACGGCTGTCCGGCTCAAGCTCCCATCCACCATGCGACGTCTCCACCCAGTGTTCCACGTCTCACGCCTGAGGCCTGTTGCCACCTCCCCCCTCATGCCCCCACCTGAGCCTCCGCCTCCTCCTCGGCTCATCGACGGAGGGGAGGCCTACACAGTCAAGTCTCTGTTGGATTGCCGTCGGAGGGGCCGGGGCCTCCAGTACCTCGTGGATTGGGAGGGGTACGGCCCAGAGGAGCGTTCCTGGGTCCCGGCCAGGCATATTCTGGACAAAGCTCTCATCCGTGATTACCACCAGTCACACCCCAAGCCATAGTCCCAAGCCATAGCCAAGCCAAGCCATAGCCATAGCCCCAAACCATAGCCTCAAGCCGTTACATCACCCCATTGCCATAGCCCTAAGCCTTAGCCCCAGCTTGCTGGAGACCAAGTAATCTTGTTTATGTTTAATGTTTCGTGTGGTACTGTTTCTTGGTTAGGTGTTTTGTCATAGTTTTGGTCCTTAGTATTTAATTAGTTATTTGTCTTGTGGGATTTGTATTTAGTTTTGTGCGGCTTCATGTATTTTAGTTATTGGTGTTTTTTGTCCGCGTCAGGTGCCGCTTTTGTAAGGGGGGGGTACTGTTGTGTTCCAGGGTTCTGGCCTTTGGCCAGAACAGTATTATTCATGGTTTTAACAGTTTCATAGTTCATAGTTTCATAGTTTCATAGTTCATGTTCATAGTTCATGCCACAGTTTTAACAGTTTCTTGTATCAGGATCAAGCATTTCATATTTCACATTCCATGTTTTTACTTTTCCATGTTTTGTTTCATGCCAGGTCTGCCATGCCACTCCACCGCTTGTCTGCGTTCCGCCCCGTGCCTTCGTTGTTGCACATTTCAGAGCTCTGGTTGGCTTTGGTTTTCCCCTCTTCCTTCTGTGCTGTGCTGATTCGGGGCTCTCTAAGCTGAATTGGCAATTAACTGTTTTTAAGTTACTAACATTTACTAACACTCACTGGGTGGTGTAATTCTTAGATAGGCACATTACTAATATTACTAATTTAGACAGGGAGTTTATTGTCATGATTCCTGCTTTGCTATTTCAAGATCTTGCTGTGCTTTTCTGTTCTTAACATTCATGCTTGCTTCCAAACTGCATACTTAATTGGTACTTAAGCTGAGCACGCTCATTCTCTTAATGAGCAGGTCATGTCATCCAATCTCTGTCCATGTCTTGATCTTGCCATGCCTCTTGTTTCTCTCTCTCTCCAGATGTTACCCCTCATGTCATGATTTCCAAGCCTTTATCTGGTTGCGGTGGAAGTTGGCTGGCAGACAGTGTCTCAAGTTTGTTTCTAGTCGCGTCTCTTTGCATGTGCAAATTTAGCCAAGTTCTTGTTGTCAAGTCCCCTAGCATTTCTAGTTTCAAGTCTCGTCCTAGCCTCTTGTTTTGTATATATATATATATATATATATATATATATTTAGTCTTGTTATTTATTTTTCTTGATCTTCTCGCCTGGAGTTTCCAGTGCCTTTTGTTTTTTGCCTTTTTGCATTTATTGTTTATAGCTCTGTGTAGCTTACCTCAGTTTGTTTTTGCAACCCTTTGGGCCAAGTTTTTTGTTGGCCCTCGTGCCTGTTTTGTTTTTGTTTATAAATAAATCCTCATTCCCTTTTCCCGCATCTGGTGTCACTGATTCCATATCATAAATCACCCAAAGTCAGTGAGCACGAAGACAGGGAAGACAGACTGAACCAACTAGATCACAAGACGGGGGCGACAAGTGCAATTGAACTGAACATAGAATGAACCAAAAACCTGAATGTTACAAAAACCAAAAAGAATAAATAATCATGAACACAAAACCAGAACGTAAACATGACCAAACACCAAAACCATGACACAATCATTGTAAAGACATTTTGGTAACCAAACGAAAAGGGGTTCACCTGAAAAGAAGAATACCCATTATTTTAGTTCAGCGATATTGGTGCTATTTTAGCACAAGTAATCAGCACATATAGAAACCCCAAAGAAATGTAACTTTATCCATAACTGCCATAACACATTGTTTGAACTAAATATCAATTAGTGGACTTTTGTGAAAAATATCTGTTTGGTAGTAAAGATGTAGTTTAAAAAAAAAAAAAAAACCTAGAGGCTCTCGTAGAGTGTAAACCTCCGCCAAGGCAGCACAGTCCAAATCTTCACGAGTGGGAGCAAAGTTGAGTTATCGCGTGTCATACGATTTCAAGATGGCGGCCGTGGTGGCCATATTGTTTCACTGATCGTGGTGAAAATCAAATCAAGTGGGTCATTCCTTGATGTCATGGCAATGCAGCCATAAAATATCAAACAAATCCGTGCATTACTTTTTGAGTTATGTAGTTCACAAACAGACAGACAGACAGAAAGACAGGGGCGAAAACATAACCATAGGGTAAAAAATGCCAACCATATTGCTGGCCTTTATAGTGTTTGAGATACTGGGCTTTCAATGAGACAAGATTTTGAAAAAAAGGCTTTTGCACTCCAGCTTGGAATGGCTTCCATACGTGCAGTTGCTCTTCAAAAAAATGTTGATTTTTGATTTTGAGACATTCTCTATACTTTAGTTGATATAAATAATCAATAGAAACTGCACTTAAAGGTGCAGTTATCTAGTTTAAAAAAGCATGAACCATATTTTAGGATGTTATACTTTTTGAGATCCAGAGCTCGATTTAACAGTGGTCAAAACAGGTGGAATTTCACCCATTTGGTCCTTGGTGGAGGAGTTAAAAGTTTTTAGTTGTATTTCAAATGACTTGTGGGTAAAAGACAAAAGTATGATAATACATATTAAACAATTGAGAACAGAGGCAGGGGAAAATGCATATAAAGGGGTCCTATTTTCACATAGAGAGATACAGCATAAAATAAAAGAAGGAGAAAGAGTGAAATGTATTACATCACTCCTGTTCATCGATCAGTTGTTTTTTTTCACATTTTCTCTTTTCTTATGTCTGAACATTTCCCCCACTCTTTCGGTTATTGATTCCATTGCTTGCTGGAATCTTGTTTTTCTTTTCCCCTGAAATGAATGTGTTTCCCATCCCAAGTTACAAGAAAGAGGAAGAGCAAATATCTCACCAGGATTTTTGTCCTCGCACAGTATAATCTGTACGCAAAACCGTGGTGTATTGCATGGCCGGCTTGGTTCAGGCAGTTTCATGCAGTAGAAATGAAAAGGCATCAAAACTTGAGTTGTCGCTACTCTGTTTATCAAGGGGCTCAAGACGAAACAAAAAATTATAAGACAGTTAAAATTTTACTTCATTATTTCCTCACTCAAAGGGTCCACAGCAGGTTAGTGAATAATGTTACACTCTACTGCTGGATAATCATACTGTGGAAACATTTAAAATAGAGCCTTCACACAATCCGCTCGCAATGATTTGGTGAAATACATTTATCTTGACAGTGTTTTGGACCGATAGTAAACAAAAATTTCTACATTTCAAAAACAAAATTACAATAAGATAATATTTCATTGTGCGAAATTTATGCTGGAAGTGAATGTTTTATTATGTTTAATATAATGAGCTTTACCAAGTTTTAAGTCATTTTCATTGCAAACAGAGATAAAATGGCACTTGGAGAGTACGGACCTCTGCCAAGGCCAATAGCCCACTGCTCTATGATATGTAGATGTGCCGGGGTAACCCATCGTGTTTCTAAAATTGGCTGAGTTTTGTCAAATTGAACATGACTATTGTCTAGTGGATTTTACTATGTATGGCATTAATTCCAATTTTGATATCTCTCAATGGTGAAGAATCCTTTAAAAGGTTACTGGATCTGGATGGTGATCCGAATCACCACAAAAATGTAATGGATTTTTCCTCGGGCCATGCACTTTCCATAAAAAAAAAAAAAAAAAAAAATCTAAATCTTGTTGACACTTCAAGATAACAAAAATCCTTGAATTTAAAATTGACCTAATTCCCAGCTAGTATAAATTGAAGAAGAACAACAGATTTTTTTTTAATTGTTAGAAGATATGCCATTTGTTCACAAAAATTACACAAGAAATCATTGACCCATCCATGATACTAAATAAAAACATGCTACTGTGCAACAAAAATTTTTGACAAGGAGGAAATTTGATTACACCATCGCCATGTCGAAAAGAAACTAAACTTTAGTGATGTTTTGAGATATTTTTCAGTAATAGACTTGTCTAGATGTTTTTATAACCTGGCTTGCATGGCCTCAGTGATGTGGTAAAAGCTTTACTGGTGTAATGCAATTACAAGATTGACTGCTATGGAAAACTGTACAGTTCCCTGCTGCAAAAAGTATTTTGGACAGACATCCCTTTCTGTACAGGGGGCTGATGCATGAAATTCAGTGTGTGCGTCATGGGCGCTCCAGGCTCCCACTCAGTCACACCTACTAACTCTACCTCTCCTCTGATTCACCAATCACAATCACCGAAGTATCAATCATGCTCACCTGCACTCCCTTGTTTCCTAGCCCACTTATAACCATTCCTCCTCTCAATTTGTCTGGCCTTGTTAGAGTTTACGCTAGGAGACTCCATGCTCCAGATTCTCCCTAGTTTGGGACCTTGCTGCCTGCTTTTCTTATTGTAATCCCCGCGACTTGTATCGCCTCCTGGAACACTGGTGCAAGTCTCTGTGTTTTGCACTCTGAGTTTCACCCTCTGGCTTTTCTGTGGAGTATCAACCTACCCTTGACATTTCACCCAGTCGTTTGTATTCGTTCCTGGTCTGTATATGTTTGGAATTGCCTTCCTGGATAATCAACGGAAACACCGTACCCACTGTGTTTGAGTCTGCCTGTCGTAACAGTGGGTCTATGAGTGGGACCATTTAAAAGAAAATGGAATAAGTTCTTGGGAAAACCTGTCATGTACTCAAGCAATTGCTTCTTTCTTTTGCTTTTTCCTCGCCGCTGTCATTCTTTTATTTCCAAATTCAATTAAACCTTGTGAATATTATGGGAATGACATCACCATCTTTATGATGATGACGTTACCTGTGGATAGTGGCGCATTATTAATGCTATGTGCATATAACACATCGCATTCTAGAATGAAAAGCCAATGGAGCAACAGATTTCACTAACAATAATGCTTATGCATCCAATGTAACTGTGACGTCAGGTTTTTTATTTACAGCCATACTAAATATTTATCGCTGAATTAATATAAATCATGAATAGTAACTACAGTCTTCTAGTAATTTATTATTAATTCAATAATAATGACTATTATTATTATTATTATACACATGCTTTAAAGTCCCCCTTTACAAGATAAATCAGCAATCGCTAACAATCAGAAATCAATAAGAGCACAGCTTCCCTGACACTGGTCAGTTGCTCATTCCTTTCCACACTTACAGGACTGTGCTGTCCTGCCTGATTCTCCATCTCTATTAGGTTGCCAATACCCAATCAACCCATGGCTTGTTTGCTAATTGATAGATCAAAGTGCTCTGACCACGAACAAACAGCAGAAGGACCCTCCACCCCCTCGCCCACACTGGGCCCCCAGGGACACCTGAGCATCCCACAGTTCTCAGCCCCCACTGTTCTGGGTCACTGGAGCATCAATGACCCAGCCCTTTGTCCCGTAAATCAGGACATACAAACTGAGGTATCAGTATCTACAACTCCAAAATAGTTGGAATGAAGTGTAAATTGTGAATAAAATCAAAATGCAATGACTTTCAGATCATATGAGCCAATACGTTATTTAAAATAGAATATAGATCACATTTAAAATGTTGAAACTGAGAAATTTTACATTTTTATCCCCAAAATGAGCTAATTTCAGATTTTCTGGCTGCAATAGGTCTCAAAAAAGTTGGGACACAGGCAAAAAATGGCTGAAAAAGCAATTAATATATAAGGGAATCAGCTGAAAGAGAATTTAGCAAGTCATTAAGTTAACAGACATCAGGTGTTTAACATGATTAGCGATAAAAGGAATGTCTTAGAGAGGCTGAGTCTCTCAGAAGTAAATATGGCCAGAGGTTCTCCGACCTGTGAGGGCTTGCGTAAAAAAAAATAGTGGAATACTTTAAAAATAATGTTCCTCAACGTCATATTGCAAAGGCTTTGAGGGTCTCATCATTGACAGTGTAAAACATCATCATAAGACTCAGAGAAACTGGAAAAATCTCTGTGCATAGGGGACAAGGCCGAAGACCTTTACTGGATGCCCGTGATTTTTGGGCCCTCAGACGCCACTGCATCACTCACCGGCATGATTCTGTCATTGACATTACTAAATGGGCCCAGGAATACTTCAAGAAACCACTGTCTGTAAACACAGTACGCCGTGCCGTCCACAGATGCCACCTAAAACTCTATAATGCAAAGAGGAAACCATTGTTGAGCATGATCCAGAAGCACCACCATGTTCTGTGGACCAAGGCTCATTTTAAATGGACTGTAGCGAAGTGGCAATGTGTCCTGCGGTCAGACGAGTCCAAATTTGACATTCTTGCTGGAAGTCATAGGAGTCATGTCCTCTGGGCTAAAGAGGAGAAAGACCACCCCTCCTGTTATCAGCGTTCAGTTCAAAAGCCAGCATCTCTGATGGTATGGGGATGAATTTGTGCATATGGTGTGGGACACTTGCATGTTTTAAAAAGCACCATGAATGCTGAAAGGTTTGTAAATGTTTTAGAGCAACTTATGCTCCCCTCGAAATGACATCTATTCCAAGGAAGGCCTTGTGTATTTCAGCAGGACAATGCAAAACCACATACTGCAGCTATTACAACAGCATGGCTTCATAGTACAAGAGTCTGTGCGCTGAACTGGCCTGCCTGCAGTCCTGATCTTTCACTGATTGAGAACATTTGGTGCAGAATTAAACACAAAATCCGTCAAAGGAGACTCAAAACTCTCCAGCAGCTGTAAGCCTGTATTAAACAAGAGTGGGATCAAATTCCAGGGGCTAAACTCAAGAAACTTGTCTCCTCAATGCACACACTTTGTGTTAAAAAGGAGAGGAGATGCGACACGTTTGGTAAACATTTTTCCCAACATTTTTGAGACCTGCAGCAGCCATCAAATTTGAATTGAGCTCATTTTGTCGGTAAAATTGTAAAATCTCTCAGTTTCAAAATTTGCCATTTTATTTCTGTTCTATTGTGAATAAAATACTGGCTGGTGTGATTCAAAAGTCATTGCGTTTTGATTTTATTCACAATTTACATTTTGTCCCAACTATTTCAGAATTGGGGTTGCATTTCATGAAAAAAATCTAACTTTATTACTTTCATAACTGCATCCCCTTGCTGCAGCTCTCAGCTGTGGGCTATCGTTGGTGAAGACGGTTGTCCGTGCACGGTGGACTTGCCCAGTATTACATCCCGAAATAGTTTTCTTAGCCCCCCTCCCTCCAGTAATACTGCCGTCTCATCGACGTTCGTGACATCTCACCGTTCCCTTCCTTTATGAGTGAAAACAGAATTACGGGAGATTAGCTGCATGCATATAAAAGACTGTCAATCATTTAAAATGAACTTCCTAATGCAGTTGATCACTTGATAGTCACATGCATGGTCATTAGGGCCTGGAAGGCTGATATATGTGGAGTGACTGGTTGTCACAAAACAATAATAAATGAAGGAAGGCAGTATGGTTTCATTAAAAGAGCTGTCTGCTTTCCTGCATCATCCCTAATTCCCTGAAAGACAATTAACGGCCTGCAACACTGCAGCCGGCCCTTTGAATTACAGCCAGAACCTCAGCATTAACTTTGCACCTGATGTTTTTTCAAGAATCTCCGAGCATAGGGAGTCAATGGTGCCTGACAGAGGGAATGTAGCGAAGGTCACTTTATGGGCATAAGATGTGGCAAAAGGTGATTCAAGCTAACAGAATTAGCACTTCTTGATTTTCATGGGTGAAAGTGCAAAAACAAGAACAACTTCAATGATTTACCATATTCTGTACAAGCAGGGGAGAGAATGATGAATGATTGGTTGAATTTTCTGTGCGCGTGTGTGTGTGTGTGTGTGTGTGTGTGTGTGCGCGCGCGCATGCGTACACAAGTATATCTGTGTGTCAGGAGGCACGACAAGTCAGGCTGTTAGCCACAGAGATTGTTGATAGCATTGTACCGCAGCACGGCGTTTAATTACAGCGGCTGCGATACGGTTCTCCCTTAATTTCACTATCACCCATAACGGCACTTACTCTGTAATTTCCTGTCTCTCCTAGAGAGCCCCGCTATCTCCTGCAGAAAAAAATGGCCGGAAGCGTCCCTTTATCACCAACACAAAGAAAAGAAGCCATCCCAAAATTAGGAAACCTGTCACATGAAAATATACACACTGATTACAAAAACGAGGGCCTGAACTTCAGCTGGTCTAGGGCAGCTAGATCTATCAGATCGGCATATGAGCGGGGTGTCGGGGTCGGCGCGATACCCTTACTGCTCGCTTGTTTTTGTGCGGCTGCGCAGTGTTAGCCTCCATTTGAAGAAGGAAACTTTTCCTCTTGGGTTTTCTATACAGTCATTAAAAGCAGGAAGAGCTGCTGCTTCGACTGATGGGTATAAAAGTAGAATTTAAAAATCCATTAGCTCAGACACTATCATGGCCTGTCAAAAAGTCAATACACAGTTCTTTATGCGTCTGGGAGCAAACATCGAGTAATTATCCGCTTTATTAGGAAAGCACAGAGCCTCAATAGCGATCTGCTAAAATAACCCATTAATTACTGTCAGGCACACCTGACTCTGGGCTTATTAAAAACATTAATAACGGAAAATAAATACTAATTAGTAAACAAATGCAATCAGTCACTGGTAGAAAAAGAGACACTTTTTGAATTTAATTTGGTTAAGAGGCCGATTTTCATGCTCGCTGGCACGAACGCTCTTACACCGCACGCAAGGCGAATTGAGTGAAGACGCTCATCAAGGAATGCGAATCAAGAGCAAAAATGACAGAAATGAAAATGCAATGTTACCTAACGACACAGAGCACAGTGCTGGCTGCTCCAACTCTTAATAAGAATCTAACAAACACTCACCCGCGACACACATCTCATTTACAGCTTAATCAGCTATAATATATGCTACATAAACACCGATGTGTCAGAACAGTGGTGGAGATCTGGAAACTACCTGGGAAAATAATGCTGCCCTTCCCATAAATAAATGAATAGACCTTCAAACGGCGCAGTTAACAGGATTGTGTTTGGGGGGTGTGGCCAAATGCGGTGTTAACAGGGTAGCGTTCGGGGAATGGGGGCAGGGAAGAATGTGATGTTAACATAGTGTTTTGAGGAGCACTGCAGATGGAAAGGGGTCATTGCGGTTTGCCCCACAGTTATATTATTAATAGGAAACTGAAAATAACATGGGTCAGGGATCAATATGCAGGTATCTGTCTGTGAGCCTGACTCTGCTTTCACAAGCTGTTAGGATGCCGGCAGGGGATGTTCCATACACAGGCTAGTGTGCATGCATGTGAACGTGTCACCTGCGAGTATGTACGAGAGAGTGTATGTGCATGTGTGGTGTGTGAAAGTGAGAGTTTATCTGAGTGTGTATGTGTGTATTTTCAAGTAAATTAAGCCAGAAAAATTGCCTACATGTGACAGTTGAAGAGTCCTGTCACTAGAAAATCCTCCTAATAAGTACGCTACCTTACTAACAAGCCTGGCTCTTTGGCGATGTAGATAGCGCATTTTACTCTTATCCTGGGAGTTTGGGTGTTGTGTTCCGGGGTTCTGGCCTTTGGCCAGGACAGCATTTATGGTTTTAACAGTTTCATGTATCAGGATTCCATAGTTCATGGTCATATTTGATATCACAGTTTTAACGGTTTCTTGTATTAGGATTACTCATTTCATTATTCATGTTTATTGTTCATTTTTTTACTTTTCCATGTTTTTGTTTTTGCCAGGTCTGCCAAGCCACTCCACCGCTTGTCTGCATTCCGCCCCGTGCCTTCGTTGTTGCACATTTCAGAGCTCTGGTTGGCTTTGGTATTTCCCCCTTCCTTCTGTGCTGTGCTGGATTCGGGGCTGTCTAAGCTTAATTGGCAATTAACTGTTTTTAAGTTACTAACATTTACTAACACTCACTGGGTGATGTAATTCTTAGACAGGCACATTACTAATATTACTAATTTAGACAGGGAGTTTGTTGTCATGATTCCTGCTTTGCTATTTCAAGATCTTGCTGTGCTTTTCTGTTCTGAACATTCATGCTGCTTTCAAACTGCATACTTAATTGGTACTTAAGCTGAGCACACTCATTCTCTTAATGAGCAAGTCTTGTCATCCAATCTTAGTCCATGTCCAATGATCTTGCAATGCCTCTTATTTCTCCTTCTCCAGGTGTTGCCCCTCATGTCTTGATTTCTTACCCTTTATCTGGATGCGGAGGAAGTTGGCTGGCAGACAGTGTCTCAAGTTCATGTTCCTGTTCAAGTTCCATTGCTAGTTTCATGTCCTAGGTTCACGTGCTTTTCATGACCACAGTTCTTGGCTTCTTGTTTATCGCGTTTTTGTTTTTCCAAGCCTAGTCTTGTTATTAATAGCCTTAGTCTCGTTATTCATTTTTGTTCTTGTTTATCTCCCGGGAGTTTCCAGTGGCGTTTGTTTTTTGTCGTTCTCTTAGTTCTCAGCTCTGTGAAGCTCTCTAGTTTGTGTTTTACAACCCTTTGGGCCAAGATTCTTGTTGGCCCTCGCGCCAGTTTCGTTTATTTTTAATAAACTCCTCATTCCCCTTCACCTCGCTCCTGGTGTCGACCTGATCTCGCATCATTGGGGTTCAATTCCCTGCCCGGGCCCTCCATCAGCCTGCCACATACAAGAGGCTGAACTTTCAAGTCTGGAGTTTACTTTGCACTTGGCTATAGATGTGGATAATCCAGGCTCAGAAAATTAAAGTCCACCCAAGTTTTTTGTTCCAACCACCTGGGTTTGATAATTACAGCAACCTTTCAGCCATGAGGTTCAATTAGTTTGTAAAATCAGCTGGTGGTGAAGGCAAAATATGGCAGAAAGTTTACTTTCTGACCAGCGTAATATCTGCCTCTGCATAACAGCGGTTGGGTTATGACTAAACAGTCTGTTTCAATTTGTCTGATAAACTGGTGTGGTTATGGTATTACTGATCCTCTTAGTCATAACTGTAGGTTGAAAATTGGTTTTTTAAAAAAATATAATATACAACCCCAATTCCAGAATAGTTGGGACAAAGTGTAAATCATGAATAAAATCAAAACACTAACCTTTGTAGAATCTGAAAAGGTAAGTGACAAATGGCTGATAAGCTCGGTCCAGAGCCAGGCTCGATAGCAACAAAACTTTTGTAGACTTTCCCCCCCAGGATGCTCACTCAGCCTGCATGTGGAAGGTGTCAATGGTCTTTCTGTTACTCTGTACGGGGGTGTAGATGCAAAGCTCTCGCTGACACAATGCCCCTGTGGGAGTCATATTACTGTCCTTATTCTTAAAGTCCAGTTATATTAATCTGTTTAAAATAATCGAAACCTCTGGGAACTTCATAATATGCTCATATGTTCAATATTCTGCTATGAAATCACTTATATACTAATAACCCAATTTAACTATCTAATAATTCATCTTAAGGCTTTTTCATGACAACTGCATCATATTAGCACGTATTCATATCATGTTTGGTCTTGTTATTCTCGGGGGAATCCAAGGAGTTGAATGGAGTGTGTTTCATTCCCTTTGAAATTATGGTTCATTCCCTTTTGGAAACTCCTGAAAATAGGTCAGAATCCTCTCTGGAAATCGCCCAATTCTCCTTTCTCAGCTAAATTGCTTTATTAAATCCTCCAAATGGTGGAAACCCAAAAACCAGATTTGACTCCCCTTCCAGGGTGTTTATGGCCATGCCGCCTGGATCAAAGATGTGCTTCGGCTTAAAGGAGAAAGAGAAACAATCCGGTCAGGGAGGATCGTATCCGATCTCTCCCCGCGCACGTGAGTGCGTGTAGAACCCAATCTATACAGTCAGGGAGGATCGTAATCGACTTCCCATACGCATCCCTATGTCGTATATAGCCAATCTATTTAGGGAGGATTGTGTATGATCTCTTCCCAGGCACGTTATTGCGTGAGTAGTCCTTTTATGGAAGCCTCGCAATTCAAACTTCCTGTTCGCTTGCTGCGTGAGTAGCCTTTTCTCCAGGTATGACTTTATTCTCCTTTTTTAAATTGCGTGTAACTTGTAATTGGCTTAATGTTGATTTGTTTGATCTAAGCTCGTGCCTAACTGGTGAATAAATTATTGTTATTCCTTTAAGCTTGCATGGTCTCAGTGACTCCTAATCATTTTATTCTCTCTAGCCATGTTACGAACGGTACTTAGGGGGCGATTCCTAACCATTCCAGACTAGCTAGCTGATGTTAATTGGTAGTGATGGGTTTTAAGTTGGATTGCAAATTACGGCCCACGCCTAAAGGGTTTATGTAGTACCGGTCCTGGGGATTCGGCCTTAAGGGCACCCTTGGGCTTATAAGCTGGTGCCTGGCCGATCCCCGTAAGGGGCCCTGCGGTGTACATAAATGTGGGTTCATGATATGTTTATGCTCAGATGCTACTATGTTTATGCCAAGATGCTACTATCATGGCAATTTCTTCCATCCTCTAGAACTATCACCGAACTAAGATCCGGCGACTGCGCTATGACCCAGGGGCGTCAGTTGAGTAAATGGTTTTCACAGAAGAGTCTGGTGGCGTAGCTGCCCCAAGATTCACGCATGTTGTCCCTAAACTATAAATTCTAATTCTAATTTGCAGTCAGATATTTAATGAGGGTATAACTAAATTTGGTATTCTAATAATACTATGGAGTCAGATTAACTATAACCGATTCGAACGGAGAAAATAAATCCATTTATTGTGATTCACACCAGCCAGGAGGTCGCGCAAGTTATCGCCAGCCAAAAGAACACGTGGACCCTTTGCCCCCTGCAATTTCCGTCGTTGGTATTGTTTTGTGGATTTTACACTTTCAAATCACACCAGCCAGTATTTTATTCACAATAGAACAGAGATAACATAGCAAATGTTGAAACTGAGAAATTTAACAATTTTATTCACAAAATGAGCTAGTTTCAAATTTGATGGCTACTAAAGGTCTCAAAAAAGTTGGGATAGGGGCCTGTTTACCATGGTGTAGCATCCCCTCTTCTTTTTAACATAGAGTAGAGGCATCTGGGCATTGAGGAGACAAGTTTCTTAAGTTTAGCCATTGGAATTTAATCCCACTCATTTAATACAGGCTTCCAGCTGCTGGAGAGTTTTGGGTCTCCTTTGACGGTCTTTTTGTTTAATTATGTGCCACATGTTCTCAATCAGTGAAAGATCAGGACTGCAGGCTGGCCAGTTCAGCACACGGACTCTTCTACTACGAAGCAATGCTGTTGGAATAGCTGTAGTATGTGGTTTTGAATTGTCCTGCTGAAATACAAAAGGCCTTCCATGGAATAGATGTTGTCTGGAGGGGAGCATATGTTGCTCTAAAACCTTTATATACCTTTCAGCATTCGTGGAGCTTTTTAAAACATGCAAGTAAACTGCACCATATGCACTAATGCATCCTCATACCATCAGAGATACTGGCTTTTGAACTGAATGCTGATAAAAGGAGGGGTGGTCTTTCTCCTGTTATGGCCCCGATTTGTTATGACAGATAAGACAGCAAGGGACGACACACAAAATTTCAAAACTTAAACAGATTTAATTAAACAAAGACCGACTACTAACCTACAATTTATACGACTGACCAAGATTGACATATACAAGAAAAAAAATATTTACAGTCCCTTGAGATGGGGTTGCTTGGCGATGTCCTGGGACAGGGAAATGCTCCAACACAGTCAAAAATCCACACAAAAGAACTTCACAGGTCATGAAAAGAGTGACACGTCTGGTCAAATGTATCCTTCTCTTTTCAATTTCTCCTACTACTTTACTCTCTCAATTTTTCTCCTTATATACTCTTTTGTAGCCCTCTCCCACCTTCCAGACTTTTTTCAATTCTCTGGGACTTCCCCTCTCAGACATGCCCAGGATATGCCCAAACCTAGCTCCAGACTGGGCTTAACAAAAAAAGGTCAATACTGCCATCTAGTTGCATTTTTTCACATTACACTCCTCTTAAGCCCGGAGGACACGACACCCATGATTTCCAACAAGAATGTAAAATTTGGACTCGTCTGAGCACAGGACACTTTGCCACTTTGCTACAGTCCATTTTCTATGAGCCTTGGCCCACAGAACATGTCAGCGCTTCTGGATCATGCTCAACAATGGCTTCCTTTTCGTATGATAGAGTTTTAGGTGGTATCTGTGGATAGCAGGGTGGTCTGTGTTTAGAGACAGCGGTTTCTTGAAGTATTCCAGGGCCCAGTTAGTAATGTCAATGACAGAATCATGCTGGTGAGTGATGCAGTGGTGTCTGAGGGCCCAAAGATCACGAGCATCCAGTAAAGGTCTTCGGCCTTGTCCCCTACGCACAGAGATTTTTCCAGTTTCTCTGAATCTTTTGATGATGTTATGCACTGTCAATGATGAGACCCTCAAAGCCTTTGCAATTTGACGTTGAGGAACATTATTTTTAAAGTATTCCACTATTTTTTTTTTACGCAAGCCTTCACAGGTTGGAGAGCCTCTGGCCATATTTACTCCGGAGAGCCTCTCTAAGACATCCCTTTTATAACCAATCATGTTACGCACTGGATGCCAGTCTACTTACTTACTTGCTGAATGTTCCTTCAGCTGATGCTGTTATGTACTGCTCAAAAAAATAAAGGGAACACTTGGAGTTATATTGTGTTGTTTAAGTGTTCCCTTTATTTTTTTGAGCAGTATATATTAATTGCTTTTTCAGCCCTTTTTTTGCCTGTGTCCAAACTTTTTTGAGACCTGTTGCAGCCAGAAAATTTGAAATAAGCTCATTTTGCGGATAAAAGTGTGAAATGTGTGGGAAAAATTTAAAATTTCAACATTTGAAATTTTATCTATGTTCTACTGTAAATAGCATATTGTCTTATGTGATCTGAAAGTCATTGCATTTTGATTTTATTCACAATTTACACTTCGTCCCAACTATTTCGGAATTGGGGTTGTAAATTCTCATGCTCTTAATGATATAAACAAGCTGTTTTCTGCTGCATTTCCTAAGAATACAGTGTCAGAATCAGAGCTTTCCACTCAAGCACAGACACTTGGGGGCCTTAAAAAATACAATGCGGGTTCCTGTCTGCAAGAGTCCCTCTCATCCCACAGCCTTGAGCTGGAGAAGCATCTCCACAGCAGGAAATGACATAAATGTTCCCGCTGAAGAGACGGAGGGCGAGAAAAACCTTCCTGTTGTTATAACCTCATTGAGTCCCGACATGTGAGGGGCTATTTTTTCTATGGCACTGCTGTATGAAATCCACAACACTTTACATAAGATTTATTACATCCAAGCAGAAATATTATCTTGGGATGGTGCCATTCATCAACCTCACTTTGAAATGCAGTGAATGATATGATGGAATTATGCAAATCGCGGTCGTCTGAGGGAGGATTCAATTTGGTAACCTTGGCAACCTCAGGTACTCTTTCAGTGGCTTCGAATACATTTTCGGCACATCAATTAGCGGCGAGCCATATTTCAGGGAGAGAAATGATAATTAGTTACTGTGTTGTTGCTAATGAGGCTGCTCTTTAAAATATGCTTTGCAGCCTTCATCCCAGTTCCCATGTCTTTTTGAAATCTAAAATAAAGATGAAGACTGGCCCGGCTGCTCATCCAGCTCTTCGCTTGCGTTTTAGATGTCTGGGCAGAATGTTCTTTCCGGCGGGACATCAGTGTCGCAAGTGTTTTTTCCAAAGGTGATTCGGGGTATAAACCGAAAGGACACCACCCATCATGGGCCATGTTGAGAAACAGGAATTTTTTTTTGCTGCTTCCAACAAGAATTGAGTGTTTGCTTTGTTTTTTGTTTGTTGAGAAAACTCATACTATATTCTTCTTATGAGTGAGGGACAGGCTGATAAGAGTTTTTAACAAAGGTGTGACTTTGCACCATGAAAGTAATATCTTTCACTCAGAGGTGCATAGTCCAGATTCAGAAAGTAGAAATCCTCCCCAGAACTTTATTCCGATCACCTGGATTTACTTCTGACAGATCGAGCCAATATGAGTGATCAGCTCATTCTGCGGGAGAGAGAAAAACTTTTACTTTCTGACCCCTGGATTTTACACCTCTGCTGTCACTAAAGTGTTTGTACTATAATTGATGTGTTTGCATCTCTGACTCCTAATTTGTGACATTTAATTAAACCATTTAAATCAAGCCAACATGGTCAAAACAGTCGAGTGAGAAATTGCAAGCTGTGCAAGAGTGCAACTGGCATCTCACAGAGTACTTTATATGGATGTGCTGCAACATGCCGCTGTTGTTTATTTATTTGTAATGTATACCATCTACTTAATCTGTCCTATATAAGGTGCTATGAGGTACTACAGAGTATTCACTCTTATGTTTATCCTCTGAAACATGTCAGCACACATTGATTGCGTTAAGTGTGGTCAGTTTGACGAATTACAAATAATTTCTTCATGACAATTAATAAGGATGAAGAATATGGCAAAAATAGTACAACATTCTGAGGAAATGGCAGGATTCAAATACTCTTGACTCTTATTAAAACAAAGCTAATAACAGTCTGTTTTTCCTCATTTCAAACGATGTTTTGATCCCATATTGTCATGAGTCTGCCCTATAGTCAAGGCAAGTTTAAATAGTTGCACTTCAGATATTTACAGTTGAACCATAATAACCAGGAAAGTCCTTGATCTGTTCTAATGGTCGGCTATTATCGCAAAGGCATGTTTATGTCAACTAAAAATATCTACCAAAGTACTTGTTGATATATCTCTTGAATTAAATATTTTTTCATTAAATTAATAGCTAAAAGTGCCAGGATCTTCAGCTCTTATGCCCCTTTTCATGGCTGCGATAGAAAGGGCCTCAGCAGTCTGGATGACACGTACCGTCCATGCTGCATCTCCCGTTCGGTGTGGAAGACTTGCACCTTTGTACCACAACAAATGGCTTTACTTCTGTTAAACTCATCAGTAAACATGACCGAGGAAGTACTCTCTAGCTTTTGTATTTCCTTCATGACATCATGAGAGAACTCGCATGAAGATAAAATGCTGAGACAATATTGAAGAAAAATGTCTTTATTCTCAATTAGGCCAAAGCCTACAGCTAATTAGTCATGAACTTGCACTTATTTACATGTAATGCAGATAAAGTGCATTCAATTTCTGTTTTTGCCAAAGGCCCACTTTTAGTGAATCAACTGAAGGCTACACCTTATGTTCCTTGGCTGTAATACACTGATGCAACGCATGCGTATGTGTAAGTGGCAATTTGTTTTTGCATTTTTTACATCCGCTGCCTACTCTGCCGCATACTATGGGCCAAGCATGACGAACGCTTTGTCCTGTAGGAAGACAAACTTAAGACCGGAACATGAGAGATGGGTATGGAATATGGATAGAAAGATACACAGAGCTAGGAAGTAAGATATACGAACTGCGAGCTGGTGTAACTTCCTGCTGTCCCTAAACCATGGACCACTGCATAGCACCGAGGGAGGGGCTCAGTTAAACAGCACGAGCGAGGCGCCCTTCAGCTCTGGATGACCAATCTCTTTCTGCCACTCTCCTTCTCTCCTTGTGTTTGTTACATATTAATTGTGCCTGAGCAGTGCCACATGCTTCAATAAGAATAAATGGCTTTTAATTCCAGCCTTTTCATTCTTTCTTCTTTTTTTTTTTTTTACGCGGTGGCGTCGCTTAATTTCATTAGCTGGGAACCTGTTGAGCGTATTCAAAAGGCTCGTCTCAGGAACGCACTCGAAAATGAAAAGATGCTTTTTTTTTCGCCTCTCAATTAACAGAATCGTTCCCTTTCAACTAAAATGAATGTTATTGAAACCAATTAGCATAGACTGGAAAATCTCTCATTAATGAGGGGTGTGTGGGTGAGTAAACAGCAATGGAAAGATGAAATTAGAGGAGAGCCTCTTCTTGTTGGCCTGGAATAATTACACGCGTAGTTGCCTAATTGTCTGGTGAAAAGCGCGGCGGCGGCGGTAACAGATTGTGCTGTTCATTAGGCAGCGGCCGGCCACCTGCTGCAGATCGCTGTTGGCCTGCGGTCCTCGTACACGTGTTTATCCCAGGGGGTTCATATTTGGACACAGAGCCCACTGTGAAAGGCAAATGAGCCTGGCAATATGCTGCAATATTGTGTCCTTATTGCCAAGGCACAGAAGCCTAATATGTCAAATGAAATGACTAAAACCAACAGCAGTAAACCCAGTTTTCTGCGAGGAAAATGACCTGATAATGTGAGAGCTTGGTGTGCAGTAATTGATTTCTCCGTCTTCCTCTCTCTCTCTCGCTCGCCCTCTCTGTGTAAATGTTGGTGCGCTCGCAGATTAGATGTATTTGGTAATTGTGGGAGGACTCGGGGCTGAGGGGAACCCGTCTCTCAGCGTTTATGCCGTTTCATGAAATATTTAATGGATTTGCCCGGAGATACGAGCGTAGCGCACATTTTCTGATTCACATCCCTAAGACGAGCAGAGACGTTGTTCCCTGGAAGTGCACACACATACACACACACACACATACACCCACATTCATAAACCCTGTACTACAGTGAAAGCACACAGTCTGTTAATTAATGTATAAATGAGCAGAAATTGAATCTTATGGTCCAGCAGAGTCCAGTATGGCTGGAGGGTGGAACAGAAGGGCTGTTTAGAGAAAAGCTCTAAATAACCATTTAAAAAGGAGCTGGGATCACTGATATATCTCACTCATGCTCACACACGCACACACACACGATCACACACACATACAAGCTGATGCAAACACAGGCACATATATACGACTACGCACATGTAAGCACACACAAGAACTCACTCATGAACACACAGACAGGTTGTGTTTGTGGGAGCACATGGACTCTCACTGTATTGTGTGTGCGTGTGTGTGTGTGTGTGTGTGTGTGTGTGTGTGTGTGTGCTCATGCATGTGTTCACCTACTTGCTGATTTAATTTTACATGTATGGCTAACGCTGATAGGTTGAGCACTGTTGGGCCGGAGAATGTGGTTTTGATGATGGGTGCCTTTGTGGCAGAATAGTAACTTCCCCCATTGCTGTGTGGCGCATAACCTGCAGCTGATGGCCATAATTATCTTGCAAATAACTTAAATAGTGCCGATTAAAATCCAGCCCTTAGCATATTCATTTCCCTCACAGGGCTTTCTATTCCTCTGTGGGACGGAAAGGGGGTTGTGCTGGGGGGTGCTCTTAAAGCATGCAGGGGGGGGGGGGGGGGGGTGCACTTCAGTGAGAGGGGATGCAGCGAGGACACACACACACACACACACACACACACCTGCACACACATCAAAACAAGGCTCTATCTTATTCTCTTTGCAACATCACTGTATTAAATTCAAATGTTTTGCTTGCTATTACATGTGCACTGCAGCTATGTTTCCAATCAAAGATATTTTGGCTGTTTTAAGACATTTTATTCTCATTTGGGAGTTTGCAGTTTCGAGTCATATCAGTTTTTTTTGTTGCAGGAAAGAGCAGGAAGTTGATCAGAAGGACCAGCAGTCAGATCTGAAAACGCAGTAAACGTATCTGAAAGAGCAGGAGCTGACTCAGTCACACCTCTGCTGGATGAGAGGTACCTGTACTTAACCCTGCTGATTGAAATAAATCACCTTGGAGAAGGAGATTGGATCAGGGGGACATCTGTACACCTCACTGCTTTATTCACCGCCTAATCAGATCTGAGATGAGTGAACTGGAGAGCTTTTAGCACATCACTGTTCTGGTTCTCAGGTGGAGATTGGGGGAGTGAGCGACAAAGTGATAGAAAGAAAGAAATAGTGACTGAGTTTCAAAATAAATGCGTGCAGGACTAGGAAAAAAGGGGTCACTTGGGTCATTTTGTGAAAATTGAGATTTTCTAAGAAAATAGAAGAGTGATCCAAGTTTTTCATTTTGAGAAAAAAATTGGGTGAATTTGTGCAAAGCAAAGTGTTGTAAATTGACAGTACAGTAGTGCTGGGATATCACTATCACCAGGATCTCACTGAGATACCCCGTTAATCTCAGAATGGAAAAAAATCCCAAGTAACCCCTTTTCCTGGTCCGGCACACAAATGAAAAAATAACATACATGGGAGAGTGTTACGGAGATATCTTTTCTGAGAGACAGAGAGAACAGAAGCGAGACTGGTATTGTGGTGCTGGTGCTCATGGTGAGAGCTCACGTGCATATTTGGCCTGTGGGGTTTAGGTGAGGGGGACACTCGTTCACTCCAGTGAAAGGGGGGGGCGGTGAAGCGGACCCCTGTCTAAGCCACGCGCCACTGTCCCTCAGGGGGAATGCTGCTTAATTGATTTACTTTATGGGGAATTACCTGTCAATCAAATGAAAGAGAGCACACTCCTGCAGGAGCACGAACAGATGGAGAACAGAGGGAGGAGGGCAGGCGGGCTGGTGGAGGGAGGGATGGGGGGATCCCTGCTCATTCGCTGATTGACTGATATCAATATATTGTTGTCATGGCGGTTTTCTCAGGGTGCTGATTGGATGGGCAGGATCAGTGCGGAGGCGCTGGGGCCGCATTGATCACTCAGGGCTATTTGGTTCATTTCCTATCCTTTTGTGTCATTTCAACAAGTGCCAAAACAGCTTTACATATCACCATTACTGATAAGAGATTCTATTCAGTGAATAACACACACTTCACACGCTTACACACGCTCACATACTGACCGGGACTGTGCTACACAGTGGACGGACTGATAAGCTCTATACTGCAGTCACCATATGATCCTGCTTGAAGTTTTTCAGCCATTTTGACTCTCCCAGTGTTAACAGGCCCCATTGTCCAGGGGAACTGAACTCCTCAGAGAGGAAATGGCTCTTTTCTTTGACAAATATTATTTCCTACGGCACTTTGTTTGTTTGTTTTTCTTTTCTGCGGATGTCTTAACGATCTTGATGCCCTAATGAGGTTTTAGTCTTACTTTCTTAATGAGAGGAGAGAGCGGGAGAGTTTCTATGTGACTGGATGTTATTGTGGCCTCATCCTGTTCATTTAGACGCAGTTGCCCCAGAGCCGGCTGCTCATCGGTAATATTTGTTTTATTATGTTCCCTTCACTTCCTGCGACATTTTACTTCCGTGTCTTTTGTGCCACTTGTTTAGTCAGAAGAGGAAATTGGCACCCCACCCTCCCACCTCCTTCCCCTGACTTTTATATCGGATTTAGGATACTGGTGATCCCTCACTCATGCCGTACATTTTACCATCTCTTTTTCCCCTTCTCCCCTCTTCCCATCCCTCCATCATTCCATCACTTCTACTCCGACTCACTCTTCAATAAACCTCCTTTATCTCTTTATTTATTGTTTTTTTGCATTCTTTCTCTTTTCTACCTCCCCACCAGCCTTCTCCACACTCTCAACCTCTCTCCCTGTTTCTCCTCTTCTCCCTCCCGCACTCTCAATGCCTGTTTCCCTCCTTCACTCCATCCCACCTCATTCTTTCTCTCTCCTCTTCCTCCTTTTCTCGCTCTGCCCCTCTCTGATCCTCCCCTCCCCTCATTCTCTTCCTCCTCCTCTCCTGAGCTCTGGAACAGGAAGTGTGCGTGATTTCTGCGCTGTTTGGAGAGGGGTGCTGAGTGCTGGCTCCTGCCTCAGTCTAAGAGCTCTCACTAATTAGTCTAATTGGGATTAAAGCCCCAGCAGCCTCTCAGTGAAGAGGAAGCCGGTCGCTGTGGAAAACCCCAAAACAGTTGGGCTGGGTGTTAGGATGCAGTGCAGAACAGGAGGAGCTTTAAATATTCAACCATCTCCGGAGGAAAAAACCCCAACCTCTGAATAATCCCATTATTAAGATAAAGAAAATAATTATGGTATACTACTAAAAAGGAAATTACTCATGATCAATGATTACAGTTGGAGCAAACATTTATTCACTCGATGCATTTGTATTCCTGTTTAACATATATCTATAAATGTCACGCAAATTCTGTTTTCATTCATCTCAGGCCTCACAGTCATTGTAATTGAAATTATGCTTCTTGTTTCTTTAGATATTTGTCTTCAGTTTCCATTCACATCCATTCCTTTCAAAATTTACCTTTAAAAACAGTGCAGTACCTCTCCTGCGAGAGATAGCAGGTATCCACAGTACAACCCCAACTCAGAATAGGTTGGGACAGCATGGAAAATGCACATAAAATAAAAAGCAGAGACTATTTATTTTCACTCATGTTTTATTGCAGACAGAATGAAGATGAGAAGTTCAATGTTTTGTTTAATCAGCTTCATTTTATTTGTAAATATGCATTCATTTCTGCATGTGACGCATTCTGAAAAAAGTTGGGACGAGGGCACTTAAAGACTAGCAATGAAGTGAACAATTTGAATAATGAAGTCATTTGGAACAGCTGATGGCGACTGTGATTATAATCACAAGTTGGTACAAAAGCAGTATCTAGGAAAGGACCAGTCCAAGGCTATTCAACATTATCCTGCAGGGGCCAGTGTGAGCGCAGGCTTTCATTCCAACCCAGCACTTACACACCTGATACTACTAATCAAGCTCTTTAGCAAAGACTCTTTGGGTTGAATTAGTGGTGTCAGGTAGGTAAGTGCTTGGTTGGGAAAAAAAGCCTGCACCGGCACTGGCCCTTTCTGAATCAGGTTGAATAGTCCTGGCCTTGTCCTTCAGGAGCATAGATGCCAGTTAAAACAATACTCCACAAATAGGAAGCATGATGTTGACAGTATTCAGAAGCTCCATCAACTTCTCTGAGCTTGGAGGCATCTGCAAAGAATCAACACTCAGTAGAAACATGCATTATGGTCAGACAAATCATTATTTTAGGTCATTTTTGGAAGACCATCCAAACTGTTATCAACAGCAAGTCTAAAAGCCATACGCTGGTATTGTAGGGGATTGTGTCAGTGCCCTTGGCAAGGATAGCTTGCACTTCTTCGAAGGCACCATTAATGCTGAAAAGTATGCTAATATTTTGGAGCAACATATAGGCAACATTTTTGCTGGGACACTAATGCATATCTCAGCAAGAAAATGCAAAACCACATTTTCTACGTATTACAAAGGCATGGCTGTGTAGGAGGAGGGTGCGGGCGCTGGACTGGCCCACCTGCAGTCCTGAGCGGTCCCCTGTGAAGAATGTGAGGTGCATTTTGAAAAGCAAAATGCGACAACAAAAATCAACACTGTTGCGCGCCTTAAGACTTGTTTACGGACCGAAAAGAATAAAATTACCCCTGAAACATTCAATCACTTGGTATCTTCAGACTTGCGAAATTTATTAAGTGTTGAGAAAAGGAATGTCAAGATTACAAAGTGGTGAATGCTTTGATGTTGGAACTTTTTAAAAATATGCAGCAAGCATCAAATTTGAATTCAGTGTTTATTTGTAGGGGAAAAAAATCTAATTCATGCGGAGAAACATGACATAATATGTTGTAGTATTGCTTTCAATGTAATACAGGTCAAACATAATTTACGAAATCACGGCTTTCAGTTTTTATTTTAATATGACATACCATCCCAATGTTTTCTGATGTAACGCTGTATAAAATCCTGAAATTTCCCTCAGAAGTAGGAGTATAATTACATAAAAAATTAGGCTTGGCATAATCAATCGGCAGTTCAATATTTGCTAACTGTTTTCAACCCTAATTTGAGACACTAATTGCAAATGCGTCTTTCTTTCTTCTGGCTCTGTGATTATATAAAAATGCGCCTCATATGGGTTGGTGGTTGTTGTAATAGTGATTTATATGCAGTTCATGAATCTTGCCTACACTTTGCATCCTAAGGAAAACTGGATAATTGTGCTCGTAATTAGTTTCTTGCTGAAGTGCCAGAAAAGCGTAAAATATAAAATTACTATCTGCTGCTGGGAAGATCATGCACAGAGAAGTTATATTTTTAAATGGTCTGCATATTATTTATTCATTCTCACATTTAAGTTAATTTTATGTTTCAAAAATAGCTCATTTGGCTTGAAATTAGGGACCATGAGAAAACGACCTTAATCTTATATTAAGTACGCCAAAAAGAACTGTTTAGCACCATTTTACTTTTCAGTGATGTAATCTCTTTTTTCATTTAAAATTATTTTTCACAGTATTTACAAGTAATTACACCAAAAAATACAAACAAATCAACACCTTAAATAGGATTTTTCAAAACTCAATCATTGATAATAAGTGTGACTAATATTTAAAGGGATATAATTATCATTAATACATCAATACTTTACATTATTCATGAGGTCTCTTAAGTCTTTCAGATCTAATAATCTCTGCTCTACCTTAGTCAGATATACTCACCTGTTCCCAAGGACAGTCTCTTATTTAAGGCGTGGCAACATGGTCTCACGTATATTCAGATATTTAAACACACATAAATCCCCGATAATTTGCAGGGAAATGCTTATCCACTCAGAATCCCTCCCCTCCCACCCAAAAACGTAACTATGGGACATTAACACCTTTTTTCTCCTCCTAACGGGGTGACCCTGTGAGCAGACTAACATATGGGGTCTGCCTATATACCCCCACCGCCGCCATCCCCCCCCCCCCACCTCATCCTGCCGTCCCTCCCTAAAGCACCCAGGAGCCAGAGTCAGACACACAGACATATGAGTAGCTGCGACGACACTGGCTGTAATCCATCATAAACCTGAGTGATAAGATATTCCCATTCCTGCTATGGATACCTCACAAATAATTTATGTGCAACATGATTAATCATCCCTATATCCACTCAATCCAAACGCAATCCAAAAATATCCTGTAATGCATGTAAGTGCACAGACACACGCACCCTCTCATACTGCACGCACATACACACACGGACACCTAAAGACACTAACATCTACAGCCACACGCATGTGTGCACACATACACACACACACACACACACACACACACAGTCATGCATGTACACATAAAATGCTCAAGTCGAACATACAGACAGCAGAACAAATGCACAAGTGCACAAAAACATACATTTTGTATCAATGGCAAAAAAGACAAATTGCAATTAGGACCTGGACAAACACAGCAGTTTTTTTTTTTTCAGTGAAACCTTGTCGCTGGGAGGAGGTGCAGCAGATGGCCCAGTTCAGCCTCCCCAGTGAGAGAGAGGAATTCCACAGCAGCCACTGGACACCAGGACGGCACAAACAAACACCATCTCCATTTCCATCTTAAACTTTTCTTTACATATAATGAGCTATTCTCTCAGACGATGGGGAACTGCTGTGACTTCAGAAGGCCGGCGGATATTTCGAGAGGGAAAGTTTGAGAGGAAGTGGAGAGGTCGTTCTGCCTTCCCACCTATGCGAGCATGTCCACCGCGCTCCTGTCACCTTCTGCTGGGACCATGTGGCGTTTCTGGGGGAAGGGCGTCGGGGTGTCGTGTTCTGTTTTCCTGCGTGCTCACAGGGGGCCGTGGGTGAGCTGTATTCGGGGGTGAGGGGTGAAAGGCCGGGCAAGGAGACATATTGCAAACTCTCGAGGACAGTACACAGTGCTAACTTCAGTTTTCTTCTGAACTGAAGTGCTTATGTCACTTGACCATCAGCAGTGTGCTTACCCTAAAGCACAGGATTAGCCTTTAGACCATGAGAGCTAAGTTACCCCACATTCTTTGCCTTAGCCCTAAGCATTGAGTTAGCCCATAAGCGCTTAGTTAGTTCACTACATTGAGTAAACTCTTTAATGCCGTTTGAGCTTATGTACTGTAGACCATTTGCACTGATTTGGCACTGGATTTTGCAGACATCAGTGCAGCTATAAGTACGAGGACACACTACTGTTATATTAATTCTGTACAGCCTTTCCTGAACTGTGACCATAACAAAATGATGCTTGTCACCAACCTCAAGTCTTACCATGAATTTTTGCACACAGTGGTTCAGGAGATACACACAGGTGGTCAAAACATTCCATTGCCATATTATGGGGTTTTACTTCATTGCAAAGTAAAATAATTTTTCATCTTTTCTTATGTATGCTGTCATAAATGTACTGAATTTAACAGTTAAATTACCACATTGTCTCTTTGTTATTTTGACTGTAAGTAGAGTCCAGCATGCATTTAACTGTGGTTTACAGGTAACAAACGCTGAACCTCTTTTATAAACTGATTGTCAAATTACAGTTGAAATAACTGGCAAAAAGGTTCTAGTTAAAATAATTGGGCAAAGGTGCCAGTTTATAATAGCGTAAATCATGTTACATGTGATTAAATAATAGCAATAAATATTTTATTTTCATGAAGGAGGACACCTTTAGAGTGCCAGAGTCTCACCGATCCTGTCGTTCAGTGACTTCTGAATCAGCCAGTTGCCATGGTGGAACAGGCCCTTCCCATGTTTGTTGGCGTGCCATGCGAGCGCTGTTATCGACACTTCCTGCCTGTGAGCGTGCACACAGCAGACCGCGGACAACAAGCACACGCCCCGCCACTCAATCAGGCCCGAGTGCATTGGCCCCACCTCTCCCACCCGGGCCGGCATCGCCGCGACGACCGGCTCGTCATCGCCAGGACGAGGTACAGCGTAATCAAGATTGGGCGACACTTCAGCTCTTTCCGGGCCTTTCCGGGTGTCTGGGCCCTTTAGCGCGGTCACATGACAGCGCAGGATAAATATTTACCGTGAGGAAGGGAAGCGGTGACTTCCCCTCCCAAATGCTGAACAATAATTCCCTCCTTCAGGGCGAAAGTGATCGGGCTGCAGCTCGTCTCTCAGAATAGCCCTAATTATCGCACTTCCCGCTATTGAGTCCCGCCGCTCATTGTCCAGACCCGGCTGGCTGCCATCCGTCCAGCATTCAGGAAAGCTTCTCTAGGAAATGCTGCCTTTTATTTTCGCACACTGTTTTTAGGAAATGGAGGGGGTTCGAGAGTAATATTTGGGCATGGTCATATAAACTGATCTCTTTGCTGACCAGAGCACAATGAGAGATAATGAATCTGCAGTCTGGTCTGTAAGTGCTGGTGCGTCTGGCTAAGAGGTGTCATGTGACTACAGGGAATTCTGGGACACTGCTCTGCCTACACCCATACACTTTCCACCCCCTCACACTCACATAGACACACACGCACACACACACACACTCTATGGTTTTGAGACCAGGCAGTGGCAGGGTTGGGGGAAGAGGAAAAGTCGACAGTCAGCCAATCAGCAAACTGTTGAGAGCAATCAACTTCCTCTTCCCCATCAGTGCTGCAGACAGCTGTCTGCAACCCCTTAATCACCCCCCTCATCACACACACACACACACACACACACACAAGCGGTCTCACACACACACACACACACACACACACACACGCACACATGCACACACACTCTGACGCTGTCAAGTTTGCCGAAAGAGGCTATTGATCCACCCACAGGGAGGGGACCCTGGGGGCCACAGTGTCTGTGTGAGACAGCTTCCTTTCCTCAGTCCACACTGCACCCTCATGACTCGCACCCAACGTCTCTCTCTCTCTCTCTCTCTCTCTTTCTCTGTCCGTCTCTCACTCTCTCCCTCTGTCTCACTGTCTCTGCCCCTCTCTCTTCCTCTCACCCTCTTTCTCCCTCTTTACCTCTCAGTCTTTACCTCTTTCTCTCCCTCTGTCTCTCTCCCTCACCCCCTCTCTCTCTCACTCTCTCTTTCTCAGTATCCCAGGAGACATCATAATGCTTTGAATAAGTGAGGCCTGCTTTTCCCAAGCTGAGTGGACCTGAGTATGCTGTATTGAGGTGTGTGGACCTGAGTATGATGTGGTGGGGTATGTGGACCTGAGAATAATGAGGTGGGGTGTGTGGACATGAGTATGATGAGGTGGGGTGTGTGGACATGAGTATGATGAGGTGGGGTGTGTGGACATGAGTATGATGAGATGGGGTGTGTGGAGCTGAGTATGATGAGGTGGGGTGTGTGGACATGAGTATGATGAGGTGGGGTGTGTGGACATGAGTATGATGAGGTGGGGTGTGTGGACCTGAGTATGATGAGGTGGGGTGTGTGGACATGAGTATGATGAGGTGGGGTGTGTGGACATGAGTATGGTGCGATGGGGTGTGTGGACCTGAGTATGATGAGGTGGGGTGTGTGGACATGAGTATGATGAGGTGGGGTGTGTGGACATGAGTATGGTGCGATGGGGTATGTGGACATGAGTATGATGAGGTGGGGTATGTGGACATGAGTATGATGAGGTGGGGTGTGTGGACATGAGTATGATGAGGTGGGGTATGTGGACATGAGTATGATGAGGTGGGGTGTGTGGACATGAGTATGGTGCGATGGGGTATGTGGAAGTTCTCATTTGACTGGCCACTCTGCTCTCTGGTTCTGTGCAGCCTGTACTGCCTGCTGGCCCCACACGCGCCCACTTCCTGATACGTGCTGGAGGCCCGCCCCCATAACCTGACAGAAAAATGCCTGTGTGTCAATCAAAAACCTGAGAGTGAGTGACAGGCACGCTGATGTAACCCTCTGATTAAACATGGCAGCTTTGCCATCTGTTCAGTGAGAGAAACCGTCAGGCGCAGCGTCTGCCTAAAACTCTCTCAACTCTGAGTCTCTCCCTCCCTCCCCCTTCCACTCCATCTTGGCTATAAACGTCGACTCTCTACAGTTTTAATTGCCGATGATATTGCAGAGAGAACATCTGTAGACCCCTGAGGTATGAACAGAAGCACGGCCTGCACAGGACTTCCCAGCATCCTTTGCAGCTCCTCGTGTCCTTTTCAAAAGTTTTGTTGTTATTTATATCTTTCACCAGCACCTCCACTGTCACCGTTACCATCGTCATACTTACCTGCGTTTGCATGCAGTCATTAAGCAGAAGGCACGCTCCGAGAGCTGAGTGGGGATGATTGGAGTGACAGTGGAAGCCATAACATGATTATGACTGCACAGGAAGTGCTGTGACAGGCACTGGAGGGAGATCACTTTTGCGCATTCTCTCTTTTCTTACAGCCTGATCAAGCTTCATTACACTCCGTCTCCATCACAGTGGTGTGCCAATAGTACAAACACACAATCCTACCCAAAGTTTGCCACACGCACACACATACATGCAAACACATATGCACACGCATAGACTGAGACGTACTATTATTCACATACACACATACAAACACATATACACCCATCTACACATACATACACACAAGTATGCTTGCATGGGTGCCCCCATATATGCATCGATATTCACACGCACACACACACACACACACACACACACGCAGACACATGAACAAGCAAGGATTGTCACCATTACTTACGCACTTGACGGCTTTGTGTGTGAAGTGACCTAATAGCTATTTGTAAAGAATAAGAAATCAATATTTAGCTGCATGAAAAGAGGCTTGTTGAGGAGGTGAAAAGCGCTCCATTTTAAATAATAGCCACTTCCATAGAAATCAGCGCATTGATTGGAAAGCCAATCCGACTGAGCCTCCAGCTCCTTGTGAATTAATGCAGGCCCCGCCGCGGCCTGAGCATAAATGATAGGAATTAATGTTGTTTTGATGTGACCGAACCAATAACCACAGAGAGGGAGAAGCGGAAAGTGCTTCAGACTCAATCAAATATACCGGAGGAGACGCCAGGCCAGCCTGAGCTCCTGCGCTAATGATATGACTCTGTGACTGATATCATTCTGACACATCAGTAAACGCGTATAACTCCCGCCTGCGAGTCCCTCCTCTCCCTCCCCGCGAAAATTTTATTTACGCTAACTTGACACTTGGCTCGCAAAAAAAGGGGAAAAGATTAGATTTCCAAAGACAAATAAAAAAGGGATATCAATCAGAAGTAACAGTCGCCAGCACCGAGGGCCGCGTTCGCAGTGCGGAAGAGCAGTTATTTTGCTGCATCTTTATCTTGTTAAGATAAAACGCAATAACAAATATGTTGCCCTGCCTCTGAAAAAAAATGTTCTCCGAACAGTTTAAGACTTTGTTAAATTTATCATCCCGGTGCGGACTGTCACGAAAAAGAATATATTGCTATAAGAAGTCGAAACAATGATAGCGGTGATGTAATTTCCATAAATTTTCATCTCAAATTTGATCTCCCTTCCATTGATGAACAATATAAACTATACCAAGATGCCGTTATAGAAGCAAACTTTTTCACCAGCCTCAAATTATGGAGCACGGTTCAGTTTGAGATAAATATGACACTTCAGGTCCTATAGCGCATTAGCATCAGTGAAAGCTTGTTGTCAGATTGCATCTTGCCCCTCAAAAACAGGCTTATCACTGCATCACTGTCATTTAATTTACGTGTTTGTTTATCCCTCTGTTTTCTGAAGCTTTGTTAATTTATACTTAATTTGTAACAATTCATCAGGCTTGCGGCTCGATCAGAGCTCAGGAATCTGTGTTCATACTCATTCTGCTCTTAAACCCACTTGGGAGCAGAGGAAGAGATTAACTGCTCATTAAACAAGTAAACACAAGCACATGCAGATACAAGCATTTATACCCACAGATGCTCTCTTTCTCACACACGGATGCAAACACACAACCCCACATACATGCTAGCAAACACAAGTAGACATACGCCAGTACAGACAGTCAAAAGCAGATGAACTATCATAGGTACTCAGAGACATAAACCCACACTCAAACTCAGATTAGTGCAGTTTGCTGTAGTCCTTATAGATTACACGGGTCCCTCTGAGCAGCAGTACAGTCATGGCAGTAATTGTAGCATCGCTAAGTGCTTCACCTTCCATTATCTCTTTGGCCTTCATCCTCATCTCTCGATATTTTCTTGTTTGCTGTGTATACTGAGCAATGAACAGACAGAATGTTCCAATAAACCAGCAGCCTACATATTGACCGTGGGAAACTGGGGGAACTGCTCCATCACTGACCATACGGCCGAACACACGCTGAATTTAACACAGCATCCCCTTTACTGACTAGATGGAGATTACCAGCCACAGCTGAGAAACCGTGCACGCTCAGAATGACAGAGAAAGGTTTCGAGTACGTATGAGATAGATGCATATGTAAGCGTGTGTTCATGTGAGTCTGCATGCATGGCTACAATGTCTAGCAGGATGTATAGCATTGGGCCCAATGCAGTCATAAAGCTGGGGCTTGAGCATTTTTATACGCTTGTAATTAGACCCAGCATTAGAACAAAGGAGCCAGTGTTTACTTCAAGCAGTGCTGTCCTGCAGAATGGCATCTTTCTCTTCCAGATCACTCAACTGCCAGATGGCCTATAAACCTGGGCCTCATGAAAGAACTAGACTGGCACCGCAAAAATGTGTGCTTGTGTACATGTGCATGTGTGCATGTGTGTGGCTGTGCGCATGTGCATGTGTGCATGTGTGTGGCTGTGTGCATGTGCATGTGTGCATGTGTTTGGCTGTGTGCATGTGCTTGGTTGTGCGCATGCATGTGTGCATGTGTGAGCTTGTGCACCCAGTGTGAATGTAATGTGTGTGTGTGTGTGCGCGTGTGTGTGTGTTTATGTACGTGTGCATACATGTGTACCTTGATGTGTGCATTGATCTGTGCTTGTTCCAGTGTTACGTGAATTTGCTTTTCTGTTCTTGTAACCACAAAAATTTCCGCAGATCAAATTACAGTTAACATGATAAATATCAAAAATCGAATGAAAAATGGACTGTATGTTAAATTCTTGCACTGCCTTGGCTGTCATGTAAATACAGATGTGGTTGGAAGTAAAAACAAAACAAATGACCTACAGATACAGTACTCTGCTGTGATGACTATAAATTGTAATTTAACACACAAACTTGGGTCAAAATTACTGAGCAGAAATCCATTCTATTGCAGAGTTTGCTTTGAATTCTATAATTACGCATTGAACTCTATAATTACACTATAAAAGCATATATACTACTTAGAGTACACTTCATCTAACATGAAACCCCATCTAGTTTTTGAGTGGAACTGATTACCATAAGGAACATCTTATTATACTGTATAAATGACAGGATATGAGATCAGGAGTACTTTGCCTTAAATGACATTTTGCTACTGCTCTTGAGTGAGCCCATCATGTTTAATGGCATGGGACAGAAAAAAATTGTAGGTCAATAACACAGTCTCTCTCTCTCTCTCTCTCTCTCTCAGGCAGCTGACTGAGCACTGAGCGTGTGCATCAGGTCAGCAGGTGTCACACCTTGGTTTGGAGTTGGCGAGGGGAGGGGCGCAGACAGCCTCAGACAGGGCGTTCATTAGCGGGCGCTGAATTACACTCCAGACATGTCTTTATGTAGACTAATCATATTACAGCACTGAGGTGAGGGGGAAAGGGGGGGGGGTTACTTTACAATCAGATTTGCCCAAGAGAACTCAATGTAATCTTGCACCAAAGACTGACACCATTTTATCTCTATACCCATCTATCTCCGCACGCGTGTGCGTGAGGCGGGGTGGGGTGGGTAAGAGGGGGTGTGCTGGGCTTGTGCTTGCGTGTACGGTAACCCCCCCCACCCCCACCGCATCGTTATTCCCTCCCACATTGTGAATTCTGACAGGCGGCTCTAATGACGCGGAGGCGTGGTGCTCTGACCAGTGCACACAGTCATTAACCTTGACTCGCATAATTGAATTCAAGGTTGATTGCCGCTGACCCTCCCCCTGCCGAGCCCCTTAGAATGTACATATTCATTACAGGCGCGGGCCGTAAATGGATTGCACAGGGAAAGCTGTAGCAATCATCCGCGCCGATACGGCAGGGCAGGGGGAGGGGCCGTCGGGCCACTAATTGCATGTTAGAGAGGAGGATTAGATTATGAAAAGGGAGAGAGAATGAAGATAGATCCCTGTGACACTGTCAAATTAAGGGCGAGCCTGTAACACAGGGACACGCTGAAATGTACAGTGACATTCCTGGATGGGGGGAGCGGGGGGGTGGGGGGGGGTGATTTAGCAAAATAGAATTGTCTGATCCCCCCCCCCCCCCCCCCCATACCTAAAGCCCATTTCTCTATTCCTCTCCTCTCTTTCACCTAGTCAGACCTGTCACAGTTCATCCAGCAATTATCCTTCCCCCACCCCAACCCTCTAGCCAATCAGACACATTCAAAAGGACTGTGTGTGGGCATGAAGACATGTGAGCTTATGCATGTGTGTGTTAGTGTGTGCGCAGGTATGCATGTGTGCATGTTAATATGCGTGTGTTTGCATGACGTCATGTTTACATGTGCATGCGCGCGCATACCCGACTCCCACCCTTTTATCAGCGTCTGGTCAAGGCACCTGATCTCTAACTCTAATGGCTGTCAAATTATGGCTGTGGAAACAAGACAATTAATTTGTCTCCTGCGCCTGTATGATCAGTTTTAAGGCCAAGCACCCTCAGTGCTCTCCGGCCCAGACAGCCAGCCGGGATTAAATAAACTTTATATTGAGGGAAAGGAGAGAATATACTCATAATAGCTATGGTGGCAACTTATGCGTAACTAAGCTTCATTTAAATTTGTGCTAAACCCTTTCTTAAGAACTGCAAAAAGCATATATTTGTGTGTGTGTTTTTTAAACAGCTACACTGTGAACTCTGACAGTGTGGTGAACACAACTGATTTGTGGAAACTGATTATCGATTACCAAGAAAAATTGTGTCGGCCAACTTAATTGTGATGTGTGGAAGGAATTAAAGAAAATTAGTGAAGTTTTTTTTTTTTTACATGTTTTTAAGAGATGTGAACACTATATCATTAAAGATGCCCTGTGTAATGGACAGCCAAAAATTAAATTCATACTCTACACACTCCAAAGGAAAAGGGGGCAGTATACCTGCAGAAAATGAGTTTGTCTCATTTAGCAATCGAGCAACGGCACAGTCCCTCCTCCCATCAATCTGCATCAAGCCAACTGCCCATGATTTGCCCCCACCTTCCCAACGACCCCATAGCCGACTATCTACAACCCAATCAGGGCCGCTCTGACTCCAAAACTCTGAGATATAAACACATGAACGAAGGTCAGTTGATGTCAAGTGATTCTGTACTATGACATCTTCCAGCTACTCTCCTTCACCCGATCCAGTAAATATGTCCAAATTACACGTCATTGTTCATTCGAAATAAATTCATTAGCTAAATAACATTCGCTACAGTTGCGTCAAGCTCGTGTCAATGTAACATTAGCTAATGTTCAGCGCTAATGCTGAACCACCACTTGCGTGAATAAATCTATATAATTCCAGACTTTACCATAACCAGTCTCTGATCCCAAAATCAGCTGGCCAGTCAATCACCACTGTTAGTTGACCATCACTTTACCACACGCCGTCAAAACAGTCATGGAGGAGTTCAAAATTATGAAGTGATCTTAGCTGCACGTGTACAAGTAAAACTAGGGACAAGATCATTTTAGAACATTATGTATGCCGCTTGCCTGATGATAATGTCACAGTATGCCACCAGTTTGCCTGATATGCAGTCTTCATTAGCAAGACTTCTTCTGGCCATCAAGTATCATAAGTCACAACTAAACATTCTGTCATGTTTCATTGCTAAGTTATCCATTTCATGTAGGGTTCATTATCATCAATGCCATTTCAAGCTCCCTAGGCCCAATTCCAATCCGACCCCTTATGGACTCACTGACTTAGAGGCGCCTTCACGGGAAGTCCGTGAGTGTGAGAGGAATGTTCCATTGTCAGATCATAAAATCAGTGAGTCCGTGAATGAGCCCTTCCAGCCCCCTTACCTTGAGTCAGCACCGATGCTGACTTTGGGTAAGGAAATTACCCACAGTTCGTAGCGTTGTGAAATCAAATACGAGGGATCCCGTCGGAATGCCGGAAATGTAAAAAAAAAAAAAAGGTAAATAAACCTAAGAGTGATCCAACTGAGGTAACAGAAGGAGGAAGAAATAAAAAAAAGAAATAAAAAGTTTTCGTGTAAGTATTAACGTTGATTGTCACAACTGTGTGCAGTTTTGTAATGTGAAAGGGGATAAGGGCTGTTCCATTCTTTCTTGCACAGGGCACCTTTAAGTTGCCATACACAATTTTTTGAGGTAATCAGTTTCCACAAAACATTTGAGTTCATCACACTTACCAGGGTTTACAGTGTATGTTCATTGGAGGTAAGATAAACAACAAAGAAAAAAAACACTAATAAGTTAAAAAGGTTTGTGTCTGTGCTGCCTTAAAATTTTGAATTAACTGAATTGATGATGATAAGTTGAGAATTACCTCAACTACCCCATCTTTAGTTCAGTTAACTTAAAATTTTAAGGTAGCCCAGACACTGTTTTGTTGAGTAAAGAAAACCCTTTTTTTTTTACAATGAGATGTTTAGAAGACTTAAATGAGTGTAGCCATCCATATCTGAACCCATGTAAACCTGAATAAGCCTTTTCTTTACATCAAAAATAGTGACATGACCTCACAGGTTCGGGCGAAATTTCCATCAAGTCTTTTATGCTACTATAATAATCATATTTACACTGTTGTGTGGCTGGTGAATACACTTCAACTTGGGTTGACGAGGAAACGCTTGAAAAGTGACAAATTAATGTTTTTTTTTTTTTTTACACTGTAAACATAATAATGTAAACCAGACAAGGCAAAGGTTTCCGTAAACTGATTTCAAAGAAGAGGACCACAAGAACAGCTTTACAGGATTCAGAAAGAAACAGAGGGAATTTGAGGAATGAGTACAGGCAGGTCAAGGTAGCAAATACCTTTCAATAAAATTTGTTTTTTGAATGTTTCAAATCTATTACTGCCAGTGAATCTAAGACATTTGTTTTTTTTTAACGCCTTCCACCAGACTCTTACAATGATCTTGGGCAGTCAGTAAAATGGGAGACGGGCACTTGAATGTGCTTAGAGTACAGTAACTACAGCAGTACTGTGATGTGATAAAATCTCAAGCTGGTCACACAGTGGCTATTTACCCACCATGTGGGAATACAGCCTGGTTCCTTCACTCACCTCTGTGACCTCAGTGTCCTGCGCTGCCATCTGCCAGCCTCCATCATTCCCACAATCCCCACTATGGCTCAAAGCAATGATCTTGGCAAAGGAGATATACTTCACTTCCTGAAGTTTCTGGATGTAGTATATCATCATAAAGTGATAATATTTCCCAGCGCCTGTGCTGAGTAAAGGTTTATAAAGCTTTATAAATGTTTTCTGTAGAACAATGGAGTGCTCCCAATGCTTAACCTCTTAATGCGGTCTCACAATAGCCCCTGGCACATTGTCAGCTATTATCAGCGCTATCATTCGACTTCTGAAGCACTCTGTGAGAGTATATGCGCTTGTGAGTGCATGCGTGAGAGTGTGCACTTGCAACTGTGTGACAGATAAACATTCTGAGTGTATTGCCAAGCTATGACACCAGGTCTCTTGAGAGAGTGGTTTTCTAGCATTGGCTTGACTTTTATCTGCTACACAGGAAACTCTGGCCTTGGACCCGTTCCAGTTGTGACAGTTAGTGGTCTTCAATTAAACATGAACTCAAACGCGCACACGCTACCTGCCTTTTAAACATTTATCCCCCTCTTGTGCAGTGCTTCATTCAGCTAACAGAGAGAATGCTATACCCTGTTGGCTAGTGCACCTCAGGTCCACTGCAAACTGCGAGCACAAGAGCACCCACGCATGTCTGTGCTGAAACCCAAACTCTGCCAAACTTCACTAATTACACAACAGCCTGCCCCACTCACACCTGCAGATGAGTGGCCTCATTTATTTCCGCAGTTAAATCATTTACCCAGCCCGGGCGCTAACGAGCTTGTGCAGAGGGAGCGGTAATTAGATTCACTTTGTTTGTGTCATTTTAATTACGTTACAGGCCCCAGCAGTAGGGCTGAAGTGATCAGCTATCCCAGTGCGTCTCTCACTGGTCCCAATCTGCCATCAAAACCAACCTGCACTCCTTCAGTATCACCTACCTAATAGAACAGTTAATATTCCAGTATACGCCACCACCAACACCCAACGCTCCCATTTTAAAACTGAGGTATCAACATGTTTTTGGAATACATGAGAGATGCAGGACAGATTTTCTCTTAAATGGCAGTGTTTGTGCTGTATTTGAAGTGGAGCTTTGTCGAGGCAAAGCTTCCACGGCCCTTTTGAAGTATTCCTGGCGGAGGCGTTTGTTAATTATTTGCCTTTTCATGATGAATTCACTTGCCTTCATTAATTATACAGCTGATGTTAACTCTCTCAGATGTACATAGCTTCAAAAAATATGAAAGTCGCAAACAAAACAAAATTAACAGCAAAGAATGAACAGACCTCTCAGAGATCACTGTCCTGCAGTAACATAATGATCCACAGTGAACAAAAACATTAGAATCTGCAGTGACCACATTACCTCTGGTCTGCAGTGAAATAATCATCCTCAGTGCCCAGATTACCTCTGACCTCCAGTAAAATAATCATCTGCAGTCACCGGATCACCCCAGGCATGGAGAATCATAAGAATCTGCAGTGACCAGATCACCTCAAACCTCCTGTAATGTCATCATCCACAATGACCAGATCACTTTTGGTCTGCAGTAATATAATCAACCTCAGTGACCAGATCTCCTCTGGCCTGCAGTAACATAATCATCCATAATGCAGTGATCAGATCTCCACTGACGTTGAGTAACATAATTACTCGCAGTGACCAGATCCTCTCTGGCCTACAGTTACGTGATCATCTGTAGTGCAATGACCAGATCTCCACTGAACTCCTGATATATAATCGTCCACAGTGACCAAATCACCTCTTGCTTGAATTAACCAGATCTCGGAACCTCCTGGAACAGCATTCCAAAGTGATTGGATCAACTCTCACTTACTGCAAGTTAACCCTTTGCGGTGACCAGAAAAAAAGAGCTGTGTAGAGTGAAGTAACCAGCCGCTATGACCAGATCACCTCCGGCCTGCTGCAGTGGTTTGAAACTATCTATTGCAAACTTCTTTAAGTCTGCTGAGTCAATACTGCTGTGTTCTCCTCAGTTATAATACATAATAAACTGTAATGATTTCTGAGCTATTGTTAATGATAATGCAATTACATACTGTTCATTTACTTATTACATGCTTATTACATATTGTCTATGGACTTGTGAAAATATACATATATACTGCCCATTTGAAAATTAAAATGTCCCTAATCATTAAAGATTGGATGATTGACTATATTAAATTTTATTTTGAACCCTGTTTTGTGGTAGAATAGAAATGCCTCTCCTGGTATTCAAACTTGCGACAATTCAGTGTCAGGTTCACAGTCATTACATGATACTGCAAGCAACTGTTAAAACTCATCCAGAGTGGGCGGGGCCTCCCTTTGCTTTATTATTATATCTGTTTGACGGGACAGCTGTCAGTCAAACACAAAACCAGCTGCACTCTCAGTCCTCCTTGCCCCGCCCGCCCCTGCCCTGCTCACTTTGCTGGGAAAGGAGGTTTGCGCTTCAGAAGCCAAACACACTGATTATATGGCTTATAATACGCTGAAACAGTCTCACAATATTGGCATGAAACAATTTCCTTTACAACATATTTTCAGGTGGCTGTGCCAAGGGTTAATGCGCTCTTTAATGAGGTAAGTCTGTATTATGACTGCGCGGAGACATAACCCAATATCAGAGAACAGACTGCCGAGCCGCCGGATCACCTGCGAGGGCGGACTGTGGCGTGTGCGTCAGGACGATAACCTGCCACAGACACTATCACAGCTGCTGCTTAAAATAAAACATTTCATACTGTAAAACAATTGTTCTGCACAACGTACCTTCCTGGGGAGACAATTAGCCAGAAAACAATAACCCTTCTGACAGCTTACATGAGGAGGTGCACACAGTGGCAAACACGGTGTTAATGCTAATCATACTTTCACTCTATCCAAACTTCATGCCTCCATGAATCTGTAGACCTGGTTCCATGCTAATGACTTTCTTACATGTCACAGTGCCTTTCAGTCGCTTTGAGTCACCTGGGGAACAAGTGCCCATCTCTCAGTTACTCAGAGTGATGATTCATTGCGGCAGTGATGTTCTTTCATAATATTACGAAGATTTATGTACATCAGCACTGAGCTTCCTAATGAAAAAATGTTACAACATCATTCTAATGATATCTGGTGAGAGGACTTGCTACAGTGCCCAAGGACAAGACTTCCATCTGTGTGTGCGTGTGTGTGTGTGCTTGTGTACCTGTGTGTGTGTGTGTGTGTGTGTGTGTGTGTGTTCTTGTACTTGCTGCAAAGTGAGGACCAAAAAAGGTTTCTCTCCCACCCACACAGAGTGGGGACATGTGTCTTCACAACTACAAAACCAAATTGTGACTCTTCAGTTATGGTGAGGGGTATGATTAGAATTTGGGATAGGTTAAGGTTAGGTTAAGGGTTTGGGTTAGGCATGTGTTGCTTATTGTTAAGATTAGGGCAAGGCTGTAGAGGCACACAAAGAATGAGTGGAAGTCAATGCAATGTCCTCACAAGAATAGAAGTACGTGGATATGTGTGCGCGCTTGCATGTGTGTTTGTGTGTGTGTGTGTGTGTGTGTGTGTGTGTGTGTGAGTGTGTGAGTGTGCACGCGCACATCTTCGTTTGTGCGCTTGCTGTCAAGACCAAATGTCATCAAAAGTGACGGTATTCCAGTTTTCATAATCCTTCTGGGGATATTTTTGGTCCCCACATGGTGCTTGAGCTATTCTACGGTTAGAGGTTAAGGATGAGGGTGGAATAAGGCTAGGGTAAGGTTAATGTTAAAGTTTAGGTTAGGCGTGAATGGTTTATGGTTAAGGTCAGTGTAAGGTAAAAGGGAATGAATGTAAGTCTAAAGGATTTTCCAACAAAATATGACAAAATAGCATGTGTGGGTGTGTGTGTGTGTGTGTGTGTGTGTGTGTGTGTGTGTGAGAGAGAGAGAGAGAGAGAGAGAGAGAGAGAGTAGGCGTTTGTGTGTCTGCATTTGTATTACCATGGGTTCATAGGGAATTTTTTTCATGGTCAAATTCATCCTGTAACACCCGACTTTTCTGTCCCCTTGAAGGGTTACAATGAGTTTCAGAGCAGATTGACTTTTCATGTGATTTTTTTCCTCCTCCATCCAAGGACTGTCAGTGCAGGAAGGCAATAACATGATGGATTCAGGGCCAGAACGGAAATAGAAACTAAAAGGCCGAAGCTCATTGGATGGCTCCTGGTGCTTATGGAGATTTAGTTTTACTCGAGAATCCCGCAGCCATTCGATGACAGTGTTTGTGAATGCAGTGTTATTGATTCAGTTGTCATAGTGTTCCAGTAGACAGACAGCTGAGGACTTAATGATCTCTGCGCATAAATCTACCTGCCAAAGAGAGAGCCTCCCGATGATCCATCGATCACGAGCTGGCTTTTCACTGCACCTTCAGATGCATTACAAAAACCAGAAATAGGCAAATTGCATTATGTCACCACTTTCATACCAAGTGAAAGTTCCAGAACATTGTAAATTAAAAATGCTATAAACCATTTGTACACTGTTATACTTTTGTAAATTGATGGAATTTAACAGTAAAATTAACGTATTGTCTCCTTTTTTGTTCTAACTGTAAGTAGAATCCTGTGTATTTTTCACTGTGGTTTACAGTTCACATCCACGGAACCTCTGTTATGAATTGATTATAACAATACACTTGAAATAGCTGGCAAAAATTGCGCAAGTTTATAACAGTGTAGTTATTATTGGGTGTATTTATTATTGTGTATGTAGTGTTTTTCAGGTGCTATGTACTGTTAATTAAAGAAGTGTTTGAAGCATTTTTGAAGGATAATTTATGCGTTGCAAGCAATATCACTCTGTTCTTATAAAGCAAAATATTGTAGTTCAAAATAAAATCAGGCCAACTGACACAAGGACTCAAATAATTCATCTGCAGTGACTTAAATTAATCTGTTTGAGGCAGTGACGATATAATTACCCATACGTCAAGCTTTTGGTTTGACGTGTGTGCGTAATAGCAACAAAGTAGACAGCATGAAATTAATAAACCATTGCCGATCAAGCAGAAGCAGTTTGAGCCAGACTTAAGGACAGAAAGACAATTCTGCCCGGGAAATGAATGAGATATTTGAGTGTTTATTTTTATTCAGATTTATTTAACTGTGACAGTGATATTATTTCCCACAAGCCTTAAAAACACGTCTTGTGTTACAATCCTCTTGTCTTAGTGCACATTATCATCTCATTTAAGAGCTTCTCCTTTCTCATTGCGGACAGTATTGATACGACTGCAGAATTAATAGCCGCTGTCTATAAACAGCTGAAAATGGTTGGGAGGACTTATAGTGCATTTGTACAGGAATACCTCACTTAATGTATCCTGTGGTCATCCTCCGGGGCTAATAGGCAGGTCACTAACTCCTACATGTACTCACACACAGTGTATTATGCTATCCAGATCCATAATGGTGGAATGCGGTGGCTAGATGGACTCAGTTTCCATGAACAGCTCTCCGATTGCTGAGTGCCCTGTTCCACCTCGGCATTGTTTTTCAGATGGCGACTCCAGTGACCCGGCCTGGCGGGATTGAAGCAGTGAGACCTGGCCCAGCAGGATTCAGCAGTGAAGCCTGATGGTATTGGGGTGGTCAGGGAATGTTCCTGCAGGGCTGGAGCAGTCGGAGAAACACATGGGCAGTACTTAGCCTCTCTGCCTCATCTGCATGTACTTAACCTGCTGCCCTGACAGGGCACACTGCTGACACCACCTCCCTCTCCCAATTCCACATGGTTTAATGAGCTACCAATTAAAACAAGATACCGCCAGTACCCTCTGGACTGGGCGAGGGGCAGCAGGAATGGGTGGGTCGGGGTGGTGTGGAGTGAGGCAGTGAGAACTGAAGGCTCCTGATGTGGAATCATTTTTTTTATTGATTGATTTAATTATTATTAATTGTTTATCCTTGCTTGCTCCTACTTTACTTTCTTTCATAACCTTTTAGGCCTAGTGTGTGTGTGTGCTTGCATATTTCTGATTTAACAGGGGCCTGCATAACTGTACCAGTGCGTCATGACATATAGCCTATCTAAAGTCATGCAAAGCTGAATGTCTGTACCAAGGACAAGATGTTTTTCTCTGTCTCTAAGTTTGTGTTTATAGAAAGCTCCGGAATGCATAACAAGATAAACTGGAGCCGGGGCTGATAGAGAAGACAGGTGCTCTCCTCCCCAACGAGATGTATGTGTGCAGCCTTACGACAGCGTGACGTAGGTGGCATAAGACAGCGAGGGGTCTCCAGATTACATCATGTTGTGTAAATCGGCGCGGGGGGAGGAGAACGTCATGGAGTACCCCTACAAAAACCAGAGAGAGACTAACTGTATCATCCTCCATCTTGACTTGACTTGTATGGGGATCCTTTGCTGCAGAAAAGTAAACGGACTTTGGCTTCAATATTAACTCCTCTGCCTCTGACTGATTTTTTCCCTGAGTAGTCTGGGTTTCTTATGTGAAGGTGATACGAGGAATATAATGTTAAAATTCCTTTAACATTGGGGGCATCGTCCGGGGTTCCAATATCTCACCTGCACTCCCTGGAGAATCGCCGCCGACTGAAATTCCGTGCACGGTCGTCTTGAGAGACGTTAAAGAAGGGAAAGTCCTCAACCCGGAGTGACTGGCAAGGCTCCTTGGGTGTGTAGTGAGGCCAGGAGGGAGGTTCTCCAAGGTGTGTGGTGGAGGTGCGGGTGAGTGACGGAATACTTACTGAATTTGGCTTAGTTGCTGTGTGAGACAGAGGAGTTAATATTGCCAATTATGGGACAGACGAACAGTAAGTGTGGTGTTGTCGTTCTTGTAGTAAGGACTGCTGTTCTGGGACAAATGTTGACGTGACTTTGACTGAAACTGGGCAATTTGTTGAAAGTTGACATAATGGTTCTGGGAATCATTGTGGGTGAAAGAGTTTGGGTTCAGTTGAAATAGAGCATTGTCTGCGTATGTTATCAAAGCAACAATGGTGTTAGATCGTAAGAAAATTTAAGCCTTGGATCTTTTCCAATGTGAATGAATGTGAGAGAGGAAAGTGCACTGAGGTGTGTGTGCGCGCGTGTGTGTGTTTATGTGTGTGTGTGTGTCCTGAGCTCAGATTGCGTTTCTGTGTGGAAATCAATGTGAATGAACCTAACTCTGTGAGTGTCTCTAAACAACTGCATTGCTTGCATATTTGTTAGTTCTGTCTTTGTTAGATTGAATGCAATTGTCATTATATTCCATGAAGTGCTCATATAAATGTCTACAATGAAATTAGCTTTTATTCAAAATATTTTAAGGAGCCTGTTGATTAGCCAATATTTACAGTATTTTATGGAATCCTCACTGTAACTACAGGATTAGTAAAAAGTGAAATTTCTAAGAAAGAAGTGTAAATAAGGAGTGCAAATTTGTAGGAGTTAAGCCATTTTAATGACTATGGAGTAGTTAAAAGACAAAGTTGCAGAAGTACACAGAATAATTATTCCTTATGAAACCGAGCAAAAGTCACTATTTCTTGATAAAATAAATGCTAGCTCCTCTTAAATGATCGGTTACTATAAACAGTGGGAAGTTTAGTAACAATTGAATGTAAATTATACAAACATGGACAAGTGTTTCTAATGTTGTGGCTAACTGAATTTCTTTAAGATGCAAGACAAAGTGAATATTTAAATGCTCTAATATTTGGCAGTAGTAATACATTGCAGAGAAAACTACCAGTGATATCCTCTATGAGCATGAATTAATTACACTATTTACACTTAATTTGTAAAATATTTTTAAAGAGCTAGAAAATCTAAGCACTTTTCTATAAATAATTAGGCTGTGTGAGATTGGTGTGCTAGAAGCATATCTCTGAAAAGGAAATTAAGTGAAAGTGGAAACAAAAATAACCATGTGTTCAAAAGTTGCCAAAGTACTGTTTAACAAATTTATACAATAAGAGACTGTGTGCCAAATTCATTTGATGCAGAACAGCAGAAGTGTTTTCTATCAAGCATTGAAAAATTGCAATTGTTATCTGAAGGTGATGAACAAATGTGACTGAAAGTTTCCCTGATCAAAGAAATGCAATTAAAAATCTTTTCTCCATTTTGAACAGGAATTGTCAACGAGTGTCTTCATGGCAAAGGAACTGAGAAGTGAACCTTAATCTGTTTGTTTAATTTTTACAGGGAAGGATCCGAACGAGTTGAATTAAAACAAAATGTTTGTCTCTAACTCCTCTTGGAACTTTTCCACAGAGAGCACTGCTGAAGAGAAGTGAATTGCTGGCCAGCTGGGAATGCTTTAGCTTAAGAGTTAACCTTCTAAAATAGATTTGGGGAAATACAATTTGAAGTATTAACACAAGACAAAATTCAAAAGTCCTCTAGTAACGTGATCACATAATACCTTGCTTGCGATTTCTAAATTTATTTTTGAATAAGTACCGTTCTATACTAGGAGGTGACTAAAATATAAACTTTTTTTTTTTTTTTTTGGAAATTGTAACATAGTCTAAAGTGACTCCACCCGGTTCTGCTGATGATGTAGGAAAATGTAAGAATGTTTGGGGCTAATAAGCCCTGACTGTGCATTTCCTCCATGCTGTTAGCGGAACCCTAGCCTGAGGTGGATTGCTTAATCACAATTCATTGAGAGGAAAAAATAAAAATGTATTCTCCATTGTGTAAAAGAAGTCCTATCTAATAATACCCTTCCCAATGGAAAGCCTATATTACCAAAATCCCTCTTCCATATTGCTGTAGGTTTGGTGCATGGGCAATGCCATGTACCAAGAGGGGGGGACCAAAGGGTTAATAGATGAGAGTACTATCACTTCTTTACTAAAATTTTTTTTATGTATACACTTAACACCATGTAAAGTGAAGAAGTGATGTGGTAGTATTGATATGATCTTTATCTAAATGAAGTGAGAAGCTATAGATGCCATCACAAGTGGAAAATTTTGAGTAGGGAAATTGTTCCTAGATAAGTGATTCCAAAAGCATTCTATAGTGATAATGGGCCAGAATTTAGAAATGAAGAACTGGCTCGTTTGGGAGTAAAAATTGAGAATAGAATTGAAAAAACTTGCAGATCATCCACAATTAGCAGGATTAGTGGAGAGAACTAATAGAACCCTGAAAGCAAAACTGCGCAAAGCCATGGCAGAAACTAAAATGGAATTAAGTAGCATGTCTGCCATTATATTAACTAGCATGAGGATAGCCCCACAAGCAGGGATTGGGGTTGTCACATTATGATGCAGTATGTGGGATAACCTTTTGAGTTGCCACATTTATTTATTATTATTATTATTATTATTATTATTATTATTAATTTTAATATTATTATTATTTATTAAATAGAAGAAGCGACTCTGGCAGAGTATATGAATAGAATGTTGACTAACAAAAGTGAGATGCGAAATATGCTTCCTCCTAGATCAGTAGCGGAATTGCCGCCTGGTGAGATAAAGCCTGGAGATTGGATCCTGGTGCGAAGTGTCGGAAAAAAGCGGAAGTGGAGTGAACCGGCGTGGAAGGGTCCATATTAAGTGCTCCTGACCACACCGACTGCAGTAAAAATCCAGGAGAGGGAGGCCTGGATACATCAGTCACATTGTAAAGGTGGTGTCTCCTCCTCCAGCGGGTGTGTAGGTACATCTGGGTGAGTCAGGATAGACTTGGAGGGAGTCCGGCTACAAAGGGGGGCGTGGCATATAGAGCCCGCCCGTCTCAAACCCGGTGAAGAGTATATTTACGCTCCAAGTCAGTAGAGACTCCGGGACTTATTCATTAAAAAAAAAAGGGTTTAATAAAATGGCTTATCACTCCCTGTGTCTGTTCATTTTTAAACATATGTTGCGCCTACAATGAATGTGAACAGTATAGTTAAGTGCACTATGGCAGTGTCGACTGCACATAATGGATTAGTTTCAATAGACCCCAGTTTACCCCCACTTAATATAGTCGATGTGTCGAAGGAAATGGCACAGGGTTTGTGGGAGTAACCCAGGTGTGCCAGGGGAAGCTATTGATTTTGAGTGGGTATCCACAAATAAGCGACGGCAACAATTCGGAATGACTAACCGCCCTGGGGGGAAGGGTTAGCATCTGGGGAGCCATTTCCCTATGATGAAATTAAATTGTTTGCATTAATGGGTGCACCGATAAGTGCTTGGGGTAGGGAGGGGATTAGGCCCCCCGAACCTTACCCATTAACAGGCGGCGGCTGGACTGCAAAGTTCCGAGGGCACGTTAAAGATGTCATATAGTGCAGGGGAGAGGACTGAAGGCCCCCGTGTCTAGTGAAGTATGAATTAACATACTGCCGTGGTACCGTCTAGTCGGCGTGCTTGTCGCATGTAACTGTGGGCAACACGTGGTACGTGGGTGACAGCCCACACCTAGCAGAGGGTCGTTGGAGACGACCTCTGTGAACAGGCGAGGCTGGTGAAAACGGTCAAAGTTCCTATACCCATAGCAAAGTGGGGTAGGGATCAGACCGTCGGTTCCCACCTGGGTGGCTGGTAACCACTACGGGATCTGGGGATCGCTATCGACTGGGTCACCAGCCGGTCGGGTCGCAGATGGCAGTAAGACCACGAGATGGCCGCCGCGCTCGGCTCAATGTACAGTCAGGCCACCATAAGCCAAAAGCGAATGCGTTAGTAGGCGAGTGGTGCTTCTGTGATCGGTGGGCTCTGAAAAGGAGACACCGGGAAGCAGAAGGCAGATTTCTGAACCTGGGGGAGCCTGGGCAAAGATCTCTGTGGAAAGGGATCTAGCCTGGAACTGCGCCCTGGGAGAGGGAGGTTCGAAGGATCAAAGTGAACCCTGATTGTAAATGACGCACCGATTTCTTTTCTATGTGACACGGGGGCATGTTGAACTGTTATCAGAAAAGTAAGCGCAATTTTTCCACATCGGCTCAGCACTAATGTGACACCAACTTGTGCTGCAAATGGGGCAATGGGACAGCGTAGCAACAGAGGAACTCAAATTTGAGGATCCTGAGGGGATTGCTACACTCTGCTCTGTAATAGTGTCCACACAGTGCCCAGTGAACCTCCTGGGGAGGGACATAATGTCTAAACTGGGGCTTGTGGTGGTTCCTACAGGTCCTACTACGTGGGAGACAATGCGTGCGTTCAAGGAAAACGAACAAAGTGAGGTTGCAGGGGATCAGATGGTGGTTCTGGGAACCGGACCCCAGCAATCTACTAAGCATTGCAATTTGCAGATTCGCCCCCTCGTAAGCCGATTACAGGAATGTTGCAAATAGTGCTGCGGAGAGGACTGAAGACCCCCGTGTCTGGTGAAGTAGTGTCTGGTGAAGTATGAATTGACATATTTCCATGGTACAATCTAGTCGGCGTGTTTGTCGCATGTGGTACGTGGGTGACAGCCCACACCTAGCAGAGGGGCGATGGAGACGACCTCTGTGAACAGGCGAAGTGGGTGAAACTGTCAAAGCGAATGCGTCAGTAGGCGAGTGGTGCTTCTGTGATCGGTGGGTCCTGAAAAGGAGACACCAGGAAGTAGAAAGCAGAGTTCTCAACCTGGGGGAGCCTGGGGGGAGATCTCTGTGAAAAGGGATCTAGCCTGGAACTGCGCCCTGGGAGAGGGCGGTTCGAAGGATCAAAGTGGTTTTCAAAGGATCTTAGTGCAAAAATTATGTGTCCAAGTTGGAATTGCAGGATGCTTCTTCTGCTTATTGTATCTGTTGACAGCAGCACAGGGGGGGATCTGTCAGCTTATTGGGCCAGTATATGTACCTATATACCCGCTAATGATGAGGCAGGAGGGGTGATTGATCAAGCCTTGCAACGTTTGAAAGACATATCTGATGCTCAACAGCGAGACCTTGCACCAGTAGTGACAAATTCTAAGTGACTGGCTTCTGTCTGGGGGTTGGGAAACGGGAATTACATCTGCAATAAGTCTTATAGCTGGGGGATTCGCAGTACTGCTCTTTTGCAGTTGCTGTGGAATTCCGATAATTAAAGGAATGATATCAAGAATGTTGAGTACTAATCCACAGTATCAGAGGTTTCTATTACAGGACAAAAATGAGATGTATACTCTGCCCGAGAAGCTGAAGGATTGTTTGAACAAAAGAATAGAGAGTAGTGGTGATATGATGACACATCTTCCCCGTGAATGAAGCACATGCTGAAAAATGAGAGAAGTGGCATGCTGGCGGATAATCAATTATAAACAGGGGGGAAATGTGGAATCATTTTTTTTATTGATTGATTTAATTATTATTAATTGTTTATCCTTGCTTGCTCCTACTTTACTTTCTTTCATAACCTTTTAGGCCTAGTGTGTGTGTGTGCTTGCATATTTCTGATTTAACAGGGGCCTGCATAACTGTACCAGTGCGTCATGACATATAGCCTATCTAAAGTCATGCAAAGCTGAATGTCTGTACCAAGGACAAGATGTTTTTCTCTGTCTCTAAGTTTGTGTTTATAGAAAGCTCCGGAATGCATAACAAGATAAACTGGAGCCGGGGCTGATAGAGAAGACAGGTGCTCTCCTCCCCAACGAGATGTATGTGTGCAGCCTTACGACAGCGTGACGTAGGTGGCATAAGACAGCGAGGGGTCTCCAGATTACATCATGTTGTGTAAATCGGCGCGGGGGGAGGAGAACGTCATGGAGTACCCCTACAAAAACCAGAGAGAGACTAACTGTATCATCCTCCATCTTGACTTGACTTGTATGGGGATCCTTTGCTGCAGAAAAGTAAACGGACTTTGGCTTCAATATTAACTCCTCTGCCTCTGACTGATTTTTTCCCTGAGTAGTCTGGGTTTCTTATGTGAAGGTGATACGAGGAATATAATGTTAAAATTCCTTTAACACCTGATGGAAGGGTTACCAAAACCTCACAGAACATTCAGGAATCACCTGGGTGGGGGAGGTGCTGCAAATGACACTTAAAGTGGTGAATGGGAATGGGCAGTTGCTTGGTGTTATTTTCTTAGACTAGGCTGGAATTAAAAGAGCCCCACAGCCATTAATGATCTGAACCAGGGGTGTATCAAAAAAAGTGTACACTTTCAAAAATGTTTCCAAAATTGATGTAATATCATTTTCCAAAAATCTATTATGATGTATAGATGGATCATGGCCTCATGCTCCTATTGACACCTAGTTAATAAACCGCTGTTCTGCATGAGTGTACACGGATTGTTTATTTACACCCGATTTAAACTGGCTTGCACACAGAAATGAGAGGGTTAAAAACAGAACAAACACAATGGTTGGCAAGTTTAGACATTTATTCTTTTCCTCACAAATTTTCACAAAAATTGGATTAACGCTTTGTCTGCCACCAGCCCACTAACATCGAACTCGCATTTGGCTATATTGTCAGCACACTTACAACAGCATGACTGTACTTAATCCATGGTTCAAGGAACATTGCATTCAAATTTCAGTCTTTGACATGGGCTCCATTCCTTTGTACACAGACCACTGCTCACCTCAGCAAATCATAAACAGACCGTTGGACCATTGCATGATCCTGCCTCAAAATGGCAACCTCAGCAATCCGAGTCTGAAGTTGACAGGCTGGTAACGGACAAAAGGTTAATCTAATTTTCGTGAAAAGTAGTGAGAAAGAAATTCAGGGCCGGTTTCACAGACACAGAGTAAGCTTAATCCAAGACGAAATTCAATTTTCCATAGAAAATCTCCATACAAAACTCTGCGTAGTCCAGAACTATACTTCAGCCATGTCTGTGAAACTGGCTCTAAGGGCTCTAATTTCGTAGACCAGGCACAGACGCGGTGCAGGCACGGCGAATGGGGGGTGCGCCGCGCCAACGGGGTGTGTCCAGGCGTATGTTGCAATTTCGTGCGCGGCGTAGCCTGGCGCAAGTGCTCCTCTGTCTCGCCTCGGTCCCTCCTGCCGGTGCAAGTGCCAAAGAGGGAGGAGAGAAGGCATGTTTGGGTATAACACAGCCGAGTCAAATCTTCACCAATCAAATGAACTCCACTCCTCACCTTTAATGTGAAACCTCTGTCCTATATCTGCATGATGCGTTACGGTTGCATTTTACTTTGGTGCTTCAGGCATGTTTTCTGCACCGCTTACATCCATATTAAACATTACAAATATGAGTAAGCTGGCTAGCTAGGGCATTCGTACTTAACTAAGTACAAAATCATAGCAATCAGGCTGTATTCCTTTCCCCCACTTAAAACGATAAAACCTAAGTGACAATAATAGTAGCTTAATATTAAGCCGCTTGCACACTGGACGGGAAACAAATTTTTTGCTCGACAGATTGCATTGAATGCAGTGTCTACATGTCCAAAAGTCTGACAGGGTTTTAATATATCTCGATGTCCGACAGTCAGATGATTTCAAAATAACTCCATGTCTGACAGGCGAATATTTTTTTTCCTTTCTTCAAATCTACTGAATGTTTTAGATATTAAACGTGAATGTTTTGATAGGAGGGCTCAGTTCTTCAAGATGAGTACCAAGAATTTCAATCAATGTTTCTGTTTAAGCTCTACTCAATAAAATGAGTTGACATTGGCACGGGACAATGTACAATGCCTTTCGGACATTAAATGCAAAATACTCCGTGTCTGACTGCCAAAAAAAAAAGAGGACGATTAGAACAGATTGATAACAAAATAAAGTATAAAAAGAAACATTTTAACAACAAACAGAACATCAAATGAACACTGCGATTTATTTATTTGCGGGCCACCATCTTTTTTGGATGCTCTGTTTGTTGGTGATATATTCTTATTCTTTTTTTTGTTATAAATCTGTTCTCATACCAATGCTTTTTGCTGGCTGCCAGACATGGAGTATTTTGCATTTCGCCTTGGACAGTCTTGATCGTGCATGCGATAATTTATTCACACTGTCAATGGTCACGGAATTGATTTGCTCACTGACTAAAAGCACTATTTTATCTCTGGTGTGGAAATAAAGCCTGAATCTGTTCAATCCATCTGACTAATTTTAAAAAGAGAGACCAAATGGAGAATGAATCTTCAACTGAAAAAAACACACGAATAAAAAGACCAAGAAAAATCTAAAGCTATCAATTTGATTTTGTGAAGGTCGAACACAAACATGGCTAACTTCGCACGTCTAATAATTCCTGGAATACTTGAAAAATTAGAACTTTTATGACTTTCTGACACAGAGATATATTAAATCCCTGTCCGACTTTTGCGTCTTTGCATTGACTTCGACTGCAATCAGTCATGCGAAAAATTTGTTTTGCGTCCAGTGTGCAAGCGGCTTTACCGAGCATAGAACACAAGCATTATATATATATATATAGACAGTTTGTGGTTGGCTGAGAAACATGTGAAGTCGTTAGTTTGCATCACAGATTCAGCATGTGTTGATTAAGCCAGGTGGAGTTTCCATTACACGTGTCAACCGCCTTTAATCTGTCATCAGGACAATCGATATAGATACTATAATTTATGTCCTGATTCAGATAGTTACTTTAAATATTGGTTGCAGTAATTTTATCGTTCTGGGATGGCGTTCTGGGGGATATTATGTTTTTGGTCCGACCGCCGCCACCACCACCGCACTGAGTGCTTACGCGAAAACTTCAGTAATATTTCAATTACAAATTCCAAATTTTGCACATAAGTAAGCATCATAAAGAGGAAGAACTGATTTGATTTTGGACAATTTATGATGTCTAGATTGGCCACCAGGGGCCAAAAACTGATTTCAGTGTTAACGCGATAACTGCAGTAATATTTCAATTAAAAATTCCAAGTTTTGCATAAAAGTAAATATCATAAAGAGGAAAAACTAATTTGATTTTGGACAATTCACAATTTCTAGATTGGCCACCAGGGGCCAAAAACTGTAAAAAACACTGTTCCGCAATAACTTCAGTAATATTTCAATAACAAATTTCGAGTTTTGCACATAAGTAAGTATCATAAAGAGGAAGCACTGATTCGATTTTGGACAATTTACAATCTCTAGATTGGCCACCAGGGGCAAAAAACTGAAAAAATCACAGTTTTTATCATATCTCTGGAAATATTTGTCCGATTGACCTCAAATCAAGTGCAAATAAAAAGTCATGACCTGAGGATGTGTCCCGCGATGACATTATACCTGTTTGGTTTAAAATTTTGACACAAGGTGGAGCTTTGTCACATAAAATTGACCATTTTTGCTATATCTTTGGAACTATTTCTCCAATTGACATGAAACTATGTGCAACTGCAAGGTCATGACCGCATATGTGTCACATGATGACATCATACCTGTATGGTTCAATATTTTGCCACCAGGTGGCGCTTTGTGATGGTAAATTACCATTTTGGCCATATCTTCAGAATTATTTGACCGATTGACCTGAAATTAAGTTCAAATGAAAGTCTATTCAAGGTCTCAAGGATTCAAGGATTGGGGAATTGGAGGATTGGGGGCGTTCGGGGATATACCCCCAGCCGTCGCCTCCGACGGCATAAGCCTAATTATTTATATCATTGAAATGTGCCTAACTTTCTGGAAACCTGCCTGTGAGATTTCGGTGACGGGTGCGCACTGTGCGCCCGTCAGCCAAATTACCACTGCACAGGAAGTAAACCAGGTTGGAGCTGGCGAGCTTTCTGTCCAAATTCAGTGAATACTTTTTCTACGAAATTGTCACTGCGTCTTGATAAATAAATGACACCTCCCCCTACTACGCTGCCACACCCATCTTGACGCATGTCTGTCTACCAAATTGCCAAAGTGGCGGCGCACGGTGTTGCACTGCTCAAAATTACCACGGCGCAGGCTGCACCAGACAAAAGTACAACTGCGTGGGCTCCGCTATGCTACGCCACGCTGCGCCACCCCGTGCTGCGCCAAGAAATTAGACCCCAAAATGTTTGAACTTGCCAACCATCATGTTTGTTTCATTTTTACCCCTCTCAATTATTTGCGCAAGCCAGTTTCATCGGATGAAAATACAAAACCCAAAACCAGTGAAGTTGGCACGTTGTGTAAATCGTAAATAAAAACAGAATACAATGATTTGCAAATCCTTTTCAACCAATATTCAATTGAATACACTGCAAAGACAAGTTACTTAATGTTCAAACAGGTAAACTTTGTAATTTTTTGCAAATATTAGCTCATTTGGAATTTGATGCAAGCAACATGTTTCAAAAAAGCTGGCATAAGTGGCAAAAAAGACTGAGAGAGTTAAGGAATGCTCATCAAACACTTATTTGGAACATCCCACAGGTGAACGGGTTAATTGGGAACAGGCGGGTGCCATGATTGGGTATAAAAGCAGCTTCCCTGCTTCTCAGTCATTCACAAACAGGGATGGGGCGAGGGTCACCACTTAGTGAACAAATGCGTGAGCTGATTGTCGAACAGTTTAAAAACAACATTCCTCAACGAGCTATTGCAAGAAATTTAGGGATTTCATCATCTACGGTTCGTAATATCGACAAAAGGTTCAGAGAATCTGGAGAAACCACTGCACGTAAGCGACAAGGCCGAAAACCAACATTGAATGCCCGTGACCTTCGATCCCTCAGGCGGTACTGCATCAAAAACCGACATCAGTGTGTAAATGACATCACCACATGGGCTCAGGAATACTTCAGAAAACCACTGTCAGTAACTGCAGTTCGTCGCTACATCTGCAAGTGCAAGTCAAAACTCTACAATGCAAAGCGAAAGCCATTTATCAACAGCACCCAGAAACGCCGCCTGCCTTGCTGGGCCCAAGCTCATCAAAGATGGACTGATGCGAAGTGGAAAAGTGTTCTGTGGTCTCACAAGTCCACATTTCAAATTGTTTTTGGAAACTGTGGACGTCGTGTCCTCCGGACCAAAGAGGAAAAGAACCATCTGGACTGTTATAGGCACAAAATTTCAAAAGCCAGCATCTGTGATGGTATGGGGGTGTATTAGTGCCCAAGGCATGGGCAACTTACACATATGTGAAGGCACCATTAATGCTGAAAGGTACATACAGGTTTTGGAGCAACATATATTGCCATCCAAGCAACGTCTTTTTCATGATCGCCCCTGCTTATTTCAGCAAGACAATGCCAAGTCACATTCTGCACGTGTTACAACAGCATGGCTCCGTAGTAAAAGAGTGCGGGTACTAGACTGGCCTGCCTGTAGTCCAGACCTGTCTCCCATTGAAAATGTGTGGCGCATAATGAAGCGTAAAATACGACAATGGAGACCCCGGACTGTTGAACAACTTAAGCTGTACATCAAGCAAGAATGGGAAAGAGTTCCACCTGAAAAGCTTCAAAAATTGGTCCCCTCAGTTCCCAAATGTTTACTTAGTGTTGTTAAAAGGAAAGGCGGTGTAACACAGTGGTAAAAAGGCCCCTGTGCCAACTTTTTTGCAATGTGTTGCTGCCTTTAAATTCTAAGTTAATGATTATTTGCGAATAAAAACAAAGTTTCTCAGTTTGAACATTAAACATCTTGTCTTTGCAGTGTATTCAATTGAATATAAGTTGAAAAGGATTTGCAAATCATTGTATTCTGTTTTTATCTACGATTTACATAACGTGCCAACTTCACTGGTTTTGGGTTTTGTAGACTGGCCTGCCTGTAGTCCAGACCTGTCTCCCATTGAAAATGTGTGGCGCATTATGAAGCGTAAAATACGACAACGGAGACCCCGACTGTTAAACAACTTAAGCTGCACATCAAGCAAGAATGGGAAAGAGTTCCACCTGAAAAGCTCCTCAGTTTCCTCACTGAGTGTTGTTAAAAGGAAAGGCGATGTAACACAGTGGTAAAAAGGCCCCTGTGCCAACTTTTTTGCAATGTCTTGCTGCCTTTAAATTCTAAGTTAGTGATTATTTGCAAAAAAAAAAAAAAAAAGTTTGAACATTAAACATCTGGTCTTTGCAGTGTATTCAATTGAATATAAGTTGAAAAGGATTTCCAAATCATTGTATTCTGTTTTTAATCTACGATTTACATAACGTGCCAAACCCGTGTCCACTCATGTGGAACAGCACCCTGTGTGATATATATACACACACAAAAAGATTCAGACTCAGATCAAAAGATTTGCCAGTTAAATTCACTGGCAAAAAAGGTGCAAGACCAAAACAATGTAGGTGGACTATCATTGAGTCAAATGCAGAGCAGGATGTTGGGTATACATTCAACCGCAGAGTTAGGATTTCAACCAATTTGCTGAAAAAGTGGGTTGTCTCTTTCACTGGGGTCAAGTATCACTTCCTTGACAATGGTTCACGCTCACAGCATAGCAACACATTCACTAATACACTTCACACACAGCATTAAATGCCTAATATTTGATGATCAAAACATACTGAGAAATGCTTTCTGTTCTCTCATAACGAGCATAGTTTGGGTTTAAGATCACTGAAAATAAAGCATAATTCTATACATAGACACGAGGGCCATGGCGAGAAACACTGTGCAAGTTGTTTGGTTCATTTGGCGTGAACCAGTTGCCATGGCTGCGGCAGGTTGATCTCGGATTGACTTTGGCATTAAGTCATTTGAAGCCATAAACAATCAAATTAAATGAAAATTAATCAAAAAATGAGTATTAAGGATGCATTGTGCACAGCTATAGAGGGGGACCTTGCATTTGGGTCTGAGCTAAGGTGAAACAATCAACCGGCTAAAACTCTAAACTGATGTTTCCTCTCTTTTTTTGGTGGTTTTTTTCTTTTGATTGTGGGGTTGAAGGACTATGACACCTGAGTATTGCAATCTGAGGGTGAAAAATACCTCATTAAAGGTGTTGTTTGAATACATTCTCTCTCTCTCCCTCTCCCTCTCTCTCTCTCTCTCACAGCTGAAGTCTGTGCGCCTGCTTGTCGTATTGCAGGATTTCCCTGCCCATTTTCATGTTTATTCATTTGTTTATTTGTACCCTTGTCTGGGTCTCCTGTGGCCGTGTATGATGGCAGCAGAAATTAATTAGGCATCAATTAACACATGCTAATCTGTATGCTTTAGCCTTTTCTCTGTCTGGCTGTTCAGTCATTTGTAAGATGATTTCATTAAAAAAAAAACATGCACAGCTGCAGCAGAGATCCTCCACTTTCCAGCTTTTGCAATTTTTTTTTTTTTTTTTTTTGCAAATCGGAATAAGACAAAAGAGAGTTCATAGAATGTAATTGAGGAATTGAGTGAAAAAAGTAGGACTGTCTGACTCAGAAAAAAACAGAGGATTTGGACCTGATGGAGGTCAGGCATGTTATCTCATCACAAGAGTAAAAGCTCAGCAGTGCCTGAGAGAGAGAGAGAGAGAGAGAGAGAGGGCAAGAGCAAAAGGCTTTAATGCTGAGCAGGGTTTTTACAGTGACCCCTGAGGTGGGTTTAGCAGGTGCGTACTATCCATATTGTATGCAGTGTGTGTGTGTGTGTGTGTGTGGTTTCGGTGTATACTGGGCACATTTTGGGTTATTAGAAGGAGTTATTCCCTCAGGCTGAGAGCACTGTGCCTGTTCGCTGTTGTATCTGGCATTGTTTGTTCCTGGCTGACCAGAGGGCTCTGATGCACTGGCTGCAGGAGGAAGCAGTATTTCCTGCATCTAGCGCACCAGTTTCTGGGAAGGCCATCGGGGACCCTTGTGTTTTTACCACCCCACCCCCACCACCACCCTATAGCCAAGAGAACACTCATCCAATATCATATCAGTGCTGGGCAGCTAGCTCCAGGCCTTTATGAATCACAAGCTTTACTTAACATTCCATAAATGTGTGTAATATTTATGGCATATACTGATGTACCGTTTAACTTCTTTTATATGTACAGTGGGCTCCATAATGTTTCATGTTAAGAACTGTGCGGAGGTGGAGCCAATTGAAGCACTGTTTACTAAAACTCCACAAGTCAAGTCAAGTCAAGTGTGACTTATGGGGTTTTAGTAATAGGTGCTTCAATTGCCGGATCAGCAATGAGCCACTAGGTTGTGTTTATAATGAGCAGGATCAGGGGAAATGGAAGACGGCTTGAAGAAACCGCTGTGCCTAATAATTTGAACACAAATAACTTTGCACCCTGGGATGATAACCAGGGAGAAAAACTAGAATCTAGGGTAAACTATTGGCTCAACCCCTTAGCCGAAGATAATCCGGCCCTGACTGAGACAAAATCAGCAAACTATAAACACAGGACAATCAGCAAATCACACTGAGGGCAAAGACAAGAAAATCAATCAACAGGGTCCACCCAGGACTGCTGGAACAGGAGAAGAACTGAATAAGCAGAACTCATTTTATTTTAATTTGGCTGTGTGTACAGAAGTTTTCCTTCAAACATTACAAATTCTCTGCTTTTATTAACTGGTATATAGCCAATTCCAAAAAAAGAGCCACAAAGTTAGTACCTTGTGTGAATGATAAAAGCTATGATGACAGGCTGTAGAAACTTAATCTCTGCAGTCTTAGTTGAGGGAAACTTTGTCGCGATCTGACTGTGGTCTTTAAATAAGTTATCAAATTTAACTATCCTGGATTACTGTAGGTCAAGTTTTGTTTGCAGAGCTTGGGGTTGCAAATGGACATAAGCCAAGAGTAAATTTAGCACTGATATTAGGAAATACTTTCTCAAGCAGAAAGTGATAACAATGTGGAATACCTCACCCGGCCATACTGTGGAGGCAAAAACTCTGGGAGTTTTCAAGCCAATACCTAATACAGCACTGGATACCATCTATTCCTTGAGTATCTAAAGTGCTAGGTTCACTTTCGTGATCGGAAACTGGCGAGCCAAGTTGGACCAAATGGCCTGTTCTAGCCGCCTATGTAATGTCATGTTAGTGAAACAATTGAAGCACTGATTACTAAAACCCCACAAGTCAAGTCAAGTGTGACTTATGGGGTTTTAGTATTAGGTGCTTCAATTTTAATTCATTTTCGCTGCAACTTCACCACAATGAATTGGAAATGAGTCACTGAAGATGTTCTTGGGGGTTGTACTTTCAGCTTTATTTTAAGGGTTTCGTCAAAATATTGAATGAACCATGTCAGTTTTACAAGCACTTTTGTGTGCATTCTTGCCAATTTTATGGATGAAAAAGATATGGACAAACTCACATAATCAAGCATTAAATAGTTATTTTTAATACTTGATTCTTGGTGCAAACCCTTTGCAATCAATGACTCTCTGAAATCTGAGGCCCATCCACACTTGGTTTCTTCCCTGCTGATTCTTTGCCAGACTAACATTGCTACCATCTTCAATTCCTGCTTGTCCTTGAGGCGTTTTTTTCCTTCAGTTTGAGTTCAGCGAGTGAAATACATGCTCAACTGGATTCAAGTCAAGTTACTGAATCGGCCATTGAGGAACATTCCACTCTCTTGTCCCGGGTAACTTTGCCAGCGTGCATCTGCTCTGTGATGTTCTGTCAAATTCGTTTCGAATAATTTGGTAGAATCTGAGCTGATAACACAGGTCTGTACAATTCAGAATTTATCCTGTGGCTTTAATCAGCACCCACATCATCAATGAATACAAGGGAAGAAGGGAATCAGTTCCATCAGCTACCATACATGCCCACACATGACCACAGTTCACAGATGAGTGGGCATATGTTGAACTTTGCATCAAATAGGTGATTTGGCCACACCTAATGTTTGATTATTTCTCTGCATGATATGTTTTGATTTTTCTGCCTTATGGTCAGGTCTTGCCTCCTGTGGTCCAGCACGCCAGCGAATGAAGACCTGGATTGCACCCTGCTCATCAGTCAACTTGACTCCTGTTTCTCATTGCCCCTGAGTGGTAGCGCTCTGTATAAATGTCATAGCCTTGCACTTTCTCTTTGAAATGTTGCGTAAACCACACGGCTCTGCTGTTTGGTAGCTTTCTGCATATCGTGTATATGTAAAATCTAAAACCATTAATCGTAGTGCTGCGTTGTTTCCAGCACTAACTTACTCTTTTTAAATTAAGGAGCTTCGCTTCCTATTTTGTTTCCTATTTGTAATACATTGTTGCTATAGTGCAGCCAGTGTTTGTATTACTCAAAGTTCTGTTTATTGAGGCACCTCGCTTCTTATTTTTTCTTGTATCTTTTCATGCATGGCATCTGCTTGCACAGAAGGCTTGATAAAACCTACTACCAAGTCCACCCTTGCACCTGAGTCCAGTCCACTATTTCCTGTCCTCTGAGCCCGTCACGTAGGTACGTGACTCAAGACCTTACAGTTATGATGGCTTATTTTTCTGATAGCGACAGCGCTATGGACTTCATATGAGGTGTTGACTGGAACAGACTTCAAATGCACATGGCATGCTTGAAATAAACTTTGGAATTTTTATTAGTTTACTTTCATCATACAGAGAGAATTTTGCACAACTGGTCATGGAACAGCCTTGTAGCCAACAGCCCACTTACTTTTGGTCCCTTATCAGGGAGAACCGAGGATTAAAAGTGATTCAATTACTTTTGTATTACACTGTTCACCCGGTATGGAGGTATGTACTCTCAAATTAATTTTGACAGTCTACGCTTTGAGCTCATATTGATCATTTCATTTAATTGTCATTGTACTGTCATCAACAGATAAAATACCAATATCTTTTTCACGTGCAAATTTGTATGTATCTGGCTATATGCACATGTTTCAGCATCAATATATAGGAATTAGAACACTTTAGTGTCATATTCCCTATTTCAAATTTTGTACTGGTCTCCCTGAGGTGTGTTCAAGGGGTTCTACAGAGCAGGTATAAGAGAACTTTTATGTAATCTTAGGCTTTTGATTGCCTGTGGAATTATTTTACCAGAGTCATACCATTAGAAGTTATGACAACCATTATAACATCGTGAAATGGGGGGGGGGGGGGGGGGGGAGTCAGTCATACTATAACTTTACCCAGATCAACTGGACAATCATTGAGAAGCGATCTCAGTCATCAGAAATGACTTAACAAACCAATCTACGGAGGCTCTATGTAACATAGTTGCTTGGGCGTGATGGTTTTGACATAAATAACCACAGTACTTGCTTACTTGCATTTACTGGAGACGTATCTGTTTGAAGAGGCAAAATGAATTTATTCCTTTCTGAATCAAATTGAGGAATTGCCTCTGAAATCTTTGGAAAGTGTGTCACCTGACATCAAGATGATGAAAAATACTGCTAAACTAACAATGATGCCTTTCAAACCAAAGACAAAAAAAAATGTTAAGACTGATTCATTCACACATTGTCAGAGACCAACATGTGTTTCATAAGCAGAGGAGAATATTAAAAGCAATCGGCCACCGAAGCAAATTCTGGAGGTAGCTGCAGGTCAGAGCTGGCAGAGCATCACGAAAGATGTTCTGCACCTGGTGAAGTGTTTTGGTCACAAACTTGATGCCGTCATTGTAATCTGAACATGTGCATTAACGTGTTGAACATGCGCCCTTTGATTAACATGATATAGATACAGTATGTGCCACATATTTTGATGCACAGAAATGATGGGTAAGATAATTTTTTTTAAAATCCTGCAATTTATACATTGTAAAAATTAAAGATGGGAAGAGAATAAAATGGAGAAGGAAATGTATTGCCCATGATCTGAAGCACACCGCCTCATCTGCGAACAGTGGTCATGTGAGAGCATGTGTGGCACCCAGTCTAGCTTATTCCCCTGTATTTACTGATGATGTGAAACAGAAAGATGAAGTATGGATTGTTTTAGGGTGATATTTTATGCAGTCAGAATCAGCCAAAAGTTTCAGAACTCATTGGACAGTGCATTGCAGCACGGATGGACAATGATTTGGAGATGTACTGCAAAAGCAACCAAAGATTCTTTTAGGCAAATAAGTGGAAAGTTCAATAACAAATAAGTTAATCATATGAATTGAGTCCAATTTAGGGAGCATTTTAACTTGCTGAAGGTGAAACTGACGGCAAAATGCTGCAAGAAAGAACAAAATTTTAAGCCAGCCGCAGTGAAGGCTTAGCAGAACATCTTCAAGGAAGAAGTCCACACAGTGGTGATATCTATGGGTTCCATACTTCAGGCAATCATTGGCTGCAAAGTATTTGCTAAATCCATTATGATGGTGTACAGTACTGTTAAAAAGTATTTGCTCCCCATCCAATTTCCTATTTTTGCTTTTTTGTCATATTTAAATGTTTCAGGTCATCCAACTAATTTTAATATGACAAAGTCAAAGCAAGTAAACACAAAATGCAATTTTTAAATGATCATTTCATTTATTGAAAGTAGTTATTCAAGACCGATATCATCCATATGAAAAATAATTGCCCCTCAGAACATAACAACTGGCTCTAAAACCCTTAAAGCAAAAACTGCAAACGTGCAAAATTGGCAATGAGTCTTTAACATTGCTGCAGAGGAAATCTGCCCCGCTCTTCTTCGCATAATTGTTTTAATTCAGCCACATTAGAAAGTTGGCAAGCATGAACTGCCTGTTTAAGGACACGCCACAGCATACCAATCAGGTTCAAGACAGGACTATTCCGTTCCAATACCTTCATGTCCTCTCTTTAGAGCCTCTCTTTCAGAAGTGGGCTTGCTTCAGTGCTTTGGATCATTGTTCGGCTGCACAAACAACACTCGTGCTTCAGGTCACTAACTGATGGCTGAACATTCTCGTACAAAATTCTCTGGAAGACTTTAAGATTTTTTGTTCCATCAATTCGCCCTCATCCCAAAGCAGCAAAGCAGCCCAAACCATCACACTGCCACCACCCCGTATGACTGTTTATGTGATGTTCTTAAAATAGAATGCTGTATTGGCTCTATACCAGATGTAACAGGTGTTACGTCTTTCAAAGAGTGCCACTTTTCACTCAGCAGTCCACTGAGTATTATCCTGAAAGTCTTGGAGGTCATCAAGATGTGTTTTTGGCAAATGTGAGACAAGCCTTTGTGTTCATTTTGGTCAGCAGTTGTTCTCACCTTCCTGCTCTCCCATGGATGCCATTTTTGCCCAGTCTCTTCCTTATTGTGGAATATTGAACATTGGCCTTAACTGAAGCAAGTGATGCCAGCAGTTCTTTAAATGTTACTCTGAGTTTTTGTTGTTACCTCCTGGGAGAGTCGTTGATGTATTCTTGGGGGAATTTTGGTACATCTGCCACTCCTGGAATAGTTCACCACTGATCCAAGTTTTCTCCATTTGTAGATAATGGCTCACAATATGGTTCACTGAAGTCCCAAAGTCTTAGACATGGTTTTGGACCCTTTCAAGACTAACAAAAGTCAACGACAGTGTTGTTTCTCAGCTGTTCATGAATGTCTGCTTTTTGCCTTCCTCACACTGCCAGAGCCAGACAGGTTCTAAGTAATGTTTATATGCAGCAGGGCTGGCTATAATCATGCCCGGGTCTGCCAATTGGAAATTAACCTAATTATGAATTTTGTAAATTTGTCTACTTTTTTTTACTTAACTCTGTAACTCAGGGAGCAGATACTCTCTCAGGTTGGTTTGATAGCTTTTTTCTTAAATAAATTAAATCATAATTCAAAGACTGCATTTTGTGTTACGTGGGGTTATTTTTGTTTAACCCCTTTCTGCAGATCTAGACGCTCGCATCTATAGACCTGCAAATTTAAGCACTTAGTTACAGTACTTGACCACGAGATGGCACCCCCGGATCAGCTATTGAATTTTCCCAAGCAGGCAGAGCTGAAACGTGATTTAGAGTATGGAGAACTTCCCTCCTATCCCTTTTTCTCATGAGTTGCATGAATTAAACTCCTCAGCAAAGCCAGATGTGCAAACTGGTCAATATCCTCGCCCATAGTATCGATCCAGTAGTTTCAAAAAATTATCACTTGCGACAGAAAAAAACTTAGCACTCTGTAGCAACCATTTTAGCTACAGTGAGCCAACAGTATTCCAATTAGTGGTTAAAAAATACGTTTGTGAAGCAAAAAATCCGACATTGTATTGATTCACTCACATTCGACTGTCAATTACAATCATCACACACAAAATATGCGTAGTTCCCTCCCATGGATTAACGCGTACATTCCTCTCTATCCACCCAAGTACTGGTGTCGATAGCCAGTCACTCAATTATATACTCAGATTCATCTGCATAACTACAGTTATAGTTCACGCCCTCGTGAAGCTTCCCCGGTGACGATGTATTGATAGACTCGTTTCTTATCCAGTTCCCGAGTGTTTAAACTTTCCTCAATAACTGAAATACATTGATCGGACAATGAGAATAGGATACAAAGCTAAGCGTAAAAGTAAGGTCGGTTGTGTTCTTCGAATGTTGGCCACTGTTGCGCAGCTGACAATGATGCGATATCAAAGAAACAAAGACACCCGAAACCGGCCTGAAGTGTTCAGTTTCATTTCCGAGATAAATGTTGTATGGACGCGGTCAATGGGAATTATTCCGAATGAAACAGTACTGGAGGGCTCCTTCTACCCGATACATCTGTCTCTGGAGGTGGGCATCAATGAAGAAAACAGGTTATAATTCTACTCTGTTTGCATTTTGCTCTGATATGGCTTTTTGCTGTAGAATTTATATCGCGTTTCAAAACATTGAATGCCGAGGTTTTCGTTTCTCCAAATGCATGCAGCCCAGCACGTCGGTAGATCCCTCGGTACATTCATTACACCATTCTGTTGAATATGGAAACATATGTCGTTTGATTTTTCCTGAAAGTGATATTTCTGTTCTGTTAAAATAAGGTATATTTCAGAATTCAGATATTACTGAGTTAGTGAGTTTTTACCCTTATAAGGTGTAAGGTTATGAGCTCGGATGTGAGAGCGGTTAGCTTATCATTGCAGCGCGAATGTTATAGCTGTTTAATCAGCACTTTATTTAATGCTTGGGGGACTTCGAAGAAAAATGGACAATATTGTTAACTTTATTATGGAGAAAAGGCATGTTTTGTGTTTGGAGAGGTTACTGGTGACCAATGATATTCAACTGCACTGATATTGATAAATTCATGCTAAACTCAACCAGAAAATCATTAGTTCATGCTGAATTTCATGCCCCAAAAGTTAATTTGTGTTAAATATATGATTAATGTATGATTTGACAGTGAACCATTTCAATGGATCTCAGACTTTGGGGAGACACCTGGATAGCTGTCTAATTAGGCTCATAGCAAGCGGGTAATCTAGAATGTAATGTTCAAGATGAATTGTACTTCTGGTCAAGAAGTTTATGATTCCAGCAATGTATAGTTTTAAGCCCCAGCAGTTTTTCAATTGTCAGTATTATTTTTTTTTCCTAATTCAAGTTGAATTTTCATGAAGATTTGTTGTGTTTGCAGCCCCTTTTCTCCACCAAAATCATAAAAATAAACTGAAATAAGATGGGAGTCTAAATGCTTCAAGTGTCTAGACTCAATTGAGCCAAAGTTTTTCTGCCTGTAAAGCTGCAATCTTGAATTATTAACCCTTAAATCAGTTAACACCTAAATAGCCAGATTTGGCTTTTGCGCAAAGGGGTTAATATTACAATTTAGAATTGATTTTATGAACAAAAATGTAAAAAATGAAAAAACAGAATACATTGTAAATTGGGAAGGGGCAAATGCCTATTCACAGAACTGTAACTAGTACAGACCCAGGATGATAAAATTGTTGTCACTGTCCTAATACTTATAGTACTTGTGTATTTGTATATATATATTTATATAAATCCCGTTTTATATAAATCCACCTCGACTAACTGAGCTGCTGTGATCTACAGCAAGACATGCCCAAAGTCTGCTGAAAATTCACTCTGGCAATATTTCTATTTTCTGTGCCAATACTGCTGAATGATTCTCAGTGCTCTGAGACCATTGAGACTGATGTTCCAAACAACATTGTTTTATGATTGGCTGCTGCATTAAAAATGACTCTTGGAAGTTTCTTAAATAGGATCAGCTGTAAAATCTATTTTTCATTTATGAAAGCAAATAAAGGATGGCTTTGTCCACTTGCGACTGAATTGTTTCTTTAAAGAAAAGTATGGTGTTACAGCTGCGATATGGTTCAGATACTCAAAGAGGCATCAGATTGTATTAGTTTGATGGGATGAATCCTTTAAAATGCGAATATGTATTGCTTACAATACATATTTTTGTCTATTGTTATTTTTTTTAATATATACAGACCATAGAGTTGCTTCTTCTGAGCGATTACACTTGTTAGAAACATAATGAATGTATTGGCAGTTATGGAAGAGGTAATGTAATTGTCAATGTTATTGGTGTCATTATGATTATGAATCCTATAATGGCGGTTATTAGAGCTGTGTTTATGACAGTATTGATTCGCAGGAGAGCGTCCAGACGGAATAGCAGCAGCAGTGTCGCCTGGAGCGACCCATCCCTCTCATGTGAACCTCCGGCGGGCTGTTGACGGCTTGATCAATAGGTCACTGAGTGGGCCCGTGCTCATGGGAGCGGTTTTCATGGATCTCAACAAGGCTACAAGCGGAAGGCTGACCCTGCTAGACCTGCTACAGGTAACATAGCTCTTCTACAGGTAACGCAGGCCTTCTACGGAAACATTGACCAACATATTCCATAGACCTGATAAAGCTAACTTAGACACTAATGGTCCAAAGCTGTAGCACACCATCAATTGAAAAGCAGTCAAAAATAGAAAAATTCATTTGAATGCTCTTTTTAAGAGCCATCTAAGCCTTAGATTGAGCAGGGTGAATATCTTTTTCCGTAATAACTGCTTAGCAGATTCATGGATTTTTTTTCTCATAAAGACAGGCATCTGAACGCTACGGCAAGGATGCGCTGCACAGGCAATTTTCTTCTTATAATTTTTTTCTGACAATCTGCGCCAATACAAGTTGATTTTATATTATTTGTTAGAAAACGGAAATAGTTATCTTGTTTATTTTGGGACAAAAAAATGGTTAATAACTCCAAAATCTAGGTCATTATCCAGTGATGTATCAGATTCTTTTTAACTTCTCACTCTTCACATCTTACCTTGTGCTCTTTGAGGTTATTTACATGAGCTAAAAATGCTTCAATTTAATTGAAATGTGGGGCAAAAACATGAGTATAGAGTTCTGTAACTTCTGACCAATCTTGTGCATGTTATAGGAAACACAGACCTGCGACTCTTAGAATGAGACATGAAATCCTCTTACAGCTTTTTTTACAGATAATATAGACAGTGTGAAGATTCATAGGTTGCATTAAACTGCTACAGGTAACACACGCACGCCTCAGACAGCACAGATTTGCCACTGGTGCCACAGGATACCAAGACCAGGTACCTCAAGCACAGATGAGCTACAGGCAACACAATCCTGCTACAGGTATAATAAACCTAGTGATCACATGGGTCAATTACAGCAAACATTACAATAATTATGTACACATTCATCATGAGTGATGGCATTTGCGATGCATTTATGCATTTTGTGAATGGACACAGTCAGGTAAGATTAACTCTGTTCTGGAATACATAGTCCTTACTGTGCATGCTGTTCAAAATTCACCTCAAACACAACCATATGTTCAACTCACCTTCAACATCTGCCTTAAACACTATAAACCATCCCTCTTAAACACAATATACTTCTTAAACATTATGTTTATACTATATTCATTCTTAAACAAATATGTCTTAAACATTATGATTCTAGACTCCATCCACCGTAAATACTACACTCCATCCACCTGATGAACTGAGTACAAACCCCTCAGGAACCCTTACGACATATATATATATATATATATATATATATATATATATATATATATATATATATATATATATATATATATATATATATATATATATTTATGCATGTGTGTGTGTGTGTGTATGTATGCATAGATGCAAGTACATGGATGCATGGCAGTCGGCTATGCTTACATTCTCCTCTCTATCTGCTGCTCTATTTTGCCTGTGTGTAATTACTGTGTGGGGACAGGTTAGCTAGATTTATTTCCTACATGTGTCTTATTAAGGGGCCTGGCAGGCAGCTGTGCTCGGGCCTGACACACAATGAAGCCCCTGTCAGCCACATTAAAGATGCTGCCATAGATAACCCCACATTTACATTCAAACAGGGCTTGTGACAAAGCCCCAGCAACAGGGCCTTTAATCAGCTGCTGGGCCCTGCCCTGCCCTCTCCTTAAACTGGTGATCTTCAAAAGGAGCTTTAAATTGGAAATTATTACACATTAAACCCTCAACGCGGAGCCCGATCGAAGAGAATCGATATCTTGCCGGGCACAATAAATCAGGCGCTCTCTCCACTCTGCTCTGCGGCTACTGTTTGCTGAACATATTTAAATTTTCTTGTAACAAATTAATTCCAACATTTTCTCCTGATTGAATTAGGGCAAGTGCTGGTGCTGTCACAAGTGTTTGTCTGCTCGGGGGAGACAGATTGCCAGCCTGGACACGGGTAACAAGCGGCAGTGTTGAGTCCCTGATAATCTTCCCACTAATTCACCATTACAGCAAAATGAAGCCATAAATCTTCCTGACAGCTGATCGATGTAAACATTGTTTCCGCCATGATTGCCAGGAGTCCCAGCGGAGGTACTGTCCGCTCACAATTCGCTGAAATTACTCCCCGAGCAGCCCTCTCCGGGAGCCCCCCGTGCCTCACAACCAAAGTCACTCCTGTCCAAAAAGTAACCATCTCATTTTCACTCTCGGCCCACTTACCAAATAGAAAATATTAATCAAAATGCCCCCTCTTTAGCTGGCGGCCTTGGCTGTTCTTTACAGCTAAGAAGCATTCAGCCTGCAATCGCTCTTGCCTTGCATTTAAACGGGGGCAATAAAATGGCAGACAGAAAAGGGAAATAATAAGAATCAAATTTTTTAAATTCCTGTTGACTGCCGTGCGAGTGCATTGCTGGAAAGCGGCGCTGCTTGTCTGTGGCAGGGTCTCTGTCTGGCAGCTAGCAGTGGCACCTCGTATAAAATGACTTGACCCTTTATGGAGTGGTGCTGATGCCCTGGGAAGAGAAATGGCTGCACGTGGAGATGAGCCTGCAGCAGTGTCCATGTGCACTTCATTCAGCGGCACCACTCAGCCTGATCCAGTCCATCCATCCTGCTCTCTGCCCCACACACTGCCTGCAATCTCCCTGTGTCTGTACTCTCGTGTGTGTGTGTGTGTGTGTGTGTGTGTGCACATGCGTACACTGGTGTGAATCTGTGTGTGTGTTGTTGTGCTTACGAGTGTACATGGGCTATTTGGCATGCATGTGTTGCATGCACAGTACGTGCATGAATCAATGAAGGAATGTGTGAATGTTTGATATGAGGGTAGGTATGGTGTGTCGATGTATGTGTGCAGACGTATGTGCGGTATGGACTACGTGTCTGTTTTTCTGTGTGTACGTGTCCTGTGTGCTGTGAAGTAGTATTTAACCACCACATCCACACTGAATTTGTGGTGTAACTGAAGCAGCTGTTACGTTGAGGAAGACTGTAGGAAAACAAGGTTGGTGATGGAGGATCCCAAAGGCACAGAGGGCTGCAACGTTATTGTCATGGTTCCCAAGCTAAATGAACGCGAATGGTAGCTAATGATGAAGATTGTGGTCACAGTGGCACCACTCATGGGTGAGTGTTCTGGAACAATGTTAAGAAGAATGGCAACGTCATTTTTGACGAGAATCAAAGTACTACCTGGCACTACGTAGTACCAATAAATTGCTGTAGTCGTCAATGCAGAGCACAAAAACAATTCAACAAGTTTATACAACAAAGCACCACACAATGGCGACAGTACAAAGAATGGCACTAGACAGATGAAAATGGCGAAATTAGCATCAAAATGCTAACATAAATTATGCTTGTTTTCTATTAAATTACACAATTCAGTGATGTGATAAATAGAGTGTTATACTCCTGGTCATGTCGTTTGAAAGTTACTAAGCTCATTGAGAAATTTTTGGGTTTGTTGCTTGCAACAAATGCAAAATTTACTCAAGTCGTTTCGTAAATTTCATATGACGTGCCCACTCGTGTATGATTCTCAATTCATTCATTCCCCATTCTAAATACAATATTGTCAATTGATTTACACGCTGTTGCATGTACATTCTTTTAAAAATGCAACAATTGCCATGACCCTTCTTGTACACATTGTAAAACATCCCATTAGAAGCAGATGATCGACGGTTACAAATATTTTCAGTATCAGTTATCAGTCCGCAGTTAGCTTTCCCTGATTGCTTCGACCAATTGGTAGAATGACTGACAAATTTATTTTCGATAGCATTAGGCTATTGTTCATAGCATCACAAAGTTATGAGGCATTTATTTCTGTCCATAAATGACAGTTCTTTGTCAATATGTGTCTCAAACATTCTAGGCTAAGAAACTCACAGGTTTAGGGTGTTGTTTGGCACAGTGCAGAAAAATGCTGAAACAAGAGAGGGACGTCTGTGAAAGTCTTAGATTTTTTGCATTTGTTTGGATTATCGCCAGCTTTACAATCTCAAATCAATTGTATAAACGTAGACAATAAGCAATCAATTTGCCACTATCATTTCTTAATCATAGCCATAGATTGGTTTTAATTATTCAGTAAGTAAATTGTTTGATTGTCAATCAGGCAAACTTAAAAGGGAACAGCTTGAGAGCAATTATGTTGTCAAAGGAAAGGTTTCTGTGGACCTTTAATCATCTGATGGCACATAGCAGCATCTTGAAGCAGGTTCATTTCAATTATATTGGCATTTTACACGATACAACAGGACTGTGTTGAATTAAACCCTATACTAAAGAGCATAGTTGACTGCATCATAGTCAGTTTAGTAATTAAAGCAGATATATAACATTTATCGAAAAGGCACCATGGCATGGATCTATTGCGTTTTGACAAAATAAAAATTAATCACTTAAAATTAAACCAGTCAATTAGTTGTAGATTTTAATTTGTAGCATATTATCTTTAAGCAGTTAGTCAATAAAGCTTAAAACATGACAAAATGGATTTCCCTTTTCCATTTTCCAAACAGGAAAAAGTGATTTTTCTGGATATAGAACACTAGAAAAAAAAAAAAACTGTTCATTTTGTCATTTCAGTTTTGTTGACTCTCCCAATATTGGGCTTGAGGTAGTCGTGATTATGTTGAAGATTTATTACAAGTGAATGTTAAAAAAAATCTGCATCGTTTGTCCTTCCAAAACAGGTGCAGCAAAACCTCTGTGCTCCCTTTTAAATCTGCATCTGACTTTGATTGTAATTTGAGTTTGTATGCAAGTTCGGGGAAATCAGTCCATTCGCTGCTTATTGCACCTGTGCAGAAAGTCTTTCAATCAAATAAACTTACTCACGGATGTGAGTAATATATAGCCTCCTGCATTTAGCTAGCTCACTAATTCGCCTACATTTGATCTCTCCGGCTCTGTCATACTTAGCCTATCATGCCTCTTTGTGCAGTCCCTGGGTGCACATGCACTGGTAACATTACTACCTTGCAGTGGTGTGCCATCTGATGTTCAGATGGCCTTCAATAACCTCACCCTTTTATCGCATGATTGCTCTCTTGCTGTTCCAGTCTCAGTTTGCCTGGTTAACAGTCAAACAATTTTTTGACTGAACAACTAAGACCAATTCATGACCTGTAATGTTTAAGAAATCACAATGACAAAGTGATTGCCTATTGGCTATATTTATGTAATTGATGTGACAATGTAGTTATGGCAATAATCTGCAAATAGATTCAAAAAATACAAAACCTTCGCTGAATTTTGCCTCTTTTGGATATTTTGCATTAATTTCAATAATTGCCGTCCATAAAATGTCACTTCACTGTGCTTCGTGCCTTTCAACACCCTGTGTTCATGAATGGGCCCATGTTCAGAATATCGAAAGGATTCTTGAGCTTTATTGCTTAATGAGCCTTGCAAACTAATTTAGTAAATCTGTACCATTTCATTAGCTACATTAGTTCAGAATTCCTGAAGACATGTTCACATTTTATATCTTGTTTATGAGCAGAGGAAAACGTCTCATAACTTTGTGATGCAATGTACAGCAATGCTATCGAAAATAAATTTAACAATCATACGACCAATTGATCTCAGCAACTGTTGTTTTTAATGAGGCAAACAGTGAGAGGATTACATAATTTTGCACTGAGAGGAGAGGTTACAGAAGGCCTTCGTTACCACCAAGGGACCGCTACTGCCAGCAAGCTAATTTTAGTGAAATGTTCTCGTGATGTGGCTCACCTGTCCTGAGCAATCATTATTCATTTGGCCGAGTAATTACAGCAACCTAAAGCTGAGCTTACACTGTACGAATTTGAAAGTATTTGCAAACGATTTTAAAGTCAACAACAAATTCCCAAAATTCAGTCTAAATCGGACATCATTCAGATGTAATTTAGATTAAAGATGCTTGCGATGTGTGTTTGATGAGCAGTGCATTCCAATTGATTTCTGACAAGTCAGAAAATTTTGATTTGTATCTTATTGTGTGAGCAGTACCACAACCACATTTTGACAGAAAAGCCCAGCTCTGACCCAAAACATTGTATGAATATTTCATCCCTAGCCATGGCAAAGTACCTAGTTCAATACAAACTACACTAATCGGACATAAAACATTTTATCCACGGTAGCATGGTGAAGAGCTGCTACAGTTTGAGAGAGGAAGATGTCAATCAAACCTGATCTGCCACGCCAACACGGTCTTGAGAAATGGTCTGAGCAGCTGAATGAGTTGTTTTTTGAACTTGGGTTTCTAATAGGTACTAACGTTTATTTTCACTCAGATTTCTGTGGATGCCTCATGAGACGCTCAACTTTCATATCATTAATTAATATTTTACTGTACAAGCCACATTTCCTGAGGCTATAAATATGGCAAATATGGGAAATATAAGAAATTTGGCAGATACTCCTTCATAACACTGTGGATGCATGTGTGCGTGCATACGTTGTACATTCGTTTTTTTCTTATGTTGTTGCATGTGTCCCTTTATATGTAGGCTTACATGTATTGCATGTATGCATATGTGTGTGTGTGTGTGGGTGTGTGTGTGTGGCTGTATCATGTTTGTGTATTTATGCGTGTTTGTGCTTTCAATTGCGTGTGCTTATGCCCGTATATATGGATGTGTGCTGCTTATTTCATGGTTGGACACACATGCACACTTTACATGTCATGTATTTTCCTGTTGCTGATGCTCCCTGCAGTGCGCTGTGGTCTGACTGAACTTCAGTGAATTTCGTCTACATCAAATGAAGAGCGAGAGAGAGCAGGCTTTCTGAACGTCTGCGTTTTACCCCCTCGTGCGTTACAGAGCAGGAGGAACACTAAACGCTCCTGTCAAACAGTCAAAGCTCAGCCCGCTATAACAGCCTGTTAACTATCTGATAATATTCTACAGCATTATGAAATCCAATATGCATGCAATTACAGGGACTGTGATGATCTTAAAGGGGCTCAGGCTCACCGTGTCGGGAGACGTGAGCCGTGAGAGCATTGCGTCTGATGGATTCCATCTCCTGCAACGTTTCATCCATCTCCTCAGCTAACGCTGCTAAACCGCAAGGTGGGTGCTGCACATCGGTGGTGGTTGAGGAGAGAGTACCCTCTATCACGGTAAAGTGCATTGAGTCCCAGTGAGAAAAGCACTTTCTAAATGTTATATTCATTCAATCGCTCATTCATTCATCTATTCACAAATCAACTGCTACGTTTGAGGCTCAGCCCATAACAAACAAGCTATCTTCCTTCCCCAAGGAAAATCGTTCCTGTGTGTCGCATTATTATGCATTATCACGGTCCCTGTACTGTTACTTTTAAGTGTCTGGGTGGGCCGAGAAACAACAGATTATCTTTGAGAAATAAAAAAAAATTTTGTGCCAGTACCCTTCTTACAGACTAAATTACTACTGCATTTTTTTAAAGCAGTCATATCGTCTAATGTACAAAAATTGCATTCTACTATAACACAATAAAAGAATATGTAAACAAATGATTGTGTAATAATAATAATTATTATTTTTTTCATTTTAGTGATAGTATGTTATCTATCACCAAACATGACGTTATTCACAGAACCAGCGGATGAAGACAGAAACTTGTTTTCTGAGTTAAAAAAGAACAGGCCCTGGTGTCGGAACTGTACAGCTGTATTTATGAGCACCATCTAAAAAAGCCCGGGAGGTATTGGCAGGAAGCTAAGACGGCCTTTAAATAAAGGAACACTTTCTATTGGTTTTAAAGGTTACTGCTTTCTGAATGGCTTCCACTCTGCTAGTGTCACTCCCATTATGACTTCATCACGGAGAGAAGAGGAAGGAAAGAAGAAAAACTGTTCAGAACCATACATCAATGTCCACCTCAAATTACTGCTCAACCAATCACTGTTCAGGATCAATAGGGGATCATTAGGGAGGAGGAGGGTAGAGACGGGGGTGGCTGCTGAAAGATGGAAGAATAACTGATCAATATGTAGGGATGGATTTTGTCATTTTGAAAAGTGTTGTCAGAAGGCGGAAACTCCCACAATCTGTTGTGAGATGCGATGCCTGCCTCACTCGAAAGAAGTCTGTTCCCTCCATGTCAGCACTGTGACAACCGATGCCACATCAAACCTGTGATGGCTGTATCAGACTTGTTACAGCTGTAACGGTGCTGTAATAGCCACATCAGAGCTGTAACTGCTGTAATAGAGCTGCAAATGCTGTATCAGACTTGTAACAACTGCATCGATGCTGCAACAGCTGCATCAGATCTGTGACAGCTGCATTAGAGCCATAACCTTTCCACAGAGACCACCTGGGAAAACCAAGTGCAGCTGGAAGAGGTGTTGGTGGCCAGTAGGTGGTGATCTTCCCTCTGGTGGAAGGATCCCCAATGCCCCAGTGCAGCGATGGGGACACTGTACAGAAGGGGACGCCGTCTTTCAGATGAGAAGTTAAACCGAGGTCCTGACTCACTGTGGTCATTAAAGATCCTATGACACTCTTCGATAAGAGTAGAGGGTTCACCGGTGTCATGGCTAAAGTCCCTACCTGGCTCTTTCAACCTGCCTCCTAATCATCCTCTGATCTAATTGGCTGTGCAAATTGCCCTCTCCCTCCCCACCTCAACCCCCTGGGCTCCCTTGAAAAAGAGATTTCAATCTCAACGGGACTTCCCTGGTTAAATAAGGGTTAAATAAATAAATAAACAGATGCCACAGTCACATTATGTCTGCAAAAATCTCATCAGAGCTGTAACAACCCCATCAGAACCACAACATGGAAGATCAAGCTGTAAAAGCCAAATTGAAGAACCTCATCAGTGCTGTGAAAGCCCTATAAGGCCTGTAAGAGCCACATCAAAGCTGCAAAAACCACATCAAAGCTGTAATTGCTGCATTAGCGGTGTAACAGTCGCATCAGAACTGTAACAGTCACATCAGAACTTGGACAGCCAAATCAAGGATGTAATTGCCACACTTCAAAAAATATTCAAAGCTTGTTAAACGTAAAATGTTAGGCAATGAGGTGCAGAACACTTTGAGTTTGCTCAAATTCAAGTTCCTTCAAAAACAACTGGGACCTGAGGTTAAGGAAAGTCAAAAATGTTTTGCAGGTTGCTATTCTTTTTAAGTTTAGTCAGGTTTTTATTTTTATCGTGAACACCAGAGCTGTAACAGCCTCACAAGAGGTGGTCCATCCGTATGAGAGCAGAACTAACGGCACCCAAGATATGCCATCTGCATTACAGCTACACCCATAAGACCAGTCTGTACTCTCCCTCAGAGATCTATGTGACCAATCACGAGGACTCGTCTGCTGAGAGGAACATAAAATAGACAGAGGATAGGCATGACTCGTTAACTGAAGACAAACACCTTTTAAAGCTGCTGTGTAAGAGATAATAACTAATAAGCATTTGAGCACGCTGCCTTTTACACTAATGACCATGTGAGAGAAATCATTAGATTTATTGACAGGTCACAACGGGCTGATTAATGTTGTTTAAAGCAAGTTGGGATTAAGGTCACTCACAAGACTTATTGAACAATGAAACAGTGACGGATGCTGCTGTGCAAACAGGCCTTTAAATAAGGGTCTCCTTGAGAGGTGTATTAGGCCAATTATACAGAACTGATGGATAATGGACCAAAGCCATGGATTTTACCATTAAACAGCAAAGGTCCTGGGAAATATATAAAGGTGTAAGCAGGAGGTGTTTTTCGTGATAGGTCTATTACACAAGCATTATACAACATTTAAATTATCACAGATTCAAACATAAAAAAAATCTGTCGACAGTTATTGCTGTTTTAAGTTTTAAGGTTGTATGCCACAGCATGCTCGAACTCTGAGAAAACACAAATTTTAATCTCTGTCTCATACCGGAGTTCCTGATCCTGAAGAGTCATTGCGCATATTTGTTTCTCTTTCCAACATTAATTGCAATTCCTGAAGTATGACATGCTGGTAATTGTTTTAATTAGAAATTTTAATGCCTAATGAGGGAGAATTTGTGTCTGAAGCAGAGGGAAAATGAACAATCCACACAAATTTTTCAACTTTTATTCAGACACATCAACATTAGTCTTTCATTTTCGGCAGTAGGTTGCGATGAACAATTGAAGCACCTATTACTAAAACCCCATACGTCACACTTGGCTGGACTTGACTTGTGGGGTTTTAGTAATCAGTGCTTCAATTCCTTTTGAAAGAGGTGTGAACAGCTGGTAACAAATGCAAAATCATTTATGGAAAAAAGAAATTTTATATATTTGGTATCATGCCAGACTTTGTGTTTGAACCTTTTTCAGCACATTTTTTTCAAAAGTAAAATGATCCAATGTTTTCAGTAACCTAAATATTTAAAAATACTGGTAGAAACCACAGCAGTGAGTCCAAGGGCACTCCTTGACCAGGTTTGGAAACAGATTATATGAAATATTGTTGTGAGTCTTTTAAGTCAAGGCAATGTCAGGAGGCTAGCTATAAGAGGGCAGCACATTATCTAGAGATAAAATATAAGATAGTATAATGAAACAACAAGGGAGCTGAAATATCACTGGACAGATCTCTCCAGGAGTAAAAGATGCGGTAACTTGTGTGAGTTCCACACAAGCTGAAATATCTTGAATATAATACCTCAAATTGAAAACTAGACCGACATGCCAACAGAATAATTCCAGAATGGTTATCCATTTTGCAGTTGTTGTTTTTTTATTAGCTATTTCCATTTATTTATTTATGCTGTTTATTTCTTGAGTTTGAGAGGTGATATATCCCGGAGCATATTTTAAAATCTAACGATTTAAAGTGTAACATTTCCAGACTTGAAGGTCACGGCTCTGTTTTTTCTCCCTGAAATCGATCGTTTTTAAAGAGCTCAAACGGAGAGAGGACTCGTGGGGTCTTCCAGAAACACGGGCTGAATGAAAGCGCTGGTGGGGACGCAGGCGAAGGAAGAACTCCACTTCTACATCTGAGCGTGACCAGCGTGACCCCAGAGCGAGGGAGCCGCGGGAAGAGCCGCCGAACGGCACTCGCGCCCCTGCAGGAGGACCTGGCAGCGCAAACTCGACGCATTGTTTCTGGCTTATTGAGTGCAAACTGTTGTGGGAAAAAAAAAAAAACGTTGGAAATCGATATGAATTCCATTCGTTTTCTGCTTATTATATGGTGATTAAAACGCCGTCTTTTTCATGCGGCTTTCCGTTTGTTGTGGCAATTTAGAGGTCATGAGTCTGGATTATTCAAAGTCGTTTTAGCGTTAAATTACGTAACAGGTGAAGGTTTTATCTTTCGCAGCGTATTTAATGTACTAGTGGCTCTGCGGTTACAGTCAGTCACACGTTACGCGGGTTATACCAGTCCAAGAGCAGCAGACTCCATCACAGCGAAAAGGGCGAAAGATAGATAGAGAGAGAGAGAGAGAGAGAGAGATCTACCCTGAATTTTCGTAGTAGGGATAGATAAACCTGTCCTTTCTGGGTTCCTCTCACCGCGATCCGCGGTCCTGTCCTCCTCCAGCCCCACAGGGGGTCAGATGTGTAAAGAACATAAAAGGCCAATTTAATTTGTGCGTCCACGGCTACAAAGTATTTTAATTCAGACAGCTGTGACTGAGGAGTTAATATTTTACTTGTCACAAGCGGAGCTGGGGCCAGTGAATCACTGTAATTCTCATTAAGAGGCTCTCCCCCTGCAGAGCCCTAATTCAAAATAATGAAAGTTAAGACTGAGCGAGATTCTAATGGCAGTTGAGACCTATCTTTTAATATTCCCTCCTTGATGGATTAGGGAAGTGGGAAATTCATCTCGGATCATAGAGCCTAATTTAATAAGGGATCATTCCAGGAGTATTGCATTTTATAATAATGTCATTTAAAGTGTCGTCTTCCATTTTTACTGTCCCATATGTATGCTTATATAATGGTGCCAGAGGGATAAACTTTTAGAGAAGGAATCACACTTCTGTCTCGTTCTTTTTTTATTCCTTCCGTCTGACCAGAGTTTACAAGATTTCAGGTCCACCGGCTATGTCCTGTTTACCGGTTATTTCATTAAAACCTCCATAATAAAGTCAATCCACTGCTTTCTCTGTCATACATTCTGACAAATTTATCTCTCCCCCTGATTATAACAAATTAATAAGCCTATGAAAAGTTGGTGTGCCACTGTGCGCCATTAATTCATATACCTGGGGTGCTGTTTCAACCCAGGACTACGGTGATGTGTCTTTAGTGCTGTGGATATTAACATGCAGATCACAGGCTTTTGCTATTTAGCAGTGCTACATCATCTCAGGTCTTTTTAGTCTTGTGGCTCTGCTCCAAATTGCGACCAATGAACCAAACAATGCAGTGTATTTGTGATCGTGCAAAAATATACGCGTGTCCTGAGGCAGAATGTTATCTAATAGGCGAACGGCTTTGGAGAAGGAATTTTCAGCAGCTGCGGGGTTAATCTCTGTTCAGCTCTGTGTGTGTGTGTGTGTCTGTGTGTGTGTGTGTGTGTGTGTGTGTGTGTGTGTGTGCTAATGAAAGCCTGGTTCTGCCCCCACAATCCACCACATGAAAGCCTCACCCCATTTTCACTGACTGTAACCTCTCCGCCCCTCTGGCTTTGCGCCCCATAATTAAAGAGTTACATGAAAACCAGTTATGACCACAAATATGATCTCCCAGAATGCCCTTTGGTGAGAACCATTTGGGGAGGGATTTGGGCTGGTGGCTTAGGAACGGGCCTATGTTTCGCTTTCTGTTTTTTTATTGCTGTAAATGGGCCTAATTAGCATTTTTGGAGAGCCGTGACAAGGCATCACGACAGAGAGTGCATGTTATTTGCAGACTGCTGCCAGGGACTGGTGTGTGGGGAAAGGATCCATCAGAGAATGTCTATTAGGCCTGACTGTGCTTCCGAATTACAAATTAAAAGAGGATGGAGCTCCAGAACTGTGCTATCTGCTCTGGACAATTGCCCACCCAACCAGTCTTCCCTCTCTTTTTCTCCCTGAAAACTTGTACAAAATATGCCACCATTTTTGGAGCCCAAGATTGGAAAAAGCCTTGTTTTAGATCACTCACATCAAGTGCTCCACAGTGGGAGGGGGCACAAATAAGGGAAGGTTTCCTGTGTCTTTGCAGGACAGGGAGATTTATCACACGGAGCACTGGAGCAGCACTGGCGAGCCCTGCTGAATGAAAGCATCATGGCGCTCTCAGATCTCATTCTCAACTTCATCGCAACTGGGCCCAAGCACTCCAGCATCCATTCACTCTGTTTATTCATTTATGGAAATTGTTTTACAGTTCTGGCTTTAATTTGAATTTGACTGCAGTTTCTCATGGCTGTTCCCAGTGTCCATACTTGGAGGCTATCACCTCTTGCTGTCCCCTGGAAGACACTTTGTCTACTGCCGGAGGAGGTCGTGTTAGGTGTGACCTTTTAAAAGGCTCCCCTGTGCTCATTAAGATAACCGTCCTGCACTTCAAAACTTTTTTAAAATGACAAAGTGGGCCCTCTCTGCCCCTCTCTGTCTGCGCCACCTTTTTGTCTCCCTCCATCCCTCCCTCCCTCTCTCCCTCTCTCCTCTCCCCTTCTTTGCTTTCCCTTATCATTCCCTCTGCCATCACAGCCTCCATTATTTGCCCACAGTGGTCCTCCAAAAACCAGCCGCACAGTCAAGGACATCATACATGGCTTACAGTACTCTTCTTCTACTGCTCTTTTGTACTTTTGACTCAAACTTTGAGGCACAGGGCATAACTTGACCTTGAGCCTTTGTGAGCATTGTAATCCTCATAAATTCCATTTTGCTGGCAGTTGGATACCAGTTGCCTATGTGTCTTGGACTTTCTGTCGCTACATTGCTCCAAATCTCCTTTGTCCATCTGCAGATACTTTTGGGCCCATTCAATGTTTCTCTTCTATTTCAGTCCATTTTATTTTTATATTTCAGCATGCCATTCAATGAGGTTAATTAGCACTCACTGAACATTTTGTGTGGTGCTACCCAGTGGTTTGGTGGTGAAACTGCGAAGTATTTGGCCCCTTTCCTCACACCAAAAAAGCAAAGTTTATTAATTTACATATCTTTTGCAAAGTGAAGGGCACTGCTTTCCTTGCTCTGTTCCAGAAGACATCTCAAATTGAAACTAGACTTGTAGTTGTAACACACATACAATGAACACATTGTACAATTCACTAAATGGGTTCTGCTCTTTGTCTGAGTTACAATTGACAAGCCAAAATGTGCCTGTGACAAACAGGAGCGGGAGGGGGACCGACAGATACAGGGGGAGAGAGAAAGAGAGCGAGTGCGAGATCTATTTTTACATCCATTTCAGAATGAGATAGTGTCCCTCTATCACACGCCCGTGTGGTGGCTGGTGCCTGCTGGAAGCTAATGCGGGCCTATTTAATTAGACGTTGCCAGATTGTTGAGCCAACACTGTAATCCATTAGAGCAGCAGAGGCCTTGTTAAGTCTGGTCCCCTCAAAAAGGCTGTTTGCCCCGAGCCCGTAATGCACTTTCTGCTGCCGTACGGCCGTCCTTGCCTTCTGAACGCATGACATCGATTTACATTATGCTGCATTATATTAGTGTTCATTTCTCCCTCCCACACCATCAGCCTGCTACCAGCATCCCTCATCCTCTAACATCACGGGCCTGAGCTTCCCTGCTCCCAATATTCCAGTGTGAACCTCTTCTGTGAGTCAAATGGAAGCCAGCATCCAGTGCCATCTAGTCTCTCTCTCTCTCTCTCTCTCTCTCTCTCTCTCACACATGCACACACACACACTCTCTCTCTCCCTCTCTTTTTACATTCCCAGCCATGCTCATCACATAATCTCATAACAAGCGGGAGGGTTTGTCTTTTACGCATTAATCGAGCGTCCCTGGCTGTGCTGCTCCAGATTACCATAGTAATGCACCTGTCAATATCGGTCTGCGGGGGTAAGTGCAATCAATATGTACACCTGAATAAAAGGGTTTGTACGAGAAGGGCTTCCCGCGCCTTTCGAGGAGAGTGCTGTAAAATATGACCTGATCATAGCTCTGTTCTCAGGCTACATGCCCCCCGTGTCCAGGCCTGCAGTCAAACCCTGCTCTGGATGGGTGAGGTCTCTAAACCAGAACTAAACTGTGCCTGAACCTCGCATGCAATCCCGCCCTTCTAAAAGAACATTTAAAAATGAAATAAAGTATTCTGTCAGAAAATGCAGGCCGCAAATCAATATCACTTTTGTCATTTTGTAAATGTTTGCAAAACATTTTTTCAGAACATGTGGGAGCATAACCACATTTGCGTCCGTCTAGTAATGAACGATTTCAGTCCAAATAATGCAATCAACACCCAGCCTGAGCTGAGTCCCATTTTATGTAATCATTTATGCAACCCTATATCCTGCACACAAATACCCAGAAATTGAAACAACAGAAATGATATTTAAACTCAGAATATTTAAAGTATAATTTAAACAGCCCAGAAATAAAGCCAGTGTGAATACTGTGCCAAGCACATACACACACGCACACACACACCCCACACACACACACACACACAAGCACACATACATACACGCACACACGCGTGCGCAACACTTGCACGCATACATGCACACACAAACACCTCACACACACACGAATGCACGCACATACACACACACACACACACACACGCAGACGCTGTGTGTCCGCATCTCAGACTATACGTGTGCCTGTTGACATTTGCAATGGCCCAGTGTTATGTCTTTGTCTCAGGAATCCCATTACCAGCAACAACCGAAAACAAAGCCCCGATAAATAAATGAACCAAGTTCATAAAAATTCACAAATGCTCCACTAATAACTAAACAGGATGCGGTGAAACAATCTGACTTCTTGTTTTTTTTTTTCAGCATTTGAAAAGAAAGAAATGGACCCCAGAAGTGAACCAAACTTCTTTGAAACCTCTCATTCATCATGAGGGTAGATTGGGTCTCAGACAAATCCATGCGCTCACCTACTTTTCACCAAACTGAAATTATACACAGTAAAAAATGACTGGTGGAAATATGTGAGGCCATTAAGACTGAAAGGCAAACTGAGTTGTGTGGCTTTGCGTAGAGAGAGAGAGGGAGAGAGGGAGACATGCTATGGCTGAGAGTGATGGATCTGCCTCACTACTGCTGCAGCTCATTTTCAGCAGATTCTGTTTTCATTTTCACTCTGCCTAATGCCTTTCAAGTCCCGCTTTCATCTCTCATGCCTGCTGATGTCCACTGTCTTTGTCGGCTGAGTGTGTGTACGTGTGTACGTATATATGTGTGTATTTCTTCCTGAGCGCACCAAATATATATATATATAAAAAAACGTAGGCCTTTCGAGACTTAATTTAACGCTCTTCGTTCCGTCTCTCATTTCCGGGTAGGTGTTGTGCTGGAGTCATCCCTCTGCAGCACCAAAACATAATTACGCTTTCTGAAACAGCGCTCGGCGAGCCCAACCTTTGCTACCAGCTACTTCAGTACTGCCTACATGCTTTCAATGAGAAACAAGAGGTCTTCAGAGTAAAAAAATAAATCATCTAGCATAGGGTGAAACCAGCACTGCAAGCAAGACTGTTATTAAAGGATTTTGTATATGTTTTAATTTAGCTGAACAATATAAAAAATTTGTTATATACACAGTAGTCATTCTCATGAACTGGTCGGATAATTTAGCATCGCTTTAACCCTCTGAAGTGGGCACTAATGGGTTTGTTTTTGGTTTGTTGTGATGTGAGTCTCTGATTTTGTATGAGTTTGCTGTGGTGTCAGTTCGCGTAGAGTTGGGAGTCACTGGTTGCAAATTTGTTGCATTGTGAGACTGTACCTGATAAATACAGTCAAGTTCAAGACATCAGAACACAACTGTTGAACTCTGAGTATCATGAAGATGAGATGGAGATGGGAGGAAGAGCTAATAGTAGAACAGGGCATGGAGGAGAGCAGAGGACAGATGAGTGTGAGTGAAGTGGAGACTGAGTATGGCTCCTGACGGCTGGTGTGACGTCTGCATCTGAAGAGTGTGTGGAAATGAATCTGTGAGCCACTGCTAAGCGCCACCGTAATCTGAAGAACCCTTAACTGTCCCAGTCTGCTTGTCTCCACTGGCGCACTCTCTATGCTAGTATAGGATAGACAGTGAGACTCACAGACAGACACGCAAACACAAAGACAGTGATATACGCATAAAACACACACACACACACACACACACACATATACACAGGTAAAGACTAATGGACAGATGGACAGAAAGACAATAAACATTTAAGCGCGCAAAAACCGAACTCAAAATCATAGTGTTTTATAGCAGGGCCAACAACGCCTAAAAGACCCATAAAGTTCTGATGCATTAAAAATGTTTGTCCGTGATATAAGAGGAATATATGGCCTAAAGGTGTTCACCGCTGTGACCTATCATCATAAATTTTATGGTGGACTAGAAGATGAATTATAGCCAAAGAAGTGGAATTTCTAAACTCTAAAAGAAAAAAGCACACTACCTGTGGTCGGCTATATAGCCAACTATCTTGGAAAATTAATATAGACTAGTGAATAATCAACCCCCGCAAAATGGAACTCAGTCCGAAGGTCAGTGCAGTCCATGCACTCCTCTGTTTGCGATTGTTTCAGAAAAACCTTGTTTTTCGTCGCTGCGGCAATGCTATAGTAATAATTCTGGTGCCTGAAAAGCAAAATCCTTATACACTTAATTTAGTAAGATAGGCTATGGATAAAAAGAGTCATTTTTAATTTTGCATCGATGTCATCTCTTTTACTATACATTAAGAGCAATTTAACTCGTACCTAACTCGGAACAAACCATGCCAAAGGCCATCACTCCAAAGAAAAAAAGACCGTCGTTTATATGCGAAAAAAGGCAAGACGTGTGCATACTCACATTTAAAAGTGCCACAACGTGATAGGCTATTTATATTTATTACCATTCCTGAGATGGAAAAAATTCTGTCCATTCAAATACATTTTAGAATTGATTTCATTCCATGGCCAATATAGCTAAACTTATATTGAATAGGCCTGAATGTCCACGACCAGAAAAGTTTCCGGAGTAAACGTATATTTTGTGTTTAATGAGTAAAATTATTCGGGCCCAGTTTACTTTATCCGCTTTTTTGTATTTTCATAAAATCGGGTGATGTTTGTCCTACGATGAATAATAGCGCCTATTTGGTAATTTAGGTTCCTTTCTGCTGCTTCAATTTCTTATTGTCAAGTGGAGGTTAAAACAAACTGACTGAGCTGTTTCACATACGGCCAACGTCCTGGCACAACAAATGGAGAATTTGGGCCTGAATCCAGCATCACAATTTTGTAACGCTTGAAACGGGCTCTTGTGGTTCAGGGTTTATTTATTTATTTTTTTTGGAAAATGCGGTAGTCAACATTGATCCGTTCACGAGCATTTGCTTTATTAAATTATTCACAAAGCCTATAGTTTGACCGGCCAAACTCACCGCGGTTTACCCAAATGCTTTACTAAAGAGATTTCGCAACCATTTTTATATTGTTAAGGCTGCTTTAAATAGGCTCTATCAAATAGCATCGGATTATTTACAGTAAAACGGACTGCTTTGAGACGAACGAATCCCGAAATAATCAGTAGCAAAGTTTGCATTTCAATTGTTCTTGTCAGACCTATCTGAACATCAAGTCGGAGTCGTAGCCATCAGCAGACCCTTCAGAGAAGTCCCAGCAGAATGTATCGATTTAAATTTCCCGCAATCGTTGAGCAGGATCAAAAAACGTACGATCTCGTTAATATTTATGTTAACTGCAACCAGCCGTAAGTAGCCTATTATATTACTTGTATCACCAAATGGGCTTAAAAACTTCAGTTACTGCACTTTTTTCTACTACTGAGACTACAAGGCCTAATACTACTGCCACTACAAATACAGTAATAACAACAACAACAACAACAACAACAACAACAACAACAATAATAATAATAATAATAATAATAATAACAATAGGCTTTTTTACTGAAGGCCAACATTTTTTTTCCGTTTTGCCCGGCATATATGTAATTTCGTGCTAGGCAAAGACTTTTTGTGGCCATTTGCATGGGGTTATTTTTTCCTTAAACGCAACAGCTCGGTGTTACGTTTAAAAGATTGCCTGAACTTACTTTGTAGCTTCTGACACTCGTTCAACTTCAAAAATGCCATACTCGCAACCCGTTTCGCTCTTTTTTACGTGGTATATTAACCGTATCATTTCTAAAAGAACAAGTGAGGACCATTGATACAATGACAAAGCAATTGTACAAAAGCGTAGTTGATTTATTGTATGAACTGAAATAATGTCCTTTAGGTGACATCACGTTTCACATTAATAAATGGTGAAATAATAAAAGTAAATGTGAAAATGATTTCAATTCTCTTTTTCTGAAGTTCTTGCCTTCTGCATGAGAGATACGCTTTCTTCCACCGTTATAAAAACATCAACGTTACAACAGATAGAGAATGCACATGAACCAACACACAAAAAATCAACAATGTTGGCTATTATTGAACCACAAAATAATTAAAAATAAGTCTCTGTTTCTTGAGTATCAGCATATTTTATGTGCCCGTACCGTTTTGTAACATGGATGTTCTTCTATGAAGCTGTCTGATACTTCTTTTATTAAAGAAGTTACATTTCTTACATGGTTGCATGAAATGGGTATTGCCATTTGCAAACATGGACAATTCTCTTTCTGATTAAACCTGAAATATCTTCTGAGGTTTGCATTACAGGCTGTGATAATTATTACAAATTGTGGCAGGCTAATAAAACGAAATCAACCCCGACCCCGTGGCTTTAAATTTTAGACAACCATTCAAGTGGCTCATAATTGAATGAATTCTTCTGAAAGACTGCTGTTCATCAAAAAGAGCGTAATAATGATTCGTAAATGACACCAGTTACGTCATCCGCAAGGAGAGAAATTCATGCAAACACTTCTGGCGTTTTCATTCTGCTGCGAAAAGAAAAAAATCCCTCATTGTCCCTTTGTTTCTCTCTATTTTTTTTTCAGAAAAATCCATTGTTTCCTATGAGGGACTCTTCTGAAATTGAAATAAAACGAGGCCAGCCTCTATTTTCAAAATCAAATAATAACGTAATAAAGTAAAACTGCGCAGAATTGTTCGCTTTGTTATACAAAGAGCCGAACGTCCCAGCTGCGTTATCCTATTCTCAGTATAATCTAGCTTTTCATATATTTTCTTATCCCCGCTTGGGTGGTGCTCTTTCCCTCCTCATCGCGTAACTCCTCTTCCCATGCCGTCTGAGTAAAAATATCAAGTCCACCTCTCCTCTTCAGGATTCAAAATTATCTTCGATTTCACAGTTTGGTTTTATAAATAGCCTATCTTTATTGATATCCTATACTTGTTTGTCCTTCATTTTTGAAAAGCACAAATAAGGTCCTCGCTTTTACATTGTACGTCTTGTTCTGTTGATCTGCCCCATCGCTGACTCTCAGTCATCGCAGACCGTTTTTCATGCGTGTCCGCATGTCACAGTCCCAGCGCAGCCGCGTGTTTTTTGGCCTTCAGTCTGAGGTCTGCAATGCTGGAGTTTTTGTTGGTGTTTTTTGCGGCAGCTGCTGCGGCCACAACCGAGGCTGCGGAGGCGGATTCAGCCGCGAGAGTAGCCAAGGGCAACCCAAATGGCGGCGCTGGGAACATCATGTAAGGTGCGTGAGCAGCCAGGTGAGAGTGCAAGTGATGGTGCGCGTGGGCCACGGCGCTATCCAACTGCAGTTGCGCCTGGACCTGAAAGGAGAAGGGCGGCACGTTGCAATGACTATCCTACAGACGCACGAATAGGGAGAGAGGGGAGAAAGACATTAACTTTTTGAGGGCTTTCTATAATATTTACTTTTGTAGCACTTACGGTGACAATGCACCCACCCACACAACTTGGCCCTCAGTCGGCCTAAACCCAACATTCTAGGCTTTTTAAAGAAAAAGAAATCGTTTTTGTCAACTTGTCATTGGAGAACGGGCACAAATATGAGCTGTTTAGCATTCATTGTAAATGAAACGTTGAACAAATAATTTGTTAATGGTGATACAAAATTGAATCATTAATACATTTGCCTGTTTTCGTGCAGTAGGCCTACATGCCGTGTGGGTGGCGACCAGCAGAGCTCACGAGTCATTGAAAGGAAATTTTAGTCAAGCCACTGTGCCAATCGGTAGAAACTACTGCCAATACACCGCGCGGGGATTCCCATTGCCAAAGACCACGCGCATCAAAGCTACTTGCCTGTTGGAATGGCATGCGCAGGGCACCTACGTTGACATATGGCGCCACACGACACGCTTCAAACTGACTTGCAGCTCCGATGAGCACCCCTGAGAAAAAAAGGAAGAAATAAATGTTTAAAACTTGTATGAAAATAACTGAGGCAAATATGGACTACATACCCGAGCTGCGAAATTACATTGTCTTCGGCCATAATGTGCATTAATAAATTATGTTTACAAGTCAGGAATGCTCATGAACATTAGAATGATGGATTATAATTTGATTGAAATGATGATTAATTCTTGTCTGCAGGACGCCTTCAGTCGGTGTCCAGTCGGTGTGTTGGTGTTTCTTCAATGAGCATTCAAATAATAAATACTTCACGTGGCCACATTTGTAATAGTGATTGCGTGATTACTGTATACCTCATTAGATTTCATCGTAAGAAGTCAAATCAAAGCTTGTTATGTCTTCCTATGTGCGCGCGCGCGCGCGCGCGTGTGCGCGCGCGTGTGCGCGCGCCCGGGCGTGTGTTTGTCCGTCCGTGTGTGTGGGTGGGAGAGGAGGCTTGCGGTTTCCGTTGCCCATTGTCGCTCTAATTCCTCATGTAAATCTATCTATTTATCTACAGTAGATAGCTCTGAGATTCACAAATGAAGCATGTACCTTTGTGCAACTGATTCTCCTGCTTTCTACATTTCGCCCTCCGGTTCTGAAACCAAACCTGCAGGGAGAAAAATTAATTAGCGCCCATGATTGGCAGGTTCTTGTGAGGGCACATGTAATTCCTCGCAAAATGACAACAACCGCAGAAAACAATATCCCATAAGGCCACTGAAATATTAATGCTGCTTAACCTATGATTATAATCATCAGATTTACATCATGAGAGGAAAAAACAAAAGTGACTACAAACAACGCCACAAAAAAGTGGTAAAACAAAATTTGTAAATCAATAAATAAGAATTCAGAAAGAAAGCACGTTTGATCGTAATTCGCTGCCGAAATTGGACCATAATAAATTATCTTCTCAGTCCTGGTTTCATCTTTCGATAGATTAGCGTCCCAGAAGGACAAAATTGACTCTCTGATATTGAATACCAGCATGTGATTACGGCTTTAGACATCTGAGCAACGCGATCCGAGCTGAGCACGCTCATTAGTGGCTGGTAAAATTAATTACCTTTATCTGCAAGAAAAATTTATGTCACTGGACCATGTAATTCCGTACAGTTTTATTTCAATTTCCGCCATGACATATCCAGTGCAAAGATTTTTCAAGTTCGCTATTTCACTCTATCACTTGATCTTTAAAAATCTAAATTTTCGGGCATCAGGGACGGGTGATTAAACGTCATTACTATGATAATCTGAGTTTAATCCCCTCACAAAGCGGGAAAATATTAACTCCCCTGAAAATGGGTTTTATTTTTCCATAAACACATTTTTTCTCGATACAGAGTTAATTAAATTCTTACAAGGATAATAATTAAAGTGTTAACCAAAAACGTTACCATAAATATCTCATTTAAGGGATTTATTCCCATACACTGAGCATCATCCGTAACCACGTAAATACAACGCATTGCTAAAATAAACATAACAACCCTCTGTGCTATTCTGTAAACTAATTTTACGTTTTGATCATTCTTAGTGTGTGTGGCATATCAGTATTCCGCGAGCGACGCTTCATCTGCAATGTAGTCTCTTTTATTATTGAAAACTGACGGAACATTAGATCTGTATTTGGGTAAAATGATGCATAATGTATGTAAATCCTTAAGCAATGATCTGTGCACTGCCTAGCTCGGAACACAATGCGCTTTGGTGCAAATCCAGCTATAGCACTGGGAGAAAGGCTGTTTCAACTTTTTTACGGGACGTTTTCTGTGCGCTTTATAATTTTATTAAAGGATCAAAAATATTCAATGCCCTTGTGAAAAATAAAAAAACGTTTCTCTTAGTGTTGCGACCGACGGGATGAAAGTCTGCAGATGAAATAAGATATTATGGGGTTTGATATATCAGAGCAGAACTTGCGTCTATGTTCATTTTCTTTGTTCGGCTCGCCTGGTCTTCTCTCATTACACATAGTTTGTACCCCTCGTGTAGGCTGTTATGATGTTTCTGTGCAGATGGCCCGGCCATCCAAAAGAAGAGAAAAGGAGTTGCAGACGCAGCTAGAGAGACAAGCGTGTACCAATTAACAGAGAGGAACACGTTTTTTCTATTTAATGTTTATCTTATTGTAAACGACAGAGCTGCTTTTAGATTGTGGAGAGCAAAATATAAACATGGAAATGATTATGTCAGTTCTTCCGTGTTTAACTGTAACTTGTTACATTTATCTTGCATTGAATTAACTTCCATACAAACTGGCTTGCCGTTTGGGGTGCCTATCCGCACATTAATTGAACGACACAATCTCTCTCTCTCTCTCTCCTTCTCGAACGAGGTCGCCCACTGCGTAAAAATACTTCCAAAAAGATGTCTGAGCGCCGATGATTTGCCTTTAATTTGATATTCAGGCCTGCATCAAAATTCAAACTTTGTCTAACTGGACACACATTTTGCAGTCTGTTTGCACAAAATAAGAAAGCCCGTGTATCAAAATAAGCTGCAGTAATCACAACAGAATGAAGAACAAACCCAACAAACACATATAAAGCGGCTTACTTGAACGCGCGCTTCAGACAGTCCGAGCCTTTGGCTCAGCTCCTCGCGCATGAACGCATCGGGGTAATGGGTTTCATCGAACAGCCGCTCCAGCTCATTCAGTTGCTCAAGAGTAAAGTTAGTCCGACTTCTTCTCTGCTTGATTTTAGTTTGTGTCTCGTCCTCCATTGGTTTGGAATCTTCTTTTCGTTCTTTCATATCCGTGTTACCTTAGAGGAAGAGAAAATGATCAGCCAAAGAACAGCGGTACAGGCCTCAAATGTACACATGCCTGTGAACGGAGGGATATATTGTAGCTTCGAGCTCTCAAACCAGTTCAAGGATTTGCTGTAGCATCGCACCGATATCAAGCTCAGATATTTTGTGGTCTTATACAAGGAGGGTTTAAATAATTAACTGCTTATAAATATGCATACAGGAGCCTACTATTGGATGTCCAAGCCCAGAGTATGATCACTCGGATTTAGCATCGGGTGAAGATGAATTCCAACCGTAACGTCAATTTGTGCAATAACAACGACAGACTGTGACAAAACTGATTTTTACTTTAAACGAATCATGTCTGCAAACATGACGGTGCCGAGAAGAATTTTAATGTGAAAGCGTAGCCAGATCAGGAATATTGCTATAATGATCGAGATCCCCAATTTATTTTTAGTGAGTCTCCGCTAGAAAAATCTTTTCTCAACAATTATTGTGTTCCTCTGACAAAACTAAGAATGTTATTTTAATTTAGTTTCAATTTTCTTATTTACACCTCGGTATTATAGTGCAGGCCTATTTCAATTTCTTTTGATAATATAGGTTATAATGAAAATATAATGATTTTCATTACATTCTTATGCATTATTATTATTATTATTATCACCTCGACTACTACTATTTCTACCATTACTACTACTACTTGCCACCGGCTTTCAAATTGAAATAACGGCAATACATATTAATGTATTTCTCACTGTTGCATATTACAGGCAGATTATTGTTTTTTTTTTTTTTGAAGTTCATGAAAATCATTTAATCGCACCGACATTTCGCGCAATTTCCGTTTCGTTCGTAATCATTTTATGGGCATTACTGAGTACAGTATTCGAGCATTCAAATAACGCATTGGTGATGCCAGGGAAACATTCATATTGAGCTATTTTCCAATAAAGGCGCGGAAACATGTATACCCTCTGCTGTCTCGGCCGGCCTAATGCAAAGCTTACAACCTGAACATTAATGCCTAATAGCTATATAAACAGGTGCATGCGATATTGCCCATCTTAAATCAAACGCCACTTAAAACTACTTCCTCATAATGCGGGCTGCTGAATGTCTGCAACTGAATGCTTGGCGGTTAAAGTTGTAGCTACATTATAGCTGAGCCGAAATTGGTCAATAACCACTCTGTTTAAGTACACCCATCACCGCATGCGAAATGATGAATTCCAAATAATGCAACGAATACTGATTTCAAATAGGCTGTGCTATAACTGTCAAATGCTGCTTAATGGCTTAAATTGCATAAGAAAACAATGTTATAGTTTATCCAGCATGACATTAAAGTTGACAAAATCAGACACGGCTTTTTAAGCAGGCCTGTCATGGAATAAGTGAGGGGCACGTCCTGATACGCGATTCAGAGCGTGAGGAATCCTAGGCTGATGACATTTTTGTTTTAGGAGGATGCATCCGATCTTTACTCTTGACAACTCTGAAATCCGCACAGTAACGTTCACAGAATAACATCAGAATATAAAAAGCGAGTTACCATCCATGAGTTTCGGGCTGCTCGCATCCCTGATTCGCTCTGGTCCGAGCATGTCCGGTTCTCTACCCGGAGATCGTGCGCCTCCTCGGGCAATTGCGTTCAGCTCCTCGCGACTCTGTTCAGCAGAAAGCGGTTCCCTGCCCCTTGCCGATCCGGTCTCCAGAACCTCCCTATACGTGATAACTTCCTTCTTTTCCTTGACTTTCTGATCAAAAGACTTGGACACAAAAGCCGTAAGTTCTTCCATCACTGCTCCCAAAAAAAAAAGAAATCTTCCCTTCTCGTTCTCACCCTCTTTTTCTCAGTTCCACAACAGCCTACGATAAGACATCAAGAGTGTTTCTTTTCCGCGACCTAAATACGAGGTGATGTTGTTGCCAACTCTGGATCTCGAGCAAAGCTAAATGCATAAGATCTTAGCCAATTCTTCTTGCTGCGGAGTTCAGACCTGCTGGTGATCCGCTATTGAAGTCACACTATTTATACTTTGCAATGCCTGCCCCTTGATCCGTGCAAATTACCTCCCCTCAGGAAGCCAGGACGAGCCCCCGTTCCTTCTCCGTGCACTGACAGAGCGGAAAAAAACATTATCAACCCTTCAAATTTCAGATCATTCTTACGAGGCTGCTATTGGCCATTAATCCAAGATTGACAAGAAGGATTAATTAATTTAATTAAGCGTAGATTCGCTGCTATTGTCCTGAGTTAGTTTTTTAAACATCAGGGAGATGGGCTGGATCTCTGCAGGGGTGTGGCTAAAACTGAAAATGACAAGCTTGTGCAGAAAGGAACGCATGGTAAAGGAGCTTCCTCAAAATCTCTCTGATCAGGAAAAAAGCGACAACGACAGTGGTGCAGGAAAGGTAAAGCGCGGAGCAGCAGGAACGCGGAACAGGCAGAATAAACGCAGGACTACACGTTATAGACAAAGAGTTTCTGTGACAATAAAAAAGACCAGAATAATAGTTAATAGATACTCAACAGATAAAGGAAATTCACGCGCTATTTAAAATTGCCTGCACTAAAAAATACTCAGCTGAGTGGTTTGCAAATTATCCTACTTGCAGCCTAAATTTAGGCTATCAGGTATTACATCTTTCTCATTTTTATTCATAAGCAGCAAAAAACGTGTAGGTAGCCGTGTATAATAATAATAATAATAATAATAATAATAATAGTACTAATATTTTTATTATTATTATTATTATTATTAATAATAATAATAAAAAAGATAATAATAGGCTAATAAAAGTTACCACTCACATAATTGTATTATTATTATTGTATTAATTTCATTGTTCAAACACAAATTAAACATATTGAAAACATCGTTCTTTTCTCGTATTGGCAATTGAGAGAAATTAAAGAAAAACTGTATTATTATTATTATTATTATTATTATTATATTTTACTTATTTTTATTTTTATCCTCAGTGTTATTCCCGCAATAATTGCAATGAGGAGAATAGATCAATCAGGGCCATAGAAAACCAATAGTCATTTTATTCCGTCTTAGGTGATATTGAAACCTTTAATGTGTCTGTGTAAAAAAAAAAAAAAAAACATCAGCGTTCTGTTGAACTGCATTTTCATATAGCCTAATGAAATTTGTGTTGTTGAATACTGCCATTTAAGCAAATTGCGGGCTAAAATAATAGCTCAGGCTATTTGCAAAATAAATAAATAATGGTTCTCTTGCGATGAAGGTAGCTGAAAGTGAATGCCGTTGGGACGTGGCTATTTAGTCAGAACTATAGTGAGACCAAGTATGACAAGAAATGGGATACCCAAGACAATATGAAATAATTTGTAACTGTGATGCAAAATTAAGCAGACTTATTGATAATCTATAATAAATATTATTTCCTCACACACAGTTTCCAACAATTCATCCAATTAATTATGTATGATGTCTGTTCTTTTGAGGCTTTTAGGTTTTTGTTATTTTCACTCGAAGCTTTTTTCTCCGCGTCTCATTGCACAGATGTTTGTCTGAGTGAAATTCAACGCTGATTCAATAATTAAAACCGGAGCGCAAAAAGTGTTAATTGATATTATTATTGACCGAGTGAAACAAAAGTGAATATAGTGATACCACTCATAGTCTGCACCACAACTTTGCTTTGTAATTTTGGAAGGAAGTCCCCCCGCGAATATTTTTATTGGTTATATCTCAGATGATTTCCACTCATTACCAAACAAATTCATGGTTTAATACACAATAAATTTGCTGGAAAAAATATTGATGTGACACGTCTTTAAACATATAGGAGTGTATTTAATAGCTTATTTATTATGCTTTCTGTTGACCTACCAAGTATTGTTTTTCTATATAATACGTTATCTGGCTGCCCTTTCAATCCGCTTATGTGTTACCTACATTAACGAAAAACTGGAAAAGTGAAACTAAATTAAATTTTTCGGCTTTATTAATCCGAGTAGAAGCAGAAGAAACCAGAGGTATGGAAATTCACTTAATCCCGTCCACTTGAGATTTTTTTTAGATCTTGACTGCATTTGAAGTTTTTTTTTTTTTTTAATTCTCTTAAAACGTGAAAACAGATAGAGTGCATGTTGGCATCGGACCGTGCAGACACACACACACACACACCCACACACGCACGCGCACACCTGAGCTGAAAGTTACGCCAAAACTCGCTTTTGTACTCGGTAAGCTACTGTTTTCGTGCGCTTTGCTAGGCACAAATTTTCATAGCCTACCAAAATCTTGCATTTTAGTGATATCAATAGCTTACTTCAGCGCATATCAGGTGGTTTAATGCAAGCAGAATGCCGCTGCTATCTCAGAGAGCTAATAGCCCACGGCTGTCTCTTATTATGGCCAAAAATGATGCAACATCTCCATCAGTACAACTTTTGTATAGTTTTTAATTCTTCAGTGTTCAGCTCAAACTTGTTGAATTTCTTTGCAAAACCTTTTCACATAAATATGTTGTCCGAATATTATTTAGCCTGCATTTCATGCTGTTGATATTAAACAGTTTTATCCATATAGGTGCACTAACGTTCTCTATCAAAAATTTTCTTGAAATGGGCATTGAAAATCAACTAGTCTACTCATGAAGCTCAACTTTCCTGCTTCAGCACTTGTAAAAGGCCAAGTTCTATTCGGTCCTATGCCTGTTTAAAAATTGCAAAAGAAAATGCTTGAGACGCAACGTTAAAACTGGAGATCATCTCGCAGTGGAATCACACTAGCCGCACTTCCTTCTCCCCGACTTCTGGTGCCCTAATTGAAACCACATACACCTTCGAACTCGGCCTTCATTTTAATCTCAACTTACACCTGTAGTTTTGTGACTTCGGTTAGAACGATTGTGATGCCAATAGGCCAATGGGGAAAGTACGCTCGGTCGGCCGACGAATGTTGTAATTTCATCACTCACTCACTCAATCTCTCACTCACTCAGCCATGGAAATCCACGCGTGTAAGGCTTCGCTGTGCCGGTGCGGACCCGGCAAAGTGACTGATACCGCTTCTGCGGCAGTTCCTGCTGCAGTACTAGGTGTCTCCTTGCCATGAGGACACACACGCGCGCATACACACAAGAGCACGCGCACACAGACACACACACACACACACACACACACACCCCACACTGTATGAAAAAAAGTCTTGTCCTCATTGTGTTGCAAGTACAAGGACACGTACACGCACACGCACACACACGGGCGCGCGCGCGCAAGGTGAGAACAATACCAACAATATCAGGGGCTGTCGCAGTTGGTAATAACTCATCTTTAGCAGTGGATCCCAAATAAATGCTAATTAATTGGGAATTTAATAGAATTGAAACCATTCAGGACAAATTCGGAACGATTTTTCTATAATCTATTTTTATGTCTTCGAGTCTTGAAATCGGTGATCTCTGAGGCTGCTAGTGAGGTCTGTTCTCGTGTTAACTCCGGTCAGTGGGAAGGAGTGGGAGCAGCTCATAGGTTCGTAAGTGTATTTTCTGCTTTTTCCAGTATCTTTGTAATGGAAATTCAGGTTATAACATTGGTGATCTGCGTGGCGCTGACCAAAAATCACAAATGGCGCATTTTAACGGGACAACTTTAAGAAAGGGCCTGGTGTTAGCAAGCATGCTAATAGACTGGTTTGTCTCGCAATGCTTCGCTAATTGTAGCCATGCATTTTTAATACAAAAGGGAAGTCTGTGGCTGACTGGTGACGAAAGTAACCCAATTTAGTTAATGAAAGAGCACAGTTTTAATTCACCATGTTCCGCAGACAGGTGTTTATCGGTTATCTGTGTAGATCGTTACCATTTACTTACCGTTAGCAACGCTTCTTTGTACCTCATTCTGGCTATTTACGACTAGTTTAGGTCAAAACTCGACTCGAATATCATTGACTTTGAATGTAATCTGTCGTGCGAAAAGTTCGTTTTGCGTCCGATGTGAAAGCAGCTTAAGACGTCCGCTTGGAAAACTTCATCGTATATCAGACATGATTGTTGCCCAGCTTACTAGTCATTTGCGGGGGCTTGGCCAGTGGTTCAGTGGGAATGTAGAACGTTGCTCTGGAGCAAGACGGGAAAGAGCACTTAAGTGAAGAAAGTGAAAGTGGACGCATTCCGTCATTCACTGTACACGGGAAGCACAGTCAGCTGGCGTTTGTGTTTTGACAGTTTCCTACCCCCCCCTCTCCCATCTCTGTCCCGAGATGCTTTTCTGTATATAACGGGGCCATCGTCGATCCGCAGTGTATGGCCAACGTGATATGCTGTGGCTTTGTTTTTGAAATTTTTGTTTTATCTTTGTTTAGGAGGATATGTTAGTGTAATTTACAGTTTGAATTAATCATTTGGCTTGCTACTGTACTTGATCGGACGTGTTCTCTCTTTATGTCTTTCTCTCTCACTCAAAGGGGCCAGCACTAAAAACGGAAATGGGAAATGTAACGTTATCAGATATTCATAATAAAAATAAAGGTCTTATGTTTCTACCCTTTATTTTGGTGTAACACACATTTATGGAGTACTGCGTTATTTTTACGGTTATAAAGATCATGTGTGTGTTTCTCTTCGCAGAGAGGAAAATGGGACGCCACTCCTCAGACAGCGAGGATGAGAGTCGGAGCAGCCGGAGGAAGAAGAAGCACAGACGCCGCTCCTCTTCCTCCAGTTCATCGGGCAGCCGTATAACTAGTCGCAGTAAGCGGTCCGGTCGGCGGTCCCGGTCGCGGTCATGGTCCCGGGACAGAGACAGGAGGTGACTTCCATGGGTCTTTCCCGAAATTCTTTTACTCAAATCAATGGACGTTTCCTGCATGAAACGCATTAACCCTGGAGAATCCACGGGGTCAAATTTGACCTCACCTAATTAGCCCCTACCCTACATTAGCAGATGTCAATCTTTATGCTAAGTTAATATTTTTCTTGAGGAAAAAAATGTCTTGGGTTCTCCAGGGTTAAAATGCAGTTGTGTTACACATATGACATTGTTCCATATCTGTATTCACTGTTACATTTCCAGTGGCTGTGAATGAATGATTTGTCTCTTCAGCTATTATTTATTATTAAGTTTTGGTTTCTGCAGTGAATTCTTCACTTGTGCAAGGCTCTGACTAGCCGTTTTAACTGGAGGGGATATGCCACTGGATTTCAGTTTGGCATTTAGCTTCTGCTTTTCTCAGACTCATGACCAGTGACAAACAAGCCTTGTTCTTTAACCGTTATACTGGACTCCTGCATCCCTGATTCGACTTGCCGGCAGTTTGATCACTGACTCACCAGAGAAGCTTATGCATTTTGTCCTCATCCTTTGGCCTGCAGTTGAGGTTCTCTGCGGCCTGTTGCGAAGACAGTTTTTTTTTTGTTTTTTTTTTTACTTTAAAGATATGTCAACTATAACATATTGTGCATGTATTTGTCATGTGTTCTTGTCAAAGTTTAGAAAATATCATCTCATTGTTGTTTATGAGGGGGAAATTCAGTTTTAACACAGATCTCACTATGCTGCTCTATGGATGTTTGACACCTGAATTCATTTAGTGAAATTTTTTGGAAATCCTGTAAAATTTCCTCGTTATTTGGCACTGTGTTCATTTGTGTTTTAAGTTTACCTTCCTGTGCCTTTGTTTCAAGTGTACACCCAGCTTTAAGATGATGCCTCATTATAAAATTGTTTGGCACACAATTGGCTGAGAAGTATAGTCAGGTGATACTGTGGAGCTTTTAGGTCAGTGTTGTAATGGCTTTTGGCTAGAGGGGCTCCTTGATGGACAACAACATGGTTTAAGGTTGGTGTTCACAGGCTTGCAGCACAGAGAATATCTGTGCTGGCAGGGCTCTGTGCTGTATGAGTCTGCTGTAAAGGCTCACTGCCGTTAGACTTGTGTGCTCAAAGGGCTCTCTGCTGTTAGAACTTTATGCTCGTAGGGTTCTCTGTAATTAGAACTGAGCGTTCCAGGGGCTCTCTGCTGCTATAACTATGTGCTCTTCCGGCTTTTTGTTGTTAGGTCTGAGTGCTCTAAAGGCTCTCACTTGTTAGAATTTTTTGCTTTAATGGCTCTTTTCTGTTGGAACTTTGAGCTGTAAGGGCTTTCTGCTTTTAGAACTTTGAGCTCGAAGGGCTCGTTGCTGTTAGAACTTCGTGCTTAAAGGGTTCTCTGTGGTAAGAGGTTTCTGCTCTTAGGGCTTTCCGCTGTTGGTACTTGGTGCCCTAAGGGCTCTTTGCTGTTACTACTTTGTGCGCAAATAACCCTCCGCTCTTTGAACTTGGTGCTGGAAGGGCTTTGCAATTTTGTGCACAAAGGGCTATTTGTTGTTCGAACTTTGTGCTTTAAAGGCGCTTTTCTGTTCGAACTTTCTGCTGTAAGGGTCTCTCTGCTGTTTGTACTCTGTGCTCTTTGGGCTGTCTGCTGTTAGAACTTCATGCTCAGAGGGCTCTCTGCTGTTAGAACTTTGTGCTCGAACGGCTCTACTGCAGTAGCATTTTCCCCTATGGGACTGTTTTTAGGACCATAGCTGTCACTTTAATATATTCAGTTTGTTTAACAGTTCTGGCAGTTCTGTGCTGCTGTTGCCATCTCCTCTTCATTTATCAAGTATTTTACAAGTTGTGAAATGGTGCCCCTCTAAATTTTATGTGGTGTTTTTGTGGTGAAACACTGTATTGTGCTCCTACTGTAGACTGATTTCATTTCATTGAGGAACTTAGGAAGTCAGGCAAAGTTGGCATCCCATGGCAAAAAAAAAATAAAAAAAAAAAAATTGAAGGATTAACCAATCAGATGAGGCTATCGTCATGCCACTGCCAGAGTGTCAGGACTAGGAAGGGAGGCCAGCAGCAATCAAATCATGTAGCATGTTGTCAACGTCAGTGAAATTAAATAAGAGATCACCTTTAACGTGATATTGTTATATCATTATACCTGTCAGCAACATTAACGTTAGCTAGTGCAGTTATAGAGAATGATTATAATTTTTTTTGTTTGTTTTGGAACTGTCCGTTAACATTACTGAAACGTTCTGGTATGCTGTTTTCGCCATTTCATCAGATCTATCAATTTATTAACCAGTTTTTTTTCCCTATAGTATATCAGAAAATGCCCATTACCCACAGCTAGTAAGGCTTAAGGTCATAACGCTTTGATATGGTGATTATTTTCGAAGATACTATATTAAATTGATATTGACATTATATAATTTTTCTTGCTACATGGCAACATAATCTAAAGCATAACGTTATCCCCAACACAGTCGCATAGCCTATGTATAGTTATACAGCCCAGCCCAGCCACCAATATCTCCTTATTTAGTCTGCGAATTAACTGCTCTTTACCTTCTTTAATTCATAATTGAATTTGAACAGTGCAATATACTGGGTGCCCTGGTGACATTACATTGGCTGCCGAAGTGGCTGTGTATATCCCACCAATATAAAGGATTTGAGGTCTTGTCTCACTTGGCTTCTTCAAAAAATTTCACCATGCCACAGCAGTGCTCTGCTGTTCGAACCTTGTGGTCAATGAGCTCTGTGTTGTTAGAACACTGTCTTTGAAGGGCTCTCTACTGTTAGAACTTACTGCTTTAAGGGCTCTTTTCTGTTGGAACTTTGCACTGTAAGGGCTTTTTGCTGTGAGGATGTTGTGTTCTAAGGGCTCTGTGCTGTTTTACCAGTGTCCTTGAAGAGCTCTCTGTTGTTTGCAATGTGCTTCAAGGTCTTTTTGCTGTTAGAGCTTTGTGCTCTAATGGCCCTCTGCTGTTTTGACTTGGTGGTTTGAGGGCTCTCTGCTGTTAGAACTTCATGCTCGAAGGGCTCTCTGCTGTTAGAACTTAGAGCTCTTTGGCCTCTGTGCTGTTGGTACTTAGTGCTCTAAGGGCCTTTTTCTGTTAGAACTCTGTGCTTCAACGGCTCTCTGCTGTTGGATTTTGTGCTCTGAGGGCTTTGGAGCTGTTAGAACTTTGCGTTCCATGGGCTGTCTGCTGTTAGAAATTTGTGCTGTAAGATCTCTTCTGTAGGAACTTTGTGCATTGACAGCTCTCTAATGTGAGGCTCTGCTGTAAAACTTCATCATATGGTGGTTTTGGGTTTGTGCTGCTTGGGCACTGCGGTGTAAATGGGACGAGGCTCAGGAACCCCTGCCTTAAATTGGTTGATTTTGTTGCCATAAATAGGAGAGAATTAGAGTTGCTGGATTAGTAGGGTGGGTTCTGGTTCTTGTTAAGGATTCTAGGGTAACCTAATGTGAGAAGTTCAGAAAAATATTTTTACTTGGGGTCAAATTAGGTTTGTTCCGGGTTGTAAATAGATGAACTCTATTGTTTTGTGCTGGGTATATCAGCTGAGAGGAATGTGTTTGGTAAGGGAATTAATAATGTAAAAAGATAATGTAGCTGGATGGCATTTCAAGGCTGTTTCTCCTTCAGACACTGTGGGGCTGGTTTTGGACTGCAGGTCATTTCAGTCTCTAAGGGCTACGGGTGTGTGTGTGTGGGGGGGGGTGTTTTGGGGTGGGTTTGGTTGACCAGTGGGGTAACGGGGGTCCTGTCTCTGGACTTCGCACCATCGGAGGACAGTCACTGGGTGGGGGCTTTTATAGGTTCTGGCCTTATGGCTGGTCTCGAGCTCCTTGGAGCTATTTGCATTAGGATGCCCTGACTGAATTATTCATGCGCTTTGTGCTGGAGCCATTACGTGTGATGGGAAAGCGCAGCTACTCTGCAGACTGGGGCGGGGGGGGGGGCTGGACACACGGCAGCTTATTAATGCTGATGTCATAGTGCAAGCCTGATCTGACACCATCCTACAGGGGAATTATCTCACATTAGCCATTGCTGAGCTGTAAACCTGTGAACATCAGGGGCCCTGTTACAGCACACTTTTAAATGAAGTCTGGATGGGGGCATTTTCTGTAGGAAGTGAGAGAGGGATTGATATGCATGCTTTCCTTCCAATATGTCCTTGTATTTTAACAAGGTGTAATTCTTTTTTTGGAGAGTTTTTCTCAATTTTTTTCCCTACCATGAACACAGCCAGACTGTTTAATCGACCACAGCAACCTGCTCCCTTGACTGTGAGGTACGATGACACGTAATTCTTCTGTCCTGAACGGCACCTGGCCCTTACCTCTTTTACACAATGCAATCACCCTGCCCGTAGCCCACTGAGTATGCCGTCGGCGTCAGAGGATGGTGCGTTCGGTGTACAATTTGCACGCACAGCTACGTGCATCTGGCAAGTGAGCTGAGGCAATTTGAGACCGATGAGTCCAACAAATTTTGACTGGCTGAACCACTATTCACTCTGGCGAGGCTGTGCCAGTTGTTGCCTTGCCCACGCCGACCTCTGGCAATAGCCGGTAATGATGTGGCTTGGATTGAAACACCGAACTACAGGGCTCCCAGGTGAATGTCTTGGCCTCCAAGTGGCTCACAGCTCCTTGTATGCAAAAGGATGCTCTCAGGCTGGGTTGACTGCCTCAGCTGTTATAACACAAGCAATGTACAGTCTTACTGGATTATACAGGACCCTGAAATGCGGCATCTTTTTTCATAGTAATGAAATATGATGCAACGAGGCTGAAGGGCTTCTTGTAAACACAGGGTTTGTTCAGAGAATGTAGCTAGCTAGTAAAGCTAATGGCCAAATTATTCTTACCCAGCCAGCATAATTTTACCTCTGCAGTAGCCAGCTAGCTACAGAGCTACATTAAAAAAAAAAAACGGCTGCTCAATACCACAGTTTTCATGTAGCGCTAGAGCTAGCTAGCTGGCCACTGCTGGTGTGAAATGAAGGTATGCGCTTGTAATGTTAGTGCAGTACACTTCAGCTGAACCAAAAACACAAAACAAACATGGCTAGCAAACTATTGGTAAAATTGAGCCTTTGTCAGGGTTTGACTAAATTGCTATTAATTTTATTAAAGCTTACTGATAGAAGCAACATGCAGTCCTACTGGATTGCACAGGACCGCACAATGAGGTGGGTTTTTGCATATTAAATTAGTATGATACAACTTCACAGATTTAACCAAATTTTAATCCGCTCATCTGCTGAAGTATCTCAAGTATCACCCACTGAGGTATCGTGACTCTCACTTCCATGATGGCCATAGTAGCTTGCTATTGCTAGGAATTATGACTGCTTAATTATTAGTTGTGCATTTTAGAGAAATGTACTCGATGCCGGTAAAAATGCACTGGTTACAAATGGGTATTCTTTAGGGGAGGAGTGCACGCATGTTTTGCCCACGTAAATGGCATCAAATGGTACTTGTGCTCATTCTCTGATATCTCGGACCCCTCATCTCGCAACCAGTTTGGGCTGCTGTCCGGTATCTGTCATGTGCATGCTGTAACTAGATGTGGAGCACTTGAGCTACAGTAGTCATTCGTGGCTGCCGTGGGCCGGGTAGGTCAGCAACAGGGCTTGTTTTCCGTCTCTAACAGACAGCCGACTGATTGCTGACCAGTGACAGTGCAAATGACGCATCACCCCTTTGTGGCTGAGACCTGCCCATAACATGCCAGTGGCTCTTTCTTTTTCATGTCGTAAGCTGTGCTTTTTACTTGATGCCTTAGTGTTGTTCATTTTTTTTTTTTTTGTTTTGTTGTTGGCTTTATGTCAGCTATTGAATAAACCCAAAGGAAAAAGTCAAGCATCACCATACACATCAAAAACAATTCAATGTTCATTACGTCCGACAACGAAGTTGGGTGCGAGGTTATGTTTTCGCCTCTGTCTGTTTGTGAACAACACAACTCAAAAAGTAATGCACGGATTTGTCTGAAATTTTGTGGTGGATTGCTATTACATCAAGGATGGACCATATTGTTTTTGACTGCGATCAGTGAAACAATATGGCCGCCACGGCAGCCATCTTGAAATCGTATCACACGCGATAACTCAACTTTGCTCCCACTCATGCACATTTGGATTGGGCTGCCTTGGTGGAGGTTTGCACTCGGAGTGCCTCTCTAGTTATTACTGAAGTGCTTGGCACGTCCATGTAGTGCACGTTGGGATTACAATACCACACATTTTTCTTTATTTCCACTCCTGTCTCTCTGGAAAAGCAAAAAGAAAAATCGATTGATTCTTGAATTTGTGACAAATACAGTACATACCTCACCAATGTGTTTTTAATGACGGTAAGTATATTTGAGTTGTAGAAGTCACACAGCTCACTTGTATTCCAGCACCGAATCCCCCCCACACACATGGAGTTGTGAAGGCTAGGCTTTCTCTAACCTTGCAGAACAAAGCCAGACATTCATACGGTATGTGTTTTTGTGAGTCGGTGTGTTTACTAGCCTACATAATTCCATTCTCTTCACTGCGCGTTCAGCTCATCTGTGTCTACGGCAAGTAATGTGAACGGCATCAGTTTGGGCTGTGGAAGAATCCTCCCATTACCCAGAATTTCACATCCTGGACAGAAAATATTGATGAGCCAGACTCTCTGCACAGTCAAGCGCTACAAATGATTTTTGATTGGTTTGTAGCATTTTCGATATCTGGGTCTGTGTTATTTGTAAAGTTTTTCCTCGTCTGTCTTCTCAGGCTCCCAGTGGAGAAAGTCTGCATTTTTTAGCGCTAAGCAGATGTGAACGCCTGAAAAAAGAGATTTAATAATGAATATTACTCAAACTGTCTTCAGTCAGAGGAGCCTTCACATTTAAATTCATTCCCACAAATGATTTGAGCTGCATGGTATCAATCAGAAGGGCGTTTGAACACTGTTTACAAACAGAAGAAAGTTAGAGACTGGCAGGGGAGATGAGAAAGAGCAGCCCTGTCTGTAAAGGCCCAGCGGAGGAGGCTGGCTCTAGTGCTGCCTTTCTGTGAGACACGATCGCCTCGCTCTCCAGCGAAGTATTACATGCCAAACCACGCACTTGAAAGACAGCGCTTTTCTGCTTGGAAGGTGTGGAATTTAATTGCCAAATATTTGATATTGAAAGAAATAACTAACTATTGCCTAAAAAATGGGTTTATTAATTTATGGAATTTGGGCATTTTTTTTCTTTATTTTTACTCCTTGGAAAACGGGACTGGAGTGAGCGTAGGCAGCGCCATTTGTGCTTGCTGGCCCTACCTCCTGTTTTATGTGTGACATTTAACCCCATTCCCTGCTCTGTATGTAATACTTAACCCCATTCCCTGGTCTGAATGGGACACTTAACCCTGTTTCTTGGTCTGTATTTGACTCTTAACCCCATTCCCTGGTCCTTATGTAACACTTAACCCTGTTCCCTGGTCTGTATGTCACACTTAGCCCTGTTCCCTAGTCTGGTCGTCTGTATGTCACACTTAACCCCGTTCACTGGTCTGTATGTGACACTGAACCCAGTTCCCTCGCCTTTTTGTGACACTTGCCTCCATTCCCTGCTTTGTATATAACACTTAGCCTCATCTTTTTGCTCAAATGTGACACTTAACCCCATCCCCTGGTTGCATGAGACACTTAACTCCATTCCCTTGTCTGTACGTGACACTTTACCCAGTTTTCTTGTCCAAATGTGACACTTAACCCCATTCCCTGGTCTGGTGTATCACTAAACCTCATCCCCTGGTCTGTGTGTGACCCCTAACCCCATGTCCTGGTCTGTATGTGACATTTGGGCCTGTCCCCTGGTAAGTATGCAACACTTAACCCTGTTCCCTGGTTTGTATGTGGCACTTAACCCCGTTCCCTGGTCTGTTAGTGACACTTACCTCCATGCCCTGGTCTGTATATGACACTTAACCCTGCTCCCTGGTCTGTTTGTAACTGTTAACCCTGTTCCCTGGTCTCTTTGTGACACTTAACACTATTTCCTGGTCTGTATGTGACACTTGACCTCGTTCCCTGATCCGTGTTTGACACTTAAACTCGTTCCCTGGTCTGTTTGTGACACTTAACTCCATCCCATGGTCTGTATGTGACACTTAACCTCGTTCCCTGATCCGTGTTTGACACTTAAACTCGTTCCCTGGTCTGTTTGTGACACTTTACTCCATCCCCTGGTCTGTATGTGACACTTAACCTCGTTCCCTGATCCGTGTTTGACACTTAAACTCGTTCCCCGGTCTGTTAGTGACACTTTACTCCATCCCCTGGTCTGTATGTGACACTTAACCTCGTTCCCTGATCCATGTTTGACACTTAAACTCTTTCCCTGGTCTGTTTTTGACACTTAACTCCATTACCTATTCTGTTAGTGACGCTTAACTCCATCCCCTGGTCTGTATATGACACTTAACCCTGTTCCGTTTGTAACTGTTAAACCTGTTCCCTGGTCTCTTAGTGACACTTAACGCTATTTCCTGGTCTGTTTGTGTCACTGAACCCCGCTCCCTGGTGTGTGTGTGTCACTGAACCCCACTCCCTGGTCTGTATGTGTCACTGAACCCCACTCCCTGGTCTGTATGTGTCACTGAACCCCGCTCCCTGGTCTGTATGTGTCACTGAACCCCGCTCCCTGGTCTGTATGTGTCACTGAACCCCGCTCCCTGCTCTCTGAGTGACTCTGAACCCTGCTCCCTGGTCTGTATGTGACTCTGAACCCCGCTCCCTGCTCTGTGAGTGACACTGAACCCCACTCCCTGGTCTGTATGTGTCTCTGAACCCCGCTCCCTGGTCTGTATGTGTCACTGAACCCCGCTCCCTGGTCTGTATGTGTCACTGAACCCCGCTCCCTGCTCTCTGAGTGACTCTGAACCCCGCTCCCTGCTCTGTGAGTGACACTGAACCCCACTCCCTGGTCTGTATGTGTCACTGAACCCCGCTCCCTGGTCTGTATGTGACTCTGAACCCCGCTCCCTGTTCTGTGTGCATTGTAGACGCAGAAGGAGGTCCAGTAGCAGCTCCTCCTATGAGTCGTCGCGGAGGAAGAGGAGCAGTCGAACCCCGGAGAAGAGCAAGCACCGCTCCCACAGGTCCCGCTCCCGAAACAGGAGGTATGTTCGGCCTCACAGTGAATACATGCACGTGTCATAACTGCACACATTGAAGAACAGGGGATTGGCTTATTTCGATACAACATTGCAGGTGTTGATTAAGCATTATTAGAAATTAAAATTACGTATTTATTCAGGGACAAGCGATAGAATACATTCAGGGGACAGATTTCCACTGTGGCAACTGCAATATCAAGGTTACCTGGTGGGGAGCAGGTGTGATTATTTGGGTGCAAGTAGGTTACTGGGTGTGTTTATGGGAGTAAAGTTGGGTAGGAGCAGCTCTATGAATGAAGGTGGGGACTCTTATGTACCGGTGTGGGTGACAATGGGCCAATAGGTGTTTATGCGAGTAAAGGTGGGGTAATCAGGGCAGTTTTGTTAATGCAGGGCACGTAACAGGTGTGGGTCTGTGTACGAAAGTGGAGTATAAGGCAGGAGTAGTATTTCTACGGAAACTGGTGTGGACACGGCTAAAGTTATGTCGATGAAGTTGGGTAACAGGTGTGCTAATGTCACGTTCGGCAAAGGTGGGGTAGCGTGTGCAGTTTTTTTTTTTTTTTAATTTGGCATCTCCAATCCCACCCGAATCTGGAATGCCCAATTGGGGAACTATGTACAAAGCTTGCTCGTATGCAACCCCTTGCTGCCAACTCAGGATAGTGAGACAGTTCACGGCTCTCCTCCGAAGCACGTGCCTGTCTGCCACTGATTCTTATACACTCATTGGTTGAATCTTCGCAAGTTCAGAACTAGGGCGGAGGATACCCGGACATGAACCAACCCGGAGTTTTCCTGACGAGCGCCCGTCTGGCCAATAGGAGGCGCTGGAGCAACGAACAAAGCTGTTATTGTATACTCAAATCCGGCAGTCCCTTCCCAATTTGAAACCCTGTAGCGCGATAGCCAATCGTGCGCTACTCTGAAAAAGCTGCCGACCCCTGCCGGTGGGTAAGCCGGGGCTGGAACTCACGACGTAGTGATCACCTCTGCACTGCAGAGCAGTGCCTTTACCATGTGAGCCACCCGGCAGCTCACGTGTGCAGTTTTGTGTGGGGTAACAGGTGCTTTTATGTGGGTAAAGGTTTAATTACAGTGAGCACCAGGATGCATTGAGCTGTGACACATTTTTTTTTTAATCTGATTTTTAACCCTCAGCCCTCAAGGCTGACAGGGTATTGCTATCCTTTGTGCAGTTGGGCGGGCGGGCGGGCGGGCGTGCGGGCGTGCGTCTCCAAAAACTTCGACATCGGGCTGAGGGGTATTCCGTGCATTGCGCGCTTATTTTGTATTTTTGCACTTTCAATTTGGAAGGAAACCATGTCAGTGAGGTTGAAGTATAGTGAACTATGGTGCTCACTGTATGTGGGTAAGTGTGGGGTAATAGGTGTAGATATGTGGGGTAACGTCTGTAGCCGTGTGGGTAAAGGTGGAGTGACGGGTGCAGTTGTGAGAGTGATGGCGGGGTTACAGCTGTAGCCATGCAGGTTCATATGGAGTAACGGGTGTACAAAAGTAGTTGCGTGAGTGAAGGCGGGGGTTCCTGCTATAGTCATGTGGGTAAAGGCGGAGTTGCAGGTGTAGTTATTCGAGTGAAGACTGGGTTACAGCTATAGCGATATGGGTAAAGGTGGAGTGACAGGTGTAATTGGGGTTCCAGCTTTAGCCATCTTGGTAAATATGGAGTAATGTACGTAGTTCTATGATTGAAAGTGAGGTTACAGCTATAACCATGTGGGCAAAGGTGGAGTAAGAGATGTAGTGATGTGAGTGAACGTGGGATTATAGCTATAGCCACGTAGGGTGAAGGTGGTTTAAAAAGTCTATTTGCATTAATAAAAGTGCGGTATAATCGTGTGCACTTAAAGGTGGGGTGACAGCTTGAGGTATGTGGGCTAGAGTGAACTACTGGTGTACTTGTGGGCACGGAGATGTTTTAAAGAGGTTGGGCCCTTACAGCTGTGATAACAGCAGGAACATCTCTTTTAGCTCCTGCTACTCAGGGCAGTCAGGCTCCTGCCACACCCTTCTATAGGAGGACCGCAGTGACTGGTCCACTTTGGGGTGATTATAACTCCAGAGGCTGGGCGCTGTATTCCTAACATGTGACTGACACTGCCTCTGCCCAGCTTTGGGCCAGACACACTTTTCTGCTCCCCAATATCCCCCCCCCCTCTGTATTGGCCTCTCTGTATTTTTGGGGGGTGACTGACGACTGAGATGGCAACCCCTCCGTTAAAGTGCCAATGAGAAATCTAAAAATTATCTGTGCTTGAACAAACACACGGGCGTTTAACTAGAGCAGCGCAATATGTCTCGTTGAACATTCCTACACCAGTCAGCCATGCTGTTTGTTTATCTTCCCCACCTGTGGGGTCAGGGCCTGGCGAACTTGGCGTTTAAATATAACTGGCCATTAGACCTGATTTTTAATGACGGAGGGGAAGACTTTGTTCCGGCGGCCAGCAGCAGGCGTATTGGATGTGTTTATTTATGAACAGGTTTGAGTGTGCAGCTCGGGCAATTAGCGTGTGACAGGATGTCATTAAAGACCTTCTGTTTGACTGGCCGCACTGCCTCCGCAGCTGCCTGATCCGCGGAGCTCTGGCTTATTATTCCTGCTTTATTGTCTTTGTATTAATGAAGTACAGACACGGCACCGCAGGGTCACAGGGCCGTCTGCGCACCATCGCCCCCTTCAGGGAATATCAGGCAAGAGGCCTCCTCTTTCATTCATTAATGCCATTCAAACACAATTATCCTGTCGACATTTATTGAGTTATTATTGTTGTGGCAATGTTTCATTTTCCATGTCTGGATATATAAGGAACGGGCCTGCTGCCCTTACCAGAGCACAAGGAGTCGTTCTAAACGAAGCCGATGTCATTAACATTGCAAATCCGTTCACATGAAGACCCTAAACTCTGCTATTAAATCCTTTGGAAGTGCAGAAAAGGCTGCTAATTTATGCCAGGTCCTGTTTACTTGTGTATGGCTAGAGGAAGCGGATGCATAATTTTAATCACAAAGACTGTTTTCATATCTTCATTAGACGGCCGCAGATTAAAAGAGCTAATAGAGGCTTCACGGTCTGCATCGGGGAGTGTAATTAGTGTTAGCTCCCCTTTCTTCCTATTAATGTTGTTTTGTACATCAGCAACCTCCTTTTTTTCTGCCACTCTTTCTTGTTTAGTCAAGGCCTTGATGATTAAAACAACCAAATGGCGGAGTCTGTCTCACATTAAAGCCGAGGTTTAGAGCCGCCGCTGACGTCGCCTGTGTTTGCAGATGAAGCGGTGCGATTAAGAGGGATGCCTCCCGTAATCGGCTTAAGCGCGGCCGTGTCAGGCCCACGCGAGGGAGGGGGGGGGGAGGGGGGGGTGCGGGAGGGGGCGCGCGCGGAATGCTAAACACCGAATCGGCTAATGACAACAAACTCCACAAATATCGGCTGCGAACTCCGCGCTGCAAAAACAAAACCTCATCGTGAAAACTGCAGGGGCCTGGTGTGCACCGTGGGTTTAGAGGGGTGCGCATATCAACAGTGCTCACCTGTGGGACGGAGAAGGAGGCTACTGCACGTGTGCGAAACTCGCCCTATGGCCAGTATCGATAAAAAATGCCAATAAATTGCATTGGTTGATTTTGGCTGGGTCAGAACACACAGAAGCCCGGATCAATATTCATGTGCTTCGAAAGAATGAACCTGCAATGTCTGAGCAGGTGTAGAGGTGTGTGCGTGTGTGTGTGTGTGTGTGTGTGTGTGTGTGTCTTTGTGTGGGGTTACAGGGGCACCTTTCTTAGTTTGCTAAGTGGAACAGGTTGCTGCGGTCCGGGGCTCTATTTGTCACTGTCTCTTTAAAAGGGTTTGGGTCGAGTTATGGAGAGCGGGCCGACTCGGGCTGATAAATCAGAGCGGGATTGAGTGGACAGCGGCGGGTGATTGATACGCTGACAGGATATGAGGCGGCGAGCGAGGAAGGGGAGCGCGCGGGGCGAGATACAGAATATGAGCGCGGGGAGAAGGGTTCGCTGCAGCGCATTATTCAGCAGAATGAGAATAATAACCGCTGCATGGAAATATTGAAGCAGAGAAGATTAGGACAGTTTGGCTTTGAATATTACCTTCTGAATTCCCCTCGTGTAAAAAAACTACCAGAATATGTGTGTGTGAGAGAGTTTGTTTTTGTCTGTCTGTGTGCACGCACATGCATGTTGTGCACTTTTATATTTCTGTTAGGTTCAGAAATTCTGTTTTTCACTTGTTGTCACTTGTTCTTCTGCTGTTGAAATACTCTTCATCTTCATACTCCTAAGCATCATACTCTAAATCGTACCTTTTTACTCCTCAGTGTCGCATAATTCACGTGATCATCGTATTCTTTGTCACAGTTTGCTTTATCATGCTCTTAATCATATTCTGGAACATAATATTTATCATCATACTCTTCGGCAATATAGTTGTGCAGTCTTGGTCTGAATGGTAACATATACTTGGGTCTGATTTGTCTGCCAGTCATTTTTACTCTCTGTTCGGTCGCTGTAATTATACTCCGACAGATGCTATTGCTGAATGATGTGTTTGCATGTGTGCTTGTTTGCATTTGTGTCTATCTGTGTGTGTGCATGCATGTATAAATATGTGTGTGTGTGTGTGTGTGTGTGTGTGTGTGTGTGCAGTTTGCAGCAGTGGTGCTAAATGCTAATCCAGCTCTTGACCTGAGCCGCAGCCTTCATCCACAGGTGGAGGTGCGCAGGGTGACCGTGCCGGACCGGCTCTTATGAATATTTCAGCGATGCAGCTGGATTTACGAGTCATTAAATCAACCGCCTGTCACGCGCATCAAGGGAAAACCTAATTACCATCACCCCAGGACAGGGAGAAGAATTTAGGAATGCTGCTCCTCCAATCAGATGCGCCGCAGTCGAAGGTCCAGCCCCCCCCTGGCGTGAGAGGAGGGGGCCCGTGTCGCGACAGAGCCGCACACACGCACGAGTGATGTGGTATTTATACCGCGTGTGCGGGAATGAGGCGCTGGCCGTGCGCATCTGCTCTGTCACCGCAGCGACAGCGGCGAGGTAAAGAACCTCAAGGCCTGGTATCGAAGGAGTAGAAGGAGGAGAATTGAAAATTTTGCGCCCCAGTTGAGGGAGGGGCAGGACAGATGGACGCTCCGCGAAGCCTCTCTCCGCGCGGCTGAGTCGCTCAATGCCCACAACCACTTTTCCCCACGCCACTGACACCAGACTTTAAAAAAAAGAAAAAAAAAGACCTATCTACTGTGAGTAAGGAGTATGATGTCACTGACTCGTGCTGCTTCATCAGGAATATTCATTGTCATCGCACAGACCATAATAGTCCAAACAATCTACTTCACCAAATATTGTCAATCAAACCCCTTCAGTGCGGCAGCGGTATATTGTGTAATGAATTGCTAGAGCCGAACTACACTTGATCGTCTTAAACGCGGCCTTGCACTCTGTGTGTAGCTTATGAATCACCTTGTCAGGGCTGAGCCTCTCGTCTGGCTGAAATGTCAGTGCATGTACCGCAAGATATTTTCACCTTCGACTCATTGAGTTTCGCTGGCAGATTTTTGGCAAACAGAGGTCGAGAAGAGAAAAAAGATGTCGGATGAAGCCGCAGACACTACTTTGCCACTTCAAATAATAAGGCCATGATGGGTGCCATTTTGACCAACTCACTGACTCGCAAATTGAACTTATCCCCGTAATTAGACCTTGTAGCTGCTTCTTACTTATAATGTGTGTGTGTATCTATCGTGCGTTGTATTCAGCACACGTGTAGTTTGTATCGTATGCGCGGTTTTATTGTCCGTGTATTGACTTTTCGTGTGCGTGTGCATACATCGGTGCGTGTCCGCATCGACGGCGTGCGTATTAGTGTCTTCTGAAGGCCCGCGCTTTGTTGTCGGAGGGCTTTATTCGGCGGAGAGGAGATTGAGGGAATGACACTGCCCCAGCCTTTCATCCCGCCTCGCCGGCAGCGCACTTCCTCTTTCCTGCCAAAAGGAGCCCCCCCAGTGGGGGCGGGGTGTGCCCCAGCCTCCTCTTTCCCAGAGTTCCCTCCTCTGCTGCACCGCTCCGCTCTCGAGCCGGCCGGCCGCTCCGCCTGTCAAAGGGTTATCTCTCCCCACACCGCACACATTCATTATTAACCGCAGAGAACATAAATAAATTACGCCGGCATAATGACCCTTTCATCCTCTGAAAGACATTCCTGTCTGTTGACTAATATTTTTATTTAAAGCTGATATGCCCCCTCCCGAGTGGTGCTGTTGCTGGATCTGAAGGCGTGTAAACGGTCTTGGCTGCCTGTGACGTGAGCCACGTTTTGTCATTTTAATTGAATTTGTTTCCCTTCATTGATGTCGCTTTTCGATTTATGCGTGTATTTTTTGCCCTTGTTATGCACCCTCAAAACCTTGCAGCTTTAAACAGTTTTGGGATTGAAATGGCTTTGTGTGATTTGTATTCGTCTGGCCTTGTTGTAGATATGAGTTCCAGGGCCTGAAACTGGGAGACCATTGTAGCCTTGTTCAGGGTCCTCTGCTGCAGCTTCTACAGTGGTTAGCCGCAGTTGTTTGGAACAAAGACTGACTAAAGTGGAAACTTTTGTAGAGTAACGTGGATAATAACCAGGAAGTCATCCTTGTTTCACTCTCTTTGTAGAGTTTAAGCCTCAGTGTGGCTGCACAGTGTAACTGGTCAAGGGCAGCATTTGCATTCTGTAAATGCAGGACTGACTGCAGTCATAGGTCATTACCCATCAGTCCTGGCTACACTGTAAATATTAGGTAGGGTCACTCACGCTGACCTCTGACCTCTGACTGTGGGAGAGATCTGTTGGATTTCCCGCCTCCGTCCGTTAGGCTGGCAAATGCCAGCTAGAAAACAAACTCCAACTTGGGCATTTAAATCAAAGCATTTCATTTGTTTTTTCAAGCCTTTTTAAAGTTTTTTTTTTTTTTTTGTCTCTGAAAGAGCAGGAGCCGGACATTCACACACTGGGGAGCTCCAAATATTCCTCTATAAAACAATTTTATTTTTTCACATTGAAAGTTGCATTTTGGTTGGGGGAAAGTGATTTTTTTTTTTTCTTTCTTGCCCGGGTGTTGGAAAATGAATATAAAATTAGTCTCTCCTTCCTACTTTCTCCCCATTTAAGCTTCTTGAAGTTGTTCCAAATTGGGTTTTAAATGCCAATTAGGAGGTTGAATGTGAGGAAATAAAAGCACATGCAACCAAAATGGCCTCTCCTCCTGGCCGGGGAGGCTTCAGAGAGCGGCGATGAACCCTGGCTCCGAGCGAAGCTTTGAGAGAAATCTCTCGCCTAATGAACACATTAATTAGAACCATAACTATTTATAAGATGATAATTAGAAACGAAGCGCGGTAAACTGGGCTTTTCCTGCAATTAATGGAGGATTAATTACTGGAGGTAATGAAGTGTTTTTTTTTTTTTTTAACGCATTAAGGTGAAGTACAGAGATGTGCTGGAGCTTTGTGATCAGCGGCATAATTATTTTGTGGCTGTTTGAGCACCGCGTGCACGAGCGGCTAATAACCATCATCACATCGTTATATATGCACTTAAAAAGACCTGCCGCCAAAATGACTGCCTAATTATTTCTAATTGGCAGGCCTGTGCGTTGTCATTGAGCTGTTTGTAGCCGACGGAGCGTTGATTTAACGATGCTGGGGGCGGGGCGCGGGAGAAGAAGGCACCCGAGGCCCCACACGGCCGTCCCCCGCCAGCAGCCGATCGCGCGGGTCACCCCCCGCCTCTCGGAGGTCAGCGCCTGGAGGAACGCCAGTTTCTGCGTTTATCAGCCTTTTATTTTTACATTTATTTTACACTCATGAACACCCCCACCATTTTCCCGCTAATGGCGCCCATCATTTCTCTCACTGACTTTCGCTGACATTATTTCTCTTGCTGACCTTCATTGACACATTCCCCTCACTGACTGTAACTGACACCATGCCCCTCACTGACTGTACCTGACACCATGCCCCTCACTGACGCCTTTTTCCTTACTGACTATTCCTGACACCATTCCCCTCACTGACTTTCACTGAAACCGTTCCCCTCACTGACTCTCACCGACACTGTTCTCCTGACTGACTTCCACTGACAAAACTCCCCTCACTGACAACTTCCCTTCACTGACTTTCACGGTCACCATTCCCCCCCACTGACTTTTACTGACAAAATTCCTCTCACTGACATACACAGCCTCCTTTGTGGGTCCACTCTGTTTGTCACTTTGGGTCCCTTTCTGCTCACTGTCTCAAGTCCCTCTCCACTTGCAGTCATAGGGCCCCTCTGGCCATTTTGGGCCCCTCTCATCACCCTCAGAAGAGACGTTTAGAAGCCCCTGCAAACCACACTTATTGGAAGTGCCAGAGGGGATGTGTGTGGCCCTCACAGGAGCTGTTCTGATGTAGCCCTAAGAATAGACGTGAGGTAGGACCAGAGTGGAAGGTGTGTGTGTGTGGTGTCATTACAGGAGGCGTATGGAGTCTAAGAGCCGATGTGCGGGGCCAGAGCACAGCTGCCAGTCTCTGTATGTGAGGGATGGTCAGTCCTGTCAGCTCTTTACTCAGCATGAGGGGAAACATGGTTCTGATTTCATATGCAATATTACATTATTGTATTTTACAAAAACAGACAGCTGCACAAAGGCGTACAGTGGGGACGGTGTGCGGTATGCTACGGAGGAAATGAAACACTTGAGTTTCTCCGCTTTCTCTCTGCACACGTGGCTCTGCAGTGTTGGGGGCTGGGTGTTGGGGAGGAAACGCACTGCACTCCTCCTCCCCTGCCAGTGTGTCCAGTGTCAACACTCATCAGCTTCTTCTTCATATAAGTAATGGTGGAGGAACATTGTGGAATGTCTTTACCGTGTCATACAGTCCCATTTTTAACCATCTGGAAACATCTCTCATTTTATTTTCAGTGATTGAAATGTTATGAAATGCAGAAAACATCAGCATAATTCCATGAGTGTGATCCAGGAAATGTAATCACATGAAGAGTGGGGTTAAATTATTCCCAAACCAATTAAAAGTGACTTCCGCACTGGTCTTCCAGTGGCTGTGAGCTGAGGAGGGAAAAGTACTCGCTCATCACCAATGTCATGTGGCCACACACAAAATGCACCTGAGCATCATGAGAGAAGTCAAAGTCAAAAACATTAGTCTATTTGTTGTTTAACTTTGTGTAGATGGATTCATGGACAAAAAAAAAATTCCCCAGTATCATGAACAAAGTGTGTACAGTATATGCTAAATGTAACCATACCTTTAAATCTTTCTTCAAATTGCTTCAGTTTGCAGTTCTGTGATACTGTGGCCCCAATTACCATGCTACTTGAGCACTGCTGGGAGCTGTATTGAAACTTATGCTTTGAATGAGATTTGTACATTTATATACTAAAATTTTTGCAAGCTGTTCTTAGAAATGTGCTTCTTTGTGGAGTGAGCCAGGATGTTGTCTTCCTTTTGTTTTATCAGGACAGTGCTCGCAGCCTGGCTAGCACATTAAATTTATCACCATCTATGCGCTTTGCAGGGCTGCGTGTGTATTTTTGTGTGAGTGTGCTTGAGTGTGAGCGTTCGTTAGACTCCGATTTTTCAGTGTCTTCGTATCGCCTTAGGGTCCTCCGACTTATCCAGGAAGGGCTAATGTGGATGCAGGTTTTCATTGCAACTTAGCAGCTACAAACCAGATTCTGCTCATCAAGGTCTTCAGTCAACATTCACATTCACACTGTTCATGTATCTGAATATTTTCCCTCAATATAAAATGTGCTGCATTTTACTGTAAATTAATGCATTAGAATTTTGCTAAAATGTATCAGCAACATTTAATTTTACCATTTCATTCCATGAAATGCTATTGTTATCTCATAATTTTATAAAAAATTCTGAACGTGTCTATGTGGCCTTAATCAACTTTAGCAGAACCGTCATGCTTGTTTCAGTAAAAGCTGAGTGTCGAAGGGTTAACCGGCATAAAATGGTAGAAATAGCACCGCCATTAGCACTGCTGTGATTGTAAGGTGCAGGGTGGCATTATAGACGGTGCATTTCAGCTGGAATAAACAGCTTCCCGGAGCTCTGCTCTGCTCTGAATATTCCTGCATGGATTTCGGAGGCCTGATTAAGAGTAATGGGAGCCTCTTTGAAGCTGATCGCTGTGCTGTTAGACTGTCTCCACTCACCGGGAGCCCGGAGACTTATGGCCTGATGAAAACCCACCATTTGCAATGATCATAGGATTGATCAGTGACAAAATTTGATATGGGCTAATCTGATTTTTTCCTTTCTTTGATCTGGCAAAGCCACTGTATAGAAAAATAAAACCACAGATCCGTTTTCACTTTTTTTTTTTTCCCCCTGCGCCTTCTGCATCTCAGATCCTCAGCGTAAAAATACATTACATGTGTTTTGTTTCTAAAACTCTCTACTTATTAAAAAGATGTTGCAGATGTTTGCATGTTTGTGATGAAGTGCAGTTTCTTTGGAGTGATCTTATATGCATGTCTGTTTTGCGTCCTGCGCTCAGCCCACGTCTCCCTACAGAATTTATCATTCTCCTTATGATCCAGGTGTAAGGTTTTATAAAGCCTAACGTTCACATTTCAACAATAAAATTCTGTTGAGGAGACGTCCTCAGATCTCCCACCACTTCATAAAAGTACGTAAACGAAAAGCTGGAAAATTACACCATACCATACTGGCCTTCAAATGTGCCTAGTAATTGCAAACACATTCTACTGGAGTCCATCACAGACACACTCCACTGATGTCAGTCTGATGCAGGGTCATTATGAATCTTGTTCTATTGGACTCGTTCTGATGTGGAGTCAGTTTGATTCGGAGTCAATCTGTTGCACATTCGATTAGACTCCGTTTGAAATGAAATCTGTTTGATGTAGAGTTATTGTGAATCTCATTCTGCTGCACTCCTTTTGGAAAGTACTCGGTCTGATCCAGAGTCATTCTGAAGCTCAGTCGATCGGATCACTTCTGAAGTGGAGTCGGCTTGTTGCAAAGCTGGACTGAATGCACATTCTACTGGAGTCGGTCTGAAGCAAATTCTGCTGGAATTTTACGGAAGCAGAAATGGAACGAGAAGCTCATTCTACCGAAGTCAGTCTGGCATGGAGTCAGTATGAAAAGTTACACTTCCTTTCATTCTGTTCACCATGAAACCGATGGTTCTGAATGTTTCGGGGAGAGGCTGAAATATCCCGTGGAGAAGATTGTTCCCTCAGAATTTAAGCATGGAGGAAGGGCTTGATTGCCTCATAATCACCTGTGAGGACATTTGCACGTTAGCACTTGGTGGCTCAGTAACCTGCGGCTGACCCCGGTCAGGTCCGGCCCCTGCTCTCTCCCATCACTGACCGAGGGTTAATGGGGCCTGGAGCTGGCAGCTCCTCTCCTCACAGGCAGTGAGGGCCAGTTTAGGGTTGCAATGGCCACGGTGAGTGACAGTGCGCGTCTGCTTTAGCATCAATGCAGGGCCGTGGGGGTGAAGCCATTGTGTCTCAGCATTGTCCTGGGTTTTGCTGATCACTGAGAGACGTCGCAAGCTGCTATGTGATAGCATATTCGAGGAAGTCTGGGTCATTCTGTGTTAAGCATTAGACTGGTCTGTGTGGGTGGCAGCATCTTAGAAAGTAGTGAGGTTTCACTGTGTGTTAGCGTTAGCTTTGGTGGCGGGGTGTTAGCTTAAGCATGGATTGAGAGTGGGTTAGTGCGTGTTGGCGTTAGCCTGGGCATTGGGGTTGCTCTTGTTGCTGTCGCCAAGGCAAGGGGAGGGGTTTGTGTTGGCATTAGCCTAGGCAGTAGAGGTCACTGAGTAGCAGATGGGAGCAGAAATGGTGAATCTCTTTCTCTTTTGTCTCAGAAAGTTCGTTAGCATATGGCATATGGCTTTATGTGGATCTGAGGGGCCTTTGAAGGTTTTTGAACTTGACTAAATGACTTGCCCTTTGACCTCTGGATGGGGAAGAAGAGTGCCGATTCTCTCTGTATCAATGGGAGCTATGGACATTAGCTAGTACATTCATTCATATGCAATTCTGTTAAGATTCAGGAATCTTGATGGCAGTATGTCCTTGTAGAAGAGTCAAAAGGAGAAGTCAGTGCTGGTTTCACTGGTCCTTCTCTCGGGCCTTCATGGGCTTCCTGGTATCGTGCTACACTGGTGTGCGAAACTACTTATTTTCTTTATTTTTGTGTTAATATTCGTGTGTTTATATGTGTGTGTCTGTTAATATATGCTGATCTCTTCATGTGTATATTCATGCATGCTGATGTCCCTTTGCGTGTGCGCATCTGTGTGTGTGAGAATGTGAGCGAGCGTTCGTATTTGTTAGTGTTTGAATGCGAGTGTTCGCGCGTCTACTTGTTTGTGTGTGCGCGCTTGCGTTCTTGTGTTTGTGTGTCTGTGTGTGAGTGTGTGTGTGCGCGAACTGAAAGAGCAGATAATGCGTCTGTGTTTGGAAGGCGGAAAGCGGCTTGGGAAATGATTTCAACAGCCGTCGTAATTAGAGGAATATCATAAATTAAACTTGTGTCTGCCGTTATGTTTGAAGAGCACTCAAAAGTAATAAATTGCGGATGGTTAACATATTTGCATTACATTCAGCGGCAGTGCGGGGAAAGAACAGCTGTGTGCCGCGGATGGGGCTGTGCTTTTGGCAGCGGGAAATGTGCATTAGTCATTCAAGGTGCTGGAAAGGCTTTTCAGAAAAAGGGCTTTTAACTGTTTGTGAAGCCTCAGCTCCGTCGCGCCGCCCTCTTTGGGGGAGCTCAGCAGGAGCGCACAACTCTCTTCAATCAACTTTTTAATTTCTCTCTTCCTTCTCTAAATGTTTATCGCAGGCCTAATGAAAGCGCGGGGGCCGAGAGGGGGCACTTTCCTGCACCCCTCGCATGGGTGGCGAACTCGCGCCCCTGTATTTTGGTTTGTATTTGTGTTGCGCTGCAGAATCAAATATGTTCTCTGATGCTCACTTTGAGCGAAAAGGACCTCCTGTAGTAATGAAAGCCGTTATATTGTGGTTCAGTTGTGGTAAAATGATTTTTCCAGCGTTGTGGCAGAGGTTCTGTCCTTTGCACTGGACACCTGATTTTGTTCCTGCATTGCTATGCTGCTCAACTCCACGTCACATCAGTCTTTAGGATGTTACTGTGATTGGAATCGGTTGATTAACAGCAGGTTGTATTTGCTTCTGAATCGGTAATGTGCCAATTGCCTGCACAATTCCTGTTCAGGTCATGAGTGGCCCTGCAGCTCTGCCTGGTGAAAATGAATGTGTTGCCCGGTCCAGTGAAAATTACCCCACTGCTCAGTCCAGTGATACTGTGCAGTTGGGCCCTGTGAAAATAGCTGTGCAGCTTCCTATAGTGAAAATAACACTACAGATCAGCCCAGTGAAAATGACACTGCAGCTCTGTCCAGTGAGAAGAAACTGTAGCTCACCTCAGTGAAAATAACACTGCGGATTTTTTCAGTGAAAATAACCTGCCAGCTTGGTCCACTGAAAATAACTCTGCAGTTCACCCCAGTGAAAATATCGCTGCAGATTTTTTCAGTGAAAATTGCCCTGCAGCTCTATCCAGCGAAAAATAACACTGTACCTAATCCCAGTAACATAACTCTGCAGCTCTGTCCAGTGAAAATAACTCTGCAGCTCTGTCGAGTGAAAATAACTCTGCAGCTCTGTTCAGTGAGAAGAAAGTGTTGCTCACCTCAGTGAAAATAGGCCTGGAGTTCACTTCAGTGAAAATAACACTGCAACTCTGTCTCATGGAAATTACTCTGCAGCTCTGTCCAGTGAAAATTACCCAGCAGGTCTGTCCGTTGAAAATAACTGTTGCTCAGTCCAGTGAAAATAACCCAGCTCTGGTCTGTATTCCCAGTGGGCTGCAAACTGCGGCCATGGGCTATGTGTTGCAAATTGTGGTCAGTCACTCACAAACTAATGTATATTTAGCGGGATGCATGCTTGTTTTTTGGACTAGTCTGGATATATAATTTTGTGTGTGTGTGTGTGTGTGTGTGTGTGTGTGTGTGTGTGTGTGTGTGTGTGTGTGTGTGTGTGTGTGTGTGTGTGTGGGGCCACAGAGGCAGGCAAGGCCACAGGGTGTTCAGCGTCATGTATATAATGATATGGGCTGAATTCCTGTAGAGGCCTGCGCCTGTTACCAGTACTAGTGCTATCATGTGGTTGCCATTAATGTCCAATTTTCAATAAAAAAGCCGTTTAGCAGAAATATAATATAGAGAGATAAGAGTGATACAGCGACTTCACGCTCGGCCCAGTAATTACCCAAATGGGCTGTGGTTGGGGATCATATGCAGCCGCGCGGCGGGGGTCAGGTCCGATAAGCCCCCGCCTACCTCACACACACACATACACACACACACACTGGTAATTACTTTATTGATAATACCCTGAGAAAATTGCCTCAGCCAATAGCAGCAGGGAGATTGAATGGATGGGCTGGGGAGGAAGCAGGCTGTAATAGGAATGAGAATGTGTGGGCCATCGGGGGAAACGTCTCCTAAAGAGATAATAACAAAACAAAATCTAAAATGGAGAACGCAGGGCAGGGGGGGGGGGAGCAGTCTGAGGCTGCAGTTTATCTCGGCGTTTCGCATTAACACATTTACCCTCGCCTTAAATTAGCTAATAATTCTCCAAGGGGAAGGGCTCGGAAGCGAAATTGACATTTAGCAGCATCGCCTCACTCTATTAGCTGGAGTAAATTTAATTTTGCGCGGTCCAGAAGTGTGCTGCTGTCGTGTTTATTAGGGCCTGCTTGCCACTAGACACACTGCCTCCCAAAATAAGCCTCCTCTCCACTGTTTTTAACCAGTGCCTCCCTGTCTGTCGAAAAAAATAAAATGAATTAAAAAGGAGGGAGGTGGACGGTGCCAAGTCTCACGCGTTTGGGTGCGCGCACACACTAGCTGACAGGCAGACTTGTTACACAAGTGCTCGCGCAGTCTTGTACGCCGACACACGCACACACTTGCACAATCATGCAGCCTTTGCTACTACAAAGCTGGCAGGGCGATGGTGTGTGTGGGTGGAGGCGGCTCCATGAGAACATAAACATGAAGGCCGGTGTGCATTTCTCCTCGCCGGGCTTTTGAACCTGGCGCAGCCTCGCAGCGCTCTAACCGCAGTCATTTCTGTGCAGATTCCTGATGTAACACAATAATGCAGCGTTAATTCAGACAGGGCCCCGCGAACCACAGCTGCTGGCTCTGCACAGTGTGTGTGTGTGTGTGCGTGCGTGTGTGTGTTTGTGCGCCTGTGACAATAACGTCTTCTTCTGTCCGTGAGTAATAATGTTGTGGTAAAATGAGGGGAACATCGCTCTTCCCCTCTCTCTCGTCCCCTTTATCCCTCTTTCTCTCTCTTTTCTTATCTCTCTCATGTTCCTTCTCTCCCACTCGATCTCTCTTTCTCTCTGTCTGTCTTTCTCTCAGCCCCTCTCTCTCTCTCTCCCCTCTATCTCTCTTTCTCTCTTTCTCTCTCAGCCTCTCCCTCCATCTCTCTCAGCTGTCTCCTGCCCCCCAGCTGAAGTGTGGAACTGCCCCTTGACCCCCCCCCCCCCCCACACAGGGGCAGTGACGCCCTCAGTTTGGGCACAACAGCCCCCCCCACCTCCACTGAAACAGCATCTCTGCTTCATAAACTGCCTCTGCCTGTTTTTCTCTCAGCCCCTCTCTCTCTCTCTCCCCTCTATCTCTCTTTCTCTCTCAGCCTCTCCCTCCATCTCTCTCAGCTGTCTCCTGCCCCCCAACTGAAGTGTGGAACTGCCCCTTGACCCCCCCCCCCCCCCCCACACAGGGGCAGTTTGGGCACAACAGCCCCCCCCACCTCACACTGAAACAGCATCTCTGCTTCATAAACTGCCTCTGCATGTTTTTCTCTCTGCCTCTCTCCTGCTCACCCTCTCTCTTTCTCTCTCTCACTCAGATTTGCCCTCTTCCTCTCTCACTCTTTCCCCAGTGTTGCCCTCTCGCCCTCTCTGTATCCCCCCTCTGTGTCACAGGGCTCAGAGGGGGATACAGAGAGGGCGAGAGCGGCAACACTGGGGAAAGAGTGAGAGAGAAGAGGGCAAATCTGAGTGAGAGAGAGAAAGAGAGAGGGTGAGGAGAGAGGCAGCAGAGAAAAACATGCAGAGCAGTTTATGAAGCAGAGATGCTGTTTCAGTGTGAGGTGGGGGGGGCTGTTGTGCCCAAACTGCCCCTGTGTGGGGGCGGGGGAGGGGGGGGAGGGTCGTTGTTGTTGCGGTGGTTTCATCGCTGAAGTCCTCAGAGGATGCAGCACTTGCAGAACATTCCGGGAGCAAGTCTAGGGCTAATCAGAACCTGTGTAAATGTTATTAGCGTTGCAGCCTGGCCTCTGGGAGGAACCCGGAGGAGTGGGAGGGCTCGTTCACCGCTGGCTCGGAGTATGATTGGTGCATCTGAGTGTTTGGCGCTCAAATGTAACATCTGATTGGCGATTTTAGTTTTAGTCCCTTGTGTAATTGGATTTTTCTTTTTTCTGCGCTTGGGGGATGGGGGATGGGGGATGGGGGGGGGGGGGTTGTGGGGGTCACAACCTGCTGAGGTCAAAGGTGACACTTCAAAAAGCCAGGATCCAGTTGCAGTTGACCGGAGAAAAAGGTTGTTGGGTCAAATCAGCTTAATTTGAAGCTCTTTTCCCCTGATTGAAATGAGAATGTGGCGTTGTAAAAACACGTCTGTGTCAAGATGCAGGGTAATTGAAATGATATCGTCACACCAATGCAAAAATGTTTTCTGGGTGACTGATAGGCAGTGCCATCCTGCAAGATGGCGACTGCAGCAGTAAAAGATGTGAGCAGGTGGATTTTCTCGTGCTAGGCGAGCTGTGGTGCTGACTGCTGTTTTAACGGACCCTCTGGGACAGTTGGGATGTCTGCACTTTGACCACCATTTACTCAAGCTGATGATTCTTCAGTAAAAAAAAAAGACCTTTTTAAAACGGTGCGGCTGAAGTGAGCTGATGTGGATATTGCTGCCTTATGTGGTCGTATCGCGCTGTCTCCCTTGGCGTATGAGGTCAGAGAATCCTGCTGTCTACTCGCAGTACAGTGGTGATGGAGGAAAATATGCCAGGATCGCTCAGACGCACCCAGAAAAACTGAATTATTCTCCACACTGCGATTTCATTTAGAACTGAAGTACATTTTCGCATTAGAGAAATCACTGAAAAGCGTATGCTCTCTGGGCGCAAATAATTTTGCATAGATTTAAAACCACAGTAGAGAAAGCAATAAATATCTGACAAAAGATAAATTGTTTTGCCTTTCCCTTTTTTGCATGTAAATAATGCAAAAAACATTTTAAAATTATGAGATATTTTCAGAAATTGCGCTCTGTTTTTGATTGGAGGTAGTTGTCTCTCTGTCGCCACTGTTTTTTCTGACCACCCTCTCTCTGTGTGGATTGATAGGTGGGTGAGTGAATGAAGGGATAGATGGTGTTGGTAGGGGGCTGGCGTAGAGTTGCAGCTGTATCTGTGTGTCAGGTGGTGCGGGACAGAAGAACATGTCAGCTGGGCCTGTGCATCCTGGTGAGAGATATGAGGACAGTGTCATGCAGTGACTGGGTCTAAGTGGAGCAGAGGAATGACACTGGATCTGTGTAACTGTATTTGGAGGAACCAGCATTGCTGAGTGGCTCAGTAAATCAGGCCACTGATGGGGCCCGACTGTTGAAATCAATAGCTCATAGATGCTGACATCTTGGGTCACTTCTGCTGGTCGTGTCCTCGCCTGGCCCTGTGCGCATTCCCATAGGGGTCCCTGTTCCCCCAGAGCGGCTGGAGGGAAGCACTTTAGCTGTCCGGCAGTCCCAGGGTATTGTTTTCTTAATATTAATCAGAATTATGGATGCTTCTTGTAAGATTGTGAGGGTTTTTTTCTGCTGTGTAAAATGGCCAACCTCCTCCCTCCTGTCTCCTGCAGGTCTCGCTCGCGGCACCGGCGGTCTCGCAGCCACAGCAGCGGGGGGTCCCGCAGCCGCAAACGCAGTCGCAGCAGGAGCCGCAGCCACCGCGGCCGCCGCAAGGGCCGGAGCCGAGACCGCGAGAAGGGCCGCAGCCGAGAGAGGGAGAAGGCGCGGAGCCGGGAGAGAGAGAAGGGCCGGGATCGGGACCGCGATAAAGAGCGGGACAGGGACAAGGCGAAAGATAGGGAGCCGCGAGCGACAGGGTACGAGTGACCGAAGACTCAGTCCGGGCTGTGCGTCTGTGATACTCACTCAAATGGCCCCATACAACCTACCAGCACTGTATTTGTCACAGTGACACGCATACAGTACCAGTCAAAAGTTTGCATATGTCCCCAGTTTTCTTGCAATGCATGTTAAATTAAGAAAGATCCACCCTTTATTTTGCAAAAAAAGATCTAGTTCTTAAATCCATCAAACAAACCGGTGTTTGTTGTCATACAGTACCAGCGTGGGTAAAGGTACCGCTAAAGTTAACGAGAAGTTGGGCTCCCGTTTTCGTCCACCTTTCTCTGATTGGCCTGGCGGGCGGCGGAGGATTACAACAGGTGTCGGTGTGGTCCCACTAGGCAGAACTTGGGTGGCCTGTCGATAGGGGGGAAGTGGTTTTTGGGTATGACTGGTGTGTAGCCTACCAGATGTTATTGCAGGCCTTGAATTTTGACAAGAATAAACTACCGCAACTGTTTAAGATACTCAAGCTTGAAATTCTGCGACCTAAAAATTGACTTCGCAAAACTACGCAATACTGTTTACCTCTTGGTATTAAATAACCATTTTGTATGAGATACAGATATGTGGGCGCTTTGCGTGGTTTAATTGTTGGAAACATTCCTGTTGACTGTTTGTAACAGCAGCAATGTATAGTGCGTTACACAGACGACCTGGTCTTACAAGCATTTTTATTCGCGATAAAAAATTTACTACTTCATCGACTGTGAAAGTTGTTAAAAGATTCCACGGATGTAAAATATATAAAGCGCTTTATCGGCAAATATTACGGCTAAAATATTATGGCAAAAATACATGAATTTGCAGACATTAACTTTCCTGGAAATATAATATATATTGCCAACTGCGCGAAAGAAAATCTTAAGCAAAAATTACTTCTGGCGTTTACAAGATACTACAAATATAATGGACGTCATGTTGTCCGACAAAAACATTTCAATATGGAACTTATTTGGATTTCCTCGCGATGGGGATTTACACTAAGGTATGTGTGAAACGTCCATCCAACATGCCTTCTCACTCACCCTACTTTTCGGTTCAGTGAGCAGGGCACGTCCACCTGACTTTCGGCTCGCACACGGCTTTATCCTTGCTGGCACTGTATTTGCGGAACATGCTCACTTTTTTTTTACAAGGGCAGTCATGTGGATATAATGCAGGTGAGCGGCTCAGAAGTTCAGAAATATGTGCCGCACTTGCGGTTTGTTCTTCATTGAACTTTTTGCCCAATAAGTCCCGAACCGGCTTGACTTCAGTTCACTTTTTGGAAAAATGGAAGGAGCTTGTTTGTCTGTTTACTTCGCAAAATATGGCCTCTTTGAGAATTCCAAATTTTGGACACTATTCAAACATGTAAATTATTATTAGTTTTTTCACTTCTGACTTCACCTCTGACAAGATTTCATTTGAGATTATAAAGAGAAGTTAAGTCATTTAAATTTTTCCAAAAGCAGAGCACTGTAAAAATAGCAAAGTGTGTCCAAACTTTTGACTGGTACTGTACATTTGCAGATACACACGCGCACACACACGCACGCACACACACACACACACACACACACACACACACACACAGTCATACTGTGGCCCCTTCCCAATTTCTTACATACTGACCAGCATCATATTATGCACGTTTGTGATGTGTAGTTGTTATCAAAGTGCATTGTGCCTCCTGACGAGATGGCAAAATGCAAAATTAGGTCTTTGACGGGTTTTAATGCCATTTCAGCCCGAAAAAAGCTAAAATCAACATTTTTGTCACTGGGGCAAAATGCAGTAACGTCTTTGTGGGTCTGTTCATGAAATCTGGGCTTTCAGAAGGTGGCAATGCAAAAGCCACCGTAAGTCAGTTGATTTACATCACCGTTAAATAACTAATGAGGGGAGAACTTGATGAGAATGAGTAGAAACACACCCTTAGAATGTTGCAAGTGCGCATCCGCCTCTGTGCTCTAGCTATGTGGCAGCATTGCCATTATTCCATCACTGAGAAGATTGACTCAAAAGTTTGGGGGTATCTGTCAAGTGCCTGACTGTCTACAGTTTGCCAGCCACGGTGCAAATTAAAGAATCAAGATCATTCAAATTAACTCAAACTACTCACCGAAGTGATGCCAAAGGGGTCGAGTGTCCGAATCCACAATCGCTAGTCGCCTAACAGCTGCAAAGGTGCCAAGTTAAACCCCCACTTGACCCCATTTTCAGTTAAGACACCACTGTAGTACTGTTCAAAAGCAAGGGTTACTCCAAACTAGAGGCAATAAATCTCAACTGAAATAATTTGGTCTTTGTCCAGTTTCATCTTCAGAAACATCAATCTGGTTGTGTTTTTTCTACCACTTACACATCATAAACATACATAATTTGTATCTGTATTATTGCGGTCAAGATGCTAATTTCCATTAGTGCCTTAATAGTATTTCCCATGAGGTGTTAGGATTGAGCATCCTCCTTCACTCCGCTATTCAGTAAGTCACGGACCTTCGCGTTTGTTGGGCTGGGTCCACTGTTACAGTCCAACCGAGTAGCAATGGTTTCCAAATTCTCAGTCAATTTAGTAGCTAGCTTGCCAGGTAGGTAGCTAAAAAACTTCATCATGATTATGGTAATGCATGCCCGCTAACTACCTAAGTAGTTTTCATAGTGGCACTTCACTAGCTCGCTAGCTACAGCGACAACTAAGCCATATTGATTTAACTAACGCACTTGGAATTCAGTTAAAGTGTGAACAGAAATTGGAAACACTTACCTAAGTAGCTCCATATTCTCAGTGAAAATAAATTCATGCCTCTTCTTGCATTCTGAAAATCAAAATGGGTCCCCCTTAATATATGCAAATATTGTTAACAGTCCTGTTAACAGATTAGTGGAGCATTCTGACAAAAAGTAGAGGGGACACACATTATAGTTTTTGCTTATTGTAGCTGCGATGGTGCCATACCAAAATAAGCTGTAGTTGGAGATATTCAGATGAGGAGCAGAATAATTCTACCAAGCCTGCATGTGATGTTGGAAGGGGAGCCAAATCTAAATGGCATGCCAAATGCAATGTTTTATGATAAAGGCAGCCCATAACCCAGTCATTTTTTTTTTTTTATCTTACTTCACAGTTTGTGGGCTGGTGGACTCTCCATATACTAAAATATATCTGCACAAGCATTGAAAAAGTGAGTTTAAAATGTAAATGTTTCAGATTATCCAACTAATTTTACTATTAGAGAAAGACTGTGTGCAAAGAAAAAATGCTGCTTATAATTGATAATTCTATTTACTGAAAATTAATAGTAACTGGAAACCATATCACCCATGTGGAAAAAATAATTTCTGCCCTAAACATAACTAGCTATAACTACGAACAAACATTTGCGATAACTGGCAATGAGTCATTCACATCGCTGTGGAGGAATTTTGGCCTACTCTTCTTTGCAGAATTGTTTTTATTTAGCTGTATTGTCAACGTTTTGTGTGCTAGGTCCCTGTTTAAGATCATGCCACAGCATCTCAGTTGGATTTAAGTCGGTCTGTTTTTTTTTTTTTTTACAAATAAATGCAAAATTATGATTGCACCAAAATTCTATTATCATACCAGCAAACCCTAAAATCGATCCTGAACTTCACCTCATCCTCAACCTTAACCCTAATTGACAAAACTCCCAAAATGACCAAGTGTTTAACCTTAATTTCACACCTACCTTAAAGGTATAGTTAGCGATCATAATCCACACACTTTTTGTCAAAATGACTGTATTTCTCCTCACTGTCTGCAAGCTGTCACTCCTGAGAGTATGCTGAAAAAAAAATCTGGTACTATTAGGTTGCCGTTTTTCTGCTGGACCGGTGAGCAACATTAGCTTTGCGGTGCTTCACACACCAGTAACAGCCATCAGGCATTCATCATAATGTCTAATCTGCCAAAATGAACCATTGTTGCGATGTTATCTATTTATAATAGCAGTCGAGTTGTGGGTATAGTTGTCTGACGGGTCAGCTAACCTTAGCTTCGCAAATTGAACTTGTGGCTACGAGTTCTTGTAAATGTCTGACATCTTAAATAAGGAATTGACAGGGAATTGCGCAATCAAACGCAGTACGTATGTGCAGCTAGATAGAATGAAATGAACTGCCTTCGTCTCAGCACATTGTTTTGCTTGTACTGTCTTGCTTTGCATGCATGCGGTTGTAGCTGTCCTGTTATATACCCACTGTTCAGGAAGAAATTCTGCTATAAGCTCCCATTACCATTTCTTCCAAAACGAAACAATTCCGACTGCCCAATACGGCTTCCCCTCGCCAACTTGCCCTCGAGCATTGGAGGATCCGGCCTCCGCCATATTGTTAAGCTATGCAGTTTCTACTTCCGTTTACATGACAATGTGCGTCCATGAACTTTGGGGGTGGACCCCGGGGCGGAGTATGAAGTGAGGGGTGTTTCTGTATTTGTTTACGCTTCAAATATCAACCACCTCTCAACTCATTTTCTCCCACATCGCTGACTGCACCTTTAACCTGGGATATAATTCTTATACCTCACCTTAAAACTAGACGTAGGCCTTACCATAACCTCAGTTGTAACCCTAGACCTAAACCAAGGCCCAGAATTAAGCCTTTGCCTCATATGAGCACCAAAAAAATCTACAAATCTACCTAAGTCCCCTAGGCAGAAATTGTTTTTGGTTGGCCCAAATAAACATGGGCGGGCCGAATTTTTATTTATTTATTTATTTATTTCTTCCCCCAGCAAATATCAGCATATAGTACGCATTATAATGAAAAATATGCAATGCTTTCATTACACACACAATGAAAGCTTTGCTGTTGTCATTCATTTTTCTTGAGTAACAAGTTATCCGATTATTAAGACAATCCAACAGTGAAACAAACAATTTCCATCTTCATATTATGTTGCGGCGATTAAATTGTAAATTTAATTTGGGAAAAAAAGTTTTATTGACCTAGTATGCTTTGCTGAAAGATGTCTAACTTGCAGTTTGTGGTTGTTTTAACTACTGCAAAGAAAAGAATTAGCAATCAGTATCAATAAGTTTCAATAATTTTTATTGAAATGCGTACGAGTTTGATCCCACAAGAAGTGTTTTATTTCGTATCTTTGTGAGGAGACCTATCCTAAACAGTGCTGAGGGTTTTCAGAATTTATGTGATATTAATCAAGAAAAAAAGATTGATAACTGGTCAAGGCAAATTATGTCTTCATAGAGATGCTTTGTGCCTTCTCTATTTTTGACTCAGCAGCAGCTGAAGTCAGAACCACTTACATTCTACTTACTTCCCTCGACTTATTTTCTACGTTCCTGTTAATTTGAACACAAGATAAATTAGGACACGCACATTGCATGTACATTACTACATTTTGTGTACATTATAAACATGAATGAGTAATAAATCAATTAATTCATAAATCTGTTATTTTTAAATAAATAAAACATTTGCATGGATGGGTGGGCCATGCGCAATGTGGGTTGGCCATTGCCACCTGAGGCCCAATACAAGCTACGCTCCTGCCCCATGGTACTATTTTTCAGACTACTATACTCATGGGGTTTTTAAGTCCCCACATGGTGTTTTTTTTTAGTCTTCACTAGTATAGATAAACTTATACCAGCTAGACAAATTCTCTCTCTCTCTCTCTCTCTCACACACACACACTCAATTTGTCTTTCTTACACGCTTACATGCACAGGCACACTCTTTTACACTCCTACTCTTTTTTTTTGTGCACACACTCAGGAGTCATTCCATGATGCATGCTGTCTCTCATGCACAAACACACACTCACATGTGCATTCCACATAATGCTTGTATGCACACGCACAAACACGCCTTTTTAAATCAGATTTGCGGCTGATTAGATCTTTTGGCTGTATCAGGCTGGTAATTCTCTGGCTTGGGGATACCTGATCTCTTTTGCTTCCCATTGTCGTCTCCTTTGGGTCAGCTGCAAGATGTCTCATCAGAGGTGTAACCTGTTCGGGGCTGCCTCTTACCCATAATGCCGCAATCTACCCTGTTGTGGGCCACCTCTTCACACAATGCCTCAGTCTAACCTTGTCTGGGCCACCACTTACCCATAATTCCTGGGTCTAACCTGGTCTGGACCGCCACTTACCCATAATTCCTGAGTCTAACTTGGTCTGGGCTGCCACTTACCCAGAATGCCTCATTCTCCTCTCCTGTGGCATGCCGTTATGTAGTTATTGCATGGGGCTGAAATATTGTCAGTTACAGTGAATGGCACATCTTCATCGAGACTCCTCACACGACACTGTGGGAGTGAAAAGCCTTCAGTCCCATATGGAGCGCATGATTGCTTTTCTTTTTGAAAATGTGGGATCTTTGTATATATATTTTTTTCTTTATATTTTTAGATCAGTATCAGCCAAGCAAATAAAGCAAAAGGAATAATATTCAGCATTTTTGTATTAAGTCTTTAATATCCTTAAAGCGGAGATAAAGGCCTGACCTCTCAGCGTGGGGTGACCCGCTTTGCTGATTCCCTCACAAAGTAACGGCCGTGTGACGCACCAGACGAAGAGAGGAGCAGGAGATGAGGCTGTTGGCAAATTTGGAAAAGTATGGTAATCTGTACCTGCTGCATGGCTGTAGCATGAACAGGGTTCGGTTCATGTGTTGGTTCCATGTGTTGTGGCGGGCTGTGGCAGGCAGCGCCGATAATTTATTTGTTTATTATACCCCCCGCAACGAAGTTTGGGGGGGTATACTGGATTTGCTTTGTCCGTCCGTGTGTGCGTGCGTCTGTGCGTCCGGACCTAGATCTCGTAACCTACTCATCTGATTTTGAAAATTTTTTGTCTTGCTGGAAGGTCTATTGACTGTGGTACTGCCCAACTACTTGTTGTTGCAGGGGTTATCCTGTAAGCCATGCTTACTGACTAAATCTAGTTTGACGAGGACTGCGCCCCCTAAAGCAGGAGTCATATTTCTATTAGTCTGCTACAGATACCAGGAAGGCAGTTTTCCTCTATGATCCCCATTTTTCCATGTTTTGGTTGTGGGAGCCGACTCTACCGCCTGGAATATAAACCCACATGACCGTGGGGAAAAGATGTGAACCCCACACAGAGAGGGCTCGGCCCAGGCGGGACAGTAGGGGGTTTATACTTGTGCACATCTGTGCAGGGGGGTTATCGGTACGGTCTTTGCCCAGCGTTCTGCTGGGAGATCATTACAGAGCGTCCACAGGCCGAAATGCCCGTGTCAGGGTTCGAGTTGCTAATGTCTCCCCCTGGCTAACATAGCGAGGCTCACTCAGCCACTCATGTGCTTGGTTACTCCTGTCTGTTTCTGCACACTCTCCCTCTTCGGCTGCCACGACCTTGATGCCGTGCTAATACGACAGCTTTAATATCAGAATCAGACACCCAGTGTGCACATGGTCTTCAAATGTGGACCACAGTGATCCAGTGAGAAGGTTGTTCCATGTGAAATCAGCAGAACTCCCCTGGTAATGATCCCACAACTGCATCAGACTTGGCTCTATGTTATTCCTCTGTGAAAAATGCAGAAAGCCTTTCTTTCAGTATCTCCACCCATTCAGATTTCACGGCGGTTAAAAAGGGGTGCATCTATATGAAATGCTCCCATTTTTTTTTTTTATCCAAGCGTTGTTTGGATGCTGTTAATTATCAATTTGTTGTTATATCAGGGTAGTTTTTTTAGGCTTCTGTTGCACCACATTTTCGCCAAATGTTACTTTTTCAAAAATGTAATAAGTCACACAATTCTTTTGGGAATCGAGTAGAATTTGTTGTAAACATTCCTGGCACCTGGAGTTGTGCCCCTGTTGATTTCCTGGACCCTGAACCAGTTCCTGTAGTGCCACCACTCGGGAAAACTATGACTTTTGCCTATATGGAGAGTGCTGCCGTTTTACAGGACATGCTATGCTGTCATGTGTAATTATTATGCCTCCGCCACACAGGAGGCACTGTTTTCTGGTTGTCTGTCTATCCGTCATCCCGTCCGTCTGCGACAGATATGTTATGTTCTCAATATCTACTGAAGGAGTAGATGTAGTTTGACCAAATCGGGTGAGGTAACTCCCCGCAGAGGGCTGCTGAACTGAATAGGTGTTGGAGGTCATTGGGTCAAAAGGTCAGGGTCACATAAGTTAATTTGTTAGTGCAGGTCGAAGATCAGATTTTCAGGTGTATGAAGCTATGGTAGGCAGATGCTCAGCAATCAATACTTAGTCATCATTGACTTCTACCTTGTTGTTATTATAATTACTACTATTATTTGTTATTATTATCACTATTATTATTATTATTATTACTATTAGTTATCATTATTACCCTCCGCCAGGAAACAGGACGGGGGATATTGGATTGGTGGCCGTCTGTCCGTACGTGCGCGAGTCCGTCCATCTGGGCCACAACGGGGACACGATTTGAAACTATACTCAGCAACAAAAGTTTCTGTGACACCAATATTGTTAATTATTTTTCATAACGCAATTATGAAATTGTCATACATGGTGATATCAGACTGAAACAGTACACGTAAATACAACATTGAAATGGAAATCATGAAAATGCGAGAAAATGACTTTGCACGTGAAAATGTGCGTAAATCATGCTTGTGGATGGCAATAAAAGAGGAGAATTTTTGGAATGTTCACATTGTGCCTGATGAACGACGGAAGCATCACTTATCGAAAACACAGCCATTTCGGATCAGGAACTCTACCCTCTAAATGCCAAGACTGTCTGAAAATGATCGGTGGAGGGCCATTGGGATGATTGAATCCGGAACCTCGCAGAGGGAAGTTGCTCATCGCCTGAATGTCCACCGAAACACCATTTGGAACTTATGGCAGCGTCATCAGCAGACAAGACATGTCAGAGACCGTCCTCGCAGCGGCCGTCCACGAGTAACCACTCCCAGACAGGACAACTGGATTCGAACAACCCATCTCCGAAATCGATTCCAACCTGCAACCATAACTGCAAGAACGATACCTGGTTTGAGGCGACTGTCTGCACAGACAATCCGTCGCCGTCTCCGTCATTTTGGCATTGTCCCACGTCGGCCAGCAAGACGTCCAATACGCACAGTACAACACCGACGACTGCGTCTACAGTGGGCACAACAACATCGACGGTGGATCCAACGTCAGTGGGATCTTGTACTCTTCACTGATGAATCAAGATTCATGCTTAACCGATGTGATGGTCGTTTACGTGTATACCGTCGACGTGGAGAACGTTATGCCAACAACTGTGTTCAGGAATTTGATCGTTTTGGAGGTGGTAGTGTCATGATTTGGGGAGGGATCACGGCTAGAAACAGAACAGATTTGCTTGTTATTGATGGAAATCTGACAGGTCAAAAATATCGCGATGAAGTGCTACGGCCATTGGTGGTACCGTTTTTGATGCAACATGGTCCCGGAATAACGCTGCAACATGATAACGCCAGACCACACGTTGCAAGGATTGTACAGCAGTATCTGATGCAACAACATGTCAATGTCCTGCCATGGCCAGCCAGATCCCCAGACATGTCCCCAATCGAGCATCTTTGGGACGAGATGGATCGACGTTTGCGGCGGTTGGATAACCCGCCAGCTACACTCCAGGAATTGCGACAACGTCTACGTCAGATTTGGAATGACATCCCACAGCAATTTCTGGCACATCTGATTCGGTCCATGCGCCGGAGATGCGTTGCTTGCATCATGGCACGAGGAAGTCACACCCGGTATTGAAGTGTGAAGGTCACAATTGGTTAGACGTCAGACAAGTGCTTCATGACGCATGAAAATGACATTTTTCGTTTTGAGTGACGTTGGCACTGAAAAGTCAGTGTTTCTCCTGTTAAATAAACATATTGATTGCATTGAGATCTTTGCGTGTCATTTATAACATACACATAAATGGTGTCACAGAAACTTTTGTTGCTGAGTATATTATTTCTGGATGCATGAAATTTTTTATGATTAGTAAGCTACTGCATGATATATCTTGAGGTCGAAAATGGATATTGAAGCAAATTTTTTGCAGTTATGGCTCTTGATCGTGGTGGGGGATGATGATGATGACACTGTCGTCTTATTATTATTATTATTATTATTATTATTATCATCGTCGGCATCATCACCATCATTATTATTATTATTAATATTATTATTATTATTATCACTACTATCGTTGTTATTAAGATTGGACTCTCCTGGCTGGCAGGCGGGCTGGTTTGACGCGGAGCTGCACAGAGCAGTGCTGCTGCCGTGGTGACAGCAGGATCAAAGGCTGGTGTAAAGCGCTCCAGGAGCTCCTTTTCAGCTGTCACACCTCTGCATCTCCTCTGCCTCGCTCGTTTAGTGCCTGTTTTACCCATTTAGGAGCAAAACCTATTCATCCTCCTTCTGAGGCAGAAATGAAACACAATTCCTCTCTCTTTCTGGAGCCTGACGCTGCTGGCGCGCCCTGTTTAGGGAACACCCACCCCATCCCCAGACAGGAAGTCGTTATGTTAATTCCCATTCTTCCCTCCACCATTTGCATACAGGTTGCAGAGTTTGTTGGTGCGAAGCCCCTTTAAAGTGTCTGTTCGGATCAAAGGCGGGCGCTGCGATGGCGGGGGTCTGATTGGGAGACGCGCGCGGTGTTGTTTCCATTAAACATTTATCGCGCTTCCTCTGTGACAGCAGGCAACTTCGCGGCTCGCCGGCGTGTACTCATGCAAAATTTATTGGAAAAGACGAGGCGCTGTAAAGAGGCGATGTTGTGCCTTTTCACCAGTGGCAAAGGGTAAACGTGCGATTGTGGGGTGAGGGGGTACCCCCGGGGAGGGGGGGGGGGCTGACAGTGTGTCACATGGGGGAGGAGGGAGGAGGGAGGGAGGGAGTGAGGGAGGGAGGGATGTGTTACTGGAAGGCTGGCGGAAGGTGTGCAAACAGAAGCCATTCATGAGTAAGAGTGTCACTGTGTGCTTAACCTTTGGGGTCTCGGGATCGGATCACATTGTCTGGTCTGTACTGCAGACATGCTCTGGCTGTTTACACACTCTGATCCTGTCTGAAGTTTATGAACTGACTGTGTTTTTTTAGGGGGGGGAGGGGGGTGCACCTCCTGGAGTGAGTCGATTGGGGGTGGGGGGGTTAGTGTCTCTTGGTCATGGACAATTAGTGCAAACCTGCAGCCAAATGACTGCTAATCTCTCCCAGTTATTCAGCACTTTTACTGGACTGGAGTCACCTCCATGTACCTTGTTGTAGCATTATAACACACACGTATACATACACACATGCTCATGTGCACACCCACACACACACTCACACACCCATGTGCGTGCACACACAAACACACACACACACACACACACACACACACACAGGCATGCACAAGTGCGCACACACCTGCATGCTGACTTGCGCATGCACACATGCACACACGTGTGCGCGCATTTACACCTCTATACAGATGCATGCTCATGCACACACATGCACGCACACTCATGCGCACGCACACACACATATGCAGGAACAGTGTCTCCATTCGGAGTCTGATCAGTCCTGATATTGCTTCAGACTTGCTGCTGTCATTGATTATCTTGACTCTCTTGTAGTTTCACTGTGTGCTGTAATCCTATGGTTCTGGTCTCAGAAGTTATCGCGATTGTTGGGTCGCTTTGCTTTTAAAGGAAGGAAAGGTAGAGTTTTAGTTTGTCTGACCTTTATTTTCTGACTCTTCTCTTTGTAAAGTGCAGCATGCTGTGATCATTCTCCCCTCTGGAGTTATTGTTCTGTATGTGCCAGAGACCGGGGAGAGAATGGCATTGTGGGTAGTGGATTGGGACGCTCAGGGTGCCATATTGGGTGAGGCAGGATCAGCAGTGAGGGCAGTGTAATGTCTGTGCTGCCTCTGTGAGCTCATTAGCGGCGGTAATGCACAGAAAGGTGGGCAGCTGTGGCCGGGAGCTGCGCTGGGCTCGGATTGCGGGGCTGCGGGCTGCGTCTGAGCCGGCGCTGGGCTCCGCAGCGCTGCCGGGATACGGCCCTCGTGTGGAATTAAATCAATGAGCCCTGAGCATGTGCCCCTGTGCCTAGCGCTGACGCTGGCCCCGCCAGACATTTGGAGACGGAGGAGGAGGGTGGGGCATCCCGTCCTGGTGGGCGTGATGCCCTCCTCCTCCGTGTCTCCACGGCTCCCCCACCCCCCTCCGGATGATGAACTCGGGAGCGAACCCCAAAAACTGCCGGAGGAGCAGTGGGGCTCCCCAGGCCCCTGCAGTCTCTTTGCCCTCCCCCTCCATCGCTAACGCGGGGCGCTAACGTCCTGGAGAACGGTAGGATGTGTGCTGCCCATCGGCTCTACTGTAATTTACTGTTTCTGCTGATAAGTAATGATAAAACACCGGAAAAAAACAGGCCTTCGAAAGATCACGGTTAGCAACGAGGAACGTGATGTACAAATGGAGCTGACCTTTTTCAATGGAGATGAGCTCACACCCCCCACCACTTGCTCTCAGCACCAGGTGTGTCTGTCTGTCTGTCTGTCTGTCTGTCTGTCTGTCTTTGCGTGTCTATATCTCTGTTTGTGCCTGTGTGTTTCTGCCTGTATGTCTTTGCCTGTGTGTTTATGCGCGCGCGTGTGTGTGTGTGTGTGTGTGTGTGTGTGATTGTATATTTCCCCCATGCTTTGGAGAGCAGAACTTGGTTTGGCCCCACAGGAGCTCTGCATTAGAGGAGTGTGAGAGAGGAAAGAGCAGCTTGTCCTTTGTTGCCGTGACGATGTGGAGCGATTGTGTGAAAGGCTTGTTTTGGCCGTAAAGTGAATGTGGCTCCCTGATAGGGCGCTTTGCGGCCAGTGAGGCTGGGGACGGCCCTGGCTGTGGCTAATCGGGGGGAGCCACCCCGAGCCGCTGATACAGAGCTGTGACAATCCACTTACAGCGCACTGTAATCTCTTTAGCCCTGAGGAGCAGGGAGAGCAGGCCGCACAGCCACTGGGCCCTGGGGGGGTATTTTTCCCTTGTGCCCCCCCCCCACACACACACACACACACGCGCGCACAAACGGCTTTAGTTTCTTATGTTTACACACACAGTGTTTTACTGGCCCTCTCAGCAGAACATCCACAGTCCACAGTACAGCCGAGTCTGCACCGCCAGGGCTAAAGCTGGCAGATCCACATAAGCCCCCAATCCAATTATGTGCGCAAACACACACACACACACATTGGAAAACGTGTCTGTTGTCAGTTTCACCTGTCCCACACACTTTCACTTACACACTTACTCACTCTGGCTGTCTCAAAACACCCATACATACAGATACGCGCACATGAATACATGCGCACACTGGCTCACATAAACCCACACACACACGGAGCATAACAGTGCGACAAAAAAGTATTTTGTATTTACAACCCTATTTCCGAAATAGTTGGGACGAGGTGTAAATTGTGAATAAAATCAAAATGCAATGACTTTCAGATCACATGACCAATAGAACATGGATAACATTTCAAATGTTGAAGCTGAGACATTTTACATTTTTATCCAAAAAAATGAGCTTATGTCAAATTTTCTGGCCGCAAAAGGTTTGAAAAAAGTTGGGACACTGGCAAAAGAGGGCTGAAAAAGCAATTAATATATAAGAGAATTAGCTGAAAGAACATTTAGCATGTACCTGAAGGAGATGTACCGTTTTTTACAGTTTTGACATTATTTGTGGCATAAAATACGATCATGTACTCAACCATATAACTTCTGTGTTACCAGAGGTCCTTCGTAAGGTATTTGGATCCAAATAGAGATGCGTATATCCGTATAATGGGAGTGAACGGGGCTCTGAGAGCGCAGCCTCTAATGCCGCATTGTTTGTCGCGAAACTCATTCATTTCACCAATATGTTGTTATGATTCGCTAATGTTGTTTCCCTTTCGAGTCTGGGGTTCATCATCTGGCGTCTGTAGCTTGACCTACTAACCTCTGAACTAGACGTTGTCATCTCAGGTGCTCTGCGCAGGCAAAAGTCTTCCATAGCAAAGTAAGCACTGCAAACCCGAAGATCTGCAAGCCTCAATACTTCCGCTTGAGTATTCAGGTCTATTTTTTGCGCAATTAGCCAGTGCTTTAGCAATTTCAAATTGCATAAAGGTAACCTATGGAAGCAAGACATTGTCCAACTGGTCATTTTGTTGGAACAACTTGGAAAAATGCAAACACGAACCAGGATGTTTTACCAGCACGTAAATCAGCCGACCGTCGACGAGCTAATGAGCCGTTCTGTGCCTGCGCGCGGCTCCTGAGAAGTCAACGTCCAGTTCAGAGGTTAGTAGGTCAAGCTACGGACGCCGGATGACGATAATAGGCAACCCCGGACTCAAAAGAGGAACAACACTAGTGAATCATTACAAAATATTGGTGAAATGAATGAGTTTTGCGACAGATAATGCGGCATTAGAGGCTGCGCTCTCAGAGCCCCGTTCACTCCCATTATACGGATATACGCATCTCTCTTTGGATCCAAATACCTAACGAAGGACCTCTAGTAACACAGAAGTTATATGGGTGAGTAAATGATCGTATTTTATGCCACAAATAATGTCAAAACTGTAAAAAACGGTACATCTCCTTTGAGTAAACTGGCATCAGATGTGTAACATGATTGGCTATAAAAGGGATGTCTTAGAGAGGCCAAGTCTCTCAGAAGTAAAGATGGGCAGAGGCTCTCCACCCTGTGAAGGCTTGCGTAAAAAAATTGCTTTATACTTTAAGAACAATTTTCCTCAACATCAAATTGCAAAGGCTTTGAAGGTCTCATCATCAACAGTGCATACCATCATCAGAAAATTCAGAGAAACTGGAAAAATCTCTGTGCGAAAGGGACATGGCTGAGACGTTTACTGGATGCCCGGGCCCTCAGTGCCTCACTCACTGGCACGATTCTGTCATTGACATTGCTAAATGGGCCCAGGAATACTTCAAGAAATCACTGTCTGTCAACACAGTCCACCGTGCCATCCACAGATGCCACCTAAAACTCTATCATACAAAAAGGAAGCCATTATTTTGCATGATCCGGAAGTGCCGCCATGTTCTGTGGGTCAAGGTTTATTCAAAATGGACTGTGGCAAAGTGTCCTGTGGTCAGAGGAGTCCAAATTTGACATTTTTGTTAGAAATCATGGGCGTTGTGTCCTCTGGGCTAACCAGGAGAAAGACCACCCCTCCTGTTATCAGCGTTCAGTTCGAAAGCCAGCATCTCTGATGGTATGGGGATGCATTAGTACATATGTTGTGCGACACTTGCATGTTTTAAAAAGCACCATGAATACTGAAAAGTATGTAAAGGTTTTAGAGCAACATATCCTTCGCTCCAGACGACATCTATTCCAGGGAAGGCCTTGTGTATTTCAGCAGCACAATGCAAAACCACATACTGCAGCTATTACAACAGCATGGCTTCATAGTAGAAGAGTCCGTGTGCTGAACTGGCCTGCCTGAAGTCCTCATCTTCCACTGATTGAGAACATTTGGCACATGATTAAACAAAAAATCTGTCAAAGGAGACCCAAAACTCTCCACCAGCTGGAAGCCTGTATTAAACAAGAGTGGGATCAAATTCCCATGGCTAAAGTCAAGAAACTTGTCTCCTCAATGCCCTGACCCCTCTACTCTGTGTTTAAAAGAAGAGGGGATGCTACACCATGGTAAACAGGCCCTATCCCAACTTCTTTGAGAGCTGTAGGGGCCATGAAATTTGATATGAGCTCATTTTTTGGATAAAATTGTAAAATTTCTCAGTTTCTACATTTGCCATGTTATCTCTGTTCTATTGTGAATAAAATACTTGCTGGTGTGATTTGAAAGTCATTGCGTTTTGACTTTATTCACAATTTACACTTTGTCCCAACTATTTCGGAATCGGAGTTGTATATATATTATGTTTTTTTTCCCCTTCTCAATTTGTTTTATTTTATATATTTGCCATCCTGAAATGCTTTGGATTATCCAACTAATTTTAATGTGAAACAAACACAATGTGAGTAAAAAAATGCAGCTTTTAAATGATTATTGGAGGCAATAAGTTATTCAAGACCTATATATCCCACTACCACACACGCAGTCATGCAAAAACACACAGTTGCTTTCACTGTTACAGACACAGCGACACACTCTTGTGCACTCACACACTGCTCTACTTGCTCTTGTTCTTCCTCTCACACACTTGCATACACACCGTCACAAACACACTCACTTGAATCACCCACTCGGTCAGCTGGAGTAAGTTAGAGAGCGTTTCATAAATAAGAAATGGGGCATTTGAGCGGGGGCAGAATATTGCAGAGGAAATGGGGTTTGTCTCGTTTCGGTTAGCGAAGCCCCCGACCTCTGAGTTATTGAACATTAAAGCAGCTTCAGCTTGTGAGCACCTCCTCTCTTTCTCCTTAGCATTGTGTGCTTTAATTCATCACGCTGTAGTGTGTCTCTGTGTGGATGTGTGCAGTAATACGGTTATTTCTGCTGTCTTACCGCTCCTCATCTCCCAACTGCAGCGCATATCAAATCACACTGATGTTCATAAAGAGCCGTCCCAATATTACCGCCCTCCATAAAACACTTTCCACGTAACACCCTGCAAGTCTGTCTCTGCGAGCAGCAATTCTGCTGAGATGATGGGGCCGGGCGTGCATATACACATGTTAATGTATCATATAAATGCGGGATATATCTCTCTCTCTCTGTGTGTGTGTGTGTGTGTGTGTGTGTGTGTGTGTCTGTGTGTGTGTGTGTGTGTGTGTGTGTGTGTGTGTGTGTGTGTGTTTAGGCCCTGCTTTTTTGCACTGATGAGTATTGGATATTTGTTGTTAATAATGAAGGTGAGGGTTTTTGTCGGTATTAAACAAAATGGCCCCTCTCCTTTAGAGTTCGGTTTGGTATATATTAAGGCAGCGCAGATGTCTGCAGTGTCATATACTGCAGTCTGTCAGGCGGGGGTATTAAGGGGGGGAAACCTCAGGTTATGAATTAGAAAGTTCCGGAGAGGAATGAAGCGGAATGATTGATCACACGTAGCTCCTGCTGTGATTTGTACCCCTGTAACATACTCTTAAATTGCAAAAGTCCTGAGATTTCTTTAAAACTCAGCGCGGGCTCGTGAGTGGATGCTCAAGCAGGGGTGTGGCCTGCGTCTGCTCCGCCCACTTCTCTGCAGGTGTGACTGAGTGGGGAGTCGCTCTCCTCCCCTCAGAGCTGCCTGTCAGAGCTCGTTAGCCCTTCATATGAATTTAATTAGCACTGAGCTAGATTGCACATGAAATTATTAATGCTGCTGCCTGTTAGTTGTCAGAGTTCATATGAATTACCTCTCCGCTACGCTGTAAGACTCCTCGTGAACAAACCACCACTGCGTCTCTGAGGGTGTTAATTTTTCGAGAGAAAGAGGGAGAAATGAGGAGTGTGTATGTGCACTTGTGATTGTGTGTATCTATGTGCGTGCATCCGTGCGTGCGTGTGTGTGTGTGTATGCATGAGTGTGTGCATGTTTGTGTTTGTGTATTTGTGCATGTGCATGTGCATGTTCATGAAAGTGGGAGAGTCTGCATCCGTGTTGCATCTGTTCACATCCACGTACGTACACACACACACACACACACACACACACACCCCTGATGTGCCCCTGAATATTGCCCCTGGGCAGAGTTTTTGTTTGGGTCTGACCAGAAGAGCAGTGAGAGGGACAGTGTGTGTGAGGCTTAGTCTGCTGCTGAGAAAGCCAGGACATTATGAATAAAGTGTGTAAAAGCCTCTGCTGGTCCCTGTAAGTGACACACACTCTTTGTGAGCACTTATCCTGGCTGTACACTTGTAAGCGAGAGCTGGGATAATCGCCCTAATCTAATTATGGTTAAAGCAGCCCATGACTACACGCTGGCCGCCAGACACCTTACTGTACAAATCCTGTTAGCATCAGAAAAATAAGGTTGTCATATTGATTATTCAAATTAGAGGCTTAAAACCAGGCCTCATCCTGCTACAGCTGTCAGGAACACAACGGGAGGGAGGGAGAGAGAGAGGGAGGGAGGGAGGGAGAGATTGAGATAGAAGGTGGGGAGAAAAGAGGGGAGGGAAAGAGTGATGATGCAGGAAAGCTGATAGGATGGAGAGAAAATGTAAATTCTGGTTGTAATTCTTTTTTATACTTTAAACTTGCTCTGTATCCTTATTCTCATTCTGGAAATGATTTTTCAATTTTTGATTTTCGAAAATGTTCTCGGGAGTTATGTTTTGCACAATTTAAAGTTTAAGATTTTTTCCGCAGCAGTTGTCTGGACAGGGAGAGAATGATTGGTTAGAGAGCGACTGAACGCAGTTTGCCTTTTTTTAATCTGGTCACGGAGATTAATGCAGGCCAACCGGCTGCTGAGAGATAGGAGCTGCGCGGCACGTGCTCCTTTTATTTCTGATAAAAGCTTAATTGACCTTCTCTCATTCTTTCTCTTAATTTTGAGTTGAATAGAAGCAGTCACCCTCCCGATACACAATTAATAAAATGAAAGGGATATCTTCCCCCTCAAGAACCACCAAATCAACCCCATGTCAAATCTTTACACACAATTAAACAATTAGCCTTAATATGTTAAGCACTGGGCTTAATTATCCCGGTTTGGGTGACGGCTGTCATTAGCTAAGAGGCTTGTAATGTCTGTTTGAACATGAACACAGTGCACAATTTTATCCAGTGCTATTGTGCCTGTTCCATTTCATATTGTTTTATTTTGAGGGGATTTGGGGAAGGTGTTTGGGTAAAAGGTGAGAGTGGATGTGTTTGGGTGAAGGGCTGTTGTGTGGGTGTTTGGATTTAGGATGAGTATGGAGGTATTTCTGTGATGGTTTTAAGGTGAGGTTTGAATGTTTGAGTAATTGTTGAGCATAGGAGTGTTTGGATGGGTTGTAATAGTGTTTGGGTGGGGTGTGAGTGTCAGAATGACGGTGTTAGGGTGACGTTTGGTTGTGGAGGTCTGTGTGTATAAGGATTTGGGTGAGCTGAAAAAGTTTGTTTTGGTCTGGCTGTTGTGGAGACTTGCTGGTTTAGGCATTTAGGTGAGGTGTGAGTTTTGAATTGGAGTGTTTGGGTGAATGTTTCGAATATGTTGTGTAGGCTAATGGATGAAAGTTGATTGTGAATTTCTTAGGGGTTTGGCGTTAAGGTGAAGGTGGCTGGGTGAAGGTTGGTCATGGAGGTCTGTGAGTGTCCGCGTTTGGGTTGGGTGTGACCATTTGGATGAACGCGTTGTGGTGATTGATGGTTTTGGAGGTCTGTGGGCGTAGGTTTTTGTGTGAAAGTCGCTTGTGTAGGTCTGATGGTGTAGTCTCAGTGGTGTGTGTGCATTTGAGTGTTTGGATGAAGGCATTTGGGTGATTGATATTTGGCTGTAGAGGTCTTTGGCTGTAGGTGTTTTGGTGGAAGCTGGCTGTGTAAGTCTCGTGGTGCATGTGTAAGGGTGAAATTTAGTTGCGGAGGCCTGAGGGTCTCGGTGTTTTGGTGGCGTGTGAGTATTGAAGTGTTTGGATGAATGTGTTTGGTGATTGCAGGTTAGTAGTGGAGGTCCGTGGGTGTAGGCCTTTGGGTGAAAAGTAGTTGTGAAGTTGAAAGGGTGTAGGTGTTTCAGTGATGTGTGAGCGCTGGGTGTTAAGTTGAAAGTGCTTATGTGGGGCCTATGGAGCTACGCACTGATACGGACATTAACACAACATCCTGTCTGATGGTTCATCACCAGGGTAACCAGAACAGGAGTGTTGGGGCCCCAGACATGGGGCACGCGGCACAGGACTCGGGGTGAAGGTGCATAATGTACTCAACCAGCAGCAACAATTCCCCCGTCCTCATCATCATTATCAGCATCATCATTACAATCACCTCGTCTCTCATTCCAGCTCTGAAGATTTTTCTATCCCTCCTCTCTGCTGTTACTTCTGTCCCCTGTGAGTGTATATGTGGGTGGTTAGAGGGGGAGAGAATGAAACCCATTCAGTCTTTTGCCCTGGAATGACAGGCGGCTCTATTCGGGAGCTGGGGTGGGCAGCGCAGTCGAGGGGGGCCGGATTGAAAGTGATTACCTTGTTAACTCCTCGCAGTTACCAGCGGCTCGAAATAGAAACCAACGGTCGACTTGATTTGCAAATGAATTACTGCGATTTTATCCCTCCCCCCGCCCGCCCGCCCGCCTCCCTTTTTTCATTTCGTGCCAAGATCATCTTTTTATGCTCCGCGATGACAGATGCCATGTTCCACGCCATTGTTTCTCGGGGCTTCGGCAGCAGCTATGAAAGCTAAAGGATTCTGTCGGCGATTTCAATATGAGCATCCCGGCGCTCCCGGACTATTCTTTGTGTACAAGTGTTTCAATCTAAGGAGTTTGAAAAAATTGTTTGGGAGTGATATTGTTCGGGTCCGATAATGGAGGTTTTTTGATTAGTCAAAGTTATAATTGGAGGAAGATGAAAAGGACCGGGGCTATTGAAGGAGCAGGGAAATTGATTGCCCTCGCCTCCCCTGCCTTCGCCACCTTTGTTACCGTCCCCTGCTCGCCCCCAGGAAAAGTCCATTTTCTTTAAGAGGTATCTCTCAAATGAAATTTGCCTCACCGCTGAGACACTGCGAAAGCACTCAATCGGCAGTCTGAATGCTCCTCATTTCCTCCCGGTGTTGGGGGTGGGGGTGGGCGCTGTGGAGTTGGGGTGGCTGTGATTTGTAACTCAAAAGCCCAGTTCTTATGTGCTGCGGCCCTGTTGCACTTCCTGCCCAAACCGCCGAGCGGTTCTCCCCGCTCATACCCTGCTCGCGCGCAGACGGAGCTGCTCCAAGGGATTTACATGCGTTTGCTGCGCTACTCCTGGCGCTACTTCTGTTTTACTATTAGAACACGCTTCTACTCCTGCTTTACTAACACGCTTCTACTCCTGATTTACTAATATGCTTCTACTCCTGCTTTCCAAACATGCTTCTACTCCTGCTTTACTAACACGCCTCCACTCCTGATTTATTCATATTTCTGTGTTGATCCAAAGTGCTGTACAGTGCAATACACGTACAATTCATACATGTCATAAAAAATAATAGAGGATAAACAAACTAATAGCACAGAAAACTAAAGTTCAAGCAGCCTGAAATGCTAAGGCATTGAAATGGGATTATGAACCAGACTTAAAAGTAGAAGTAGTGGACAAAGACCAAATGTGGAGGGGGAGGCTCTTCCAAAGCCTTGGAGCGCCGACAGAAAAAGGCTCAGTCATCCTTGAGTATGTTTCTACTCCAGCTTTACTTAAGTTTCTATTCTTGCTTTACTAACATGTTTTTACTCCTGCTTAACGAATACAATTCTGCTCCTGCTTTGCAAAGTTTTATATTTCTACTTTACTAACATGTTTCTACTCCTGCTTTACTTGTCTGTTTTAACTTCTGCTTTACTAACATGTTTTTTCTTCTTCTTTACTGATATCTTTGTACTCCTACTCTATTAACATGTTTCTACTACTGCTTTATAAACATGTTACGACTGCTTATTCACTAATATGTTTCCACTCCTGGTTAAGTCTGTATGTTTATACTCCTGCTTTGCTAATATGTTTCTGTTCTTGATTAACTAACATATTTCTACTCTTGCTTTGCTATTATGTTTCTTGTGCAGGTTTACTAATAATTGTTTACTCCTGCTTTACAAATATGTTTCTGCTCTGCTTTACTGAAATGTTTCTACTTCCGCTGTACTAGTGTGTGTCTTCTCCAGCTTTACCATTGTTTGTACTCCAGCCTTAGTAATGTGTTTCTACTCCTGCTTTATTAATATCTTTCTACTCTTGCCTTACTAACATGTTCTTTGTTCTGCTTAACTCTTAACTTTTTTACTCTTGCTTTACAAATACGTTTCTATTCCTGCTTTTCTTGCATGGTTTTTAGCTTACCGGCCCTATGGGCCGATAACCTATTGTCGTGGCGCGGCACTTGTCGTCTGGAACATTTTCTATCTTTTTTTTTTTTGGCCTGCTGAATTTTTGTATAGATTTGCAATATACTACTAGACCATGTCTCCAAACGTTGTTCTTGGATTTTTGATTGAACCATTTTTGTCCGTTTTATGGGCCCTTCAAATTTTGGCTCCAATGTTAAAGATAGGAGAAATGATTTTTTAAAAAATAATTTCTCAAAAACTGTGTGATAATTTTTTTTTCCGAAATAAGGCAATCGACTTACCTTGGTACCCTCAATGTACAGTTCAAGCGCCATTTTGAATGACTCGACAGAAGTGGGTCTGTTGGGGGCGCTGTACTTTATGAATATGCAAGATGGCCTGTGGAGACCAAATGGTTGCAGATAGAGATTAATTTTGCATTATCGACCTATAGGAAGTCATATATGACCTATACTTTGGCAATATTAAATTTGACCACAGATAGCTTTGAAATGGCAAACTCAAGGTCTGGGAATATATTAAAAATGTTAAAAGATATGACTTGAAATTTCAAAAAATTAAATCTCAAAAACTGTCTGATAACTTTTTTGAATCTGGCAATCAACTTACCTTGATATACTTTATGTACAGTGCGAGTGCCATTTTGATTGAATCAACGGAATTGGGTCTAGTGGGGGCGCTGTACTTTAACATTTGGTCTTAAATGAGAATCGGCCAAATTGCCTGTGGAAGTTAAATGTTTGCAGATAGAGATTAATTTTGTATTACTGACTTATAGGAAATAATATATGACCTATATTTTGGCTGTGTTAAAGTTGACCTCAGATGACCTTGAAAGGTCAAAGTGGAGGTCAAGCAAAATGTGACAATTTCAAAGCTTTCTAGGAAAATATTGAAGATTGGGAACATATGTGCACTTAACACTTACAGGATGTCATGTATGAACTTTCATTTGGTGGCCTTGAACTTGACCATCGGCAACCTTCGTAGGTCAAACTTCACCTAGTGAAATTTTAATGACTTCCATCACCAAAACTATTACGGATAGAGCTTAGGTTTGTATTGCGGGCCTATTGGAAGTCATGTATGAAGTTTCATTGGGTGACCTTGAACTTGACCTTCAGTGATCTAGAATGCCCAGACTTCACAGTGAAATCTCAATTACTTATATCAGCAAAAATACAGATGGTTTTGGTTTGTATTGGAGATGTATGGGAAGTCTTACATGAACTTCATTTTGTGGGCTTGAATTTGACCTTTGGTGACCTTTGAAGGTAAAACTTCACATCGTGAAATTTCAATGACTGATATCAGCAAAATCGTTACAGATTGAGTGTAGGTTTGTATTGGAGACAAATAGGAAGTCATGTATGAACTTTCATTTAGTGACCTTCATATTGACCTTCGAAGGTCTAACTTGACTTAGCGAAAATTCAGTGACCTCTGTCACTGAAAAGGTCACAGATGGAGCCTAGGTTTGTGTTCGTGACATCATAAGTCACATATGAACTTTCATTTGGTGACATTCAGCTTGACTCTTGATGACATTTGAAAGGTCAAGCTTGACATAATACAATTACAATGACTTGTATTGCCAAAAAGGTCACAGATGGAGTCTAGTTTTGCTATAGAGACATGTAGGAAGTCATATATGAAGTCATGTAGGAAGTCATATATTTCATTTGGTGACCTTCGTATTGTCCTTCAAAGGTTAAATGTGACCTAGAGAAAATTCAATGACTTGAATCACTTAAATGGTCACAGATGGAGCCTAAGTTTGTGTTACTGACATTTAGGAAGTCACATATGAACTTTCATTTGGTGACATTCAACTTGACTGTCAGTGACCTTTGAGGGTCAAACTTGACAGTGGAATTACAATGACTTGCATCACCAAAATGGTCACAGAATGAGCCAAGGTTTGTCTAGAGATATTTACAAAGTCGTATATGAAATCCATTTGCTGACCACAACTTGACATTCTGTGACCTACTATCAGTTTTTACCAGTAAGTTACCTCAACTGTTCTACTGTTAATGCTTTGCTACTACAAATTGTATTCTACCCGTGTGCCTGGTCTCTGCTGCTCTTCCTTACAATTATTGCTGGTTTGTTTGCCAGTGCAGAAGAATCCTGGTAGGGTGTGCAATCATTGGATGATGGCTGTGGAAGCTTGCTTAGTTGTGCTGCGATTGGCTCATTGCTAGAAAAGCATGTAAACTTGTGCCCTGAGCAATAGACAGGAAAGCATGGTATGTTTAGCTCTGATTGCATAATCACAATGAAGCCATGGTTTGTTGATTTCTGATTGGATGATGGCTGTAGAAAGCGATCTGATCGGCTGATTCTTTTGATGTACGGTATCATGTGCCCCGATTGGGCCATCGGTAAGGAAGTCACATCCTATTGGTGCACGACGATCCTTTATCAGACCTGAGCGGTGCCCTGATCCTCCTTAATTATTAAACACTGCTCCGTTTGTCTGTCTGAACTATTTATGGGCTATAAAATATCAAACGCAGCCTCTGCACTCCAGAAAGCTTGTTATAGCAGAGGTGAAGGTAGGGGTGCAGGGGGCTGTTAAGGCCATGAAATCTTAAATCCTCCTGCTTTTTTGCTCACGGGCAGCTCTTCACCCTGCTGCTGTTAAAACGTCACCGAGGGCCTTTCCTGTGGTAACAGAGTCTTGTTGGGCTCTGAGGCTTTAATGCGGTGTCGATGGGGGGGATTGGTTAATGATTCCTGATCTCATTAAAGACATAGACACTGCGTGTTTCGTGTCAGAAGTGACAATTGATTCTCGACTAATGTTCATCCCCCCCCCCCCAGTTAACAGTTTAGCAGGCGAATGATAAGCTGTGGCAGCGTTACACACAGGAATACATTTTCTATTTCAATTCCCAGTCTGTTAGCTCAGCGCTACAGAGATGGCAATCAGAGCCGATTCAGAGAAGAGAAGATGAGCTGCTTCTCAGGCTCTCTCCTTCTGACTCTCGGGCGGCTGTGTATTTTTCTTCTCTTATTTGATAGCTTTCTGACGGCGAAGTTTTTAAAACGGAGTGTATCGGCGGGCGTGAAAGACGGGTCCGATAAGTCCCTCCATCACGTCACTTTTTTAATAAGTTTTTTTTCCCCACCGGAGATTATCGGTTGTGTAACAACACATGAATGCTCAATGACACGGTTGACAAGGCGCGAAGTAGCTTGACTGATGTCTTCATACTGCTACTGTGGTCACGGCTCCTTCCTCTCTGAAGTTGAGAGACAGCTCGTATATAACGGCCCCCTCCCCCAAGGGCCGGTGTCATTTTATTTATTTGGTAAGCGCAGCTGTTTTCCGTTTTGACAGGGATGTCACTTCGGCTCGGACTGGTTGTCTTATGCTTGACGGGCCGGACTCCCGCGTTCGTAGCTAGTGCTGGACTTTTGGTGGGGCATTTTTGGGCTGTCACTGGTCTGTTTATGGGTGGATGGCAGGCTATTGCTGGGTTGCTGCCTGGCCAGTGTAGGGCTATTGCTGGGATGTTAACAGGTCATTGCTGGGTCGTTGAGCTGTTGACACCCTGTTACTTGGTCAAGAGGAATGAATTACGATTGGATACTTGAGGTTCTGCAGGTCAATGTGAATGTGATTTGAATCTTAAATGCTTCCTCTCCGCAGACTCTCTTCAGTCAGTCCAAAAAATAAAACTTTTTTTGATTGGCAGGACATTATGTTACCATGTTTACAGGTTGGTAGGGCGAGTGACCTGCATTTTGAAATCTCAATAATCCAGTATTTCCAATGTGCACATGTTACAGTCAGGTTGTGAAACCAGACTAAATATTTTTGGTCATTTTGTGAAATGACTGAAGCCCTAGCCATTTCATGAAATAACTGGTTTCACAATTTGACTAACATGCAGTTTATACAGTATACGAGATTGAATTAACCCAGAAGTGTTCCGCTTATTTGCCTGCGAGTAGGAAAAAAGTTTCATCAGAAAACCTGAGATGGAAAGGGTTAGAAACGGTATGACCAGTTTTCAAATGGAAAGACACTCCTTGTTTGTATTTGTGTTGTGTCTGTCTGAGGTTAAAGGGTTAATTTGAGGGAGAGCTGTCGTTTAGTTTGAGGGGGGAGGAGACTGAACGTGACCTCTGGGGAGTTCATACATAAATTTATTAACAGTCAGCAGTCCTGCTTCTCCAGGTTTATCTTTATCCCATCAATATGAAAGGGGGATTACATGGCATTATTATTGATAACACAATTCTCTTATCATATTTACACATGTTGGGTCAGCAGGGCCAGAGATAAATCAATGTAAAATACGCATCGGCTGCAGAGCGGCGCCCGGCTAGCAGGCACGCCTATCACACGCGTTTGGCGCTCGGCGGTCTGGCGGTTGCGCGGCCCGCCGCTCGTTAAGGGCGGGAGGAGAGCCCCGGCGATAAATGAATGGCTGATGAGTGCTACGCTAATGGGCCTCTCTGTTAGGTGGAAATCAAATGACTGGCTTTGCATTTTAAAACCCCTCCACTCCCCTATTGACTGACTGAAGATACTCATCTCCGCCATGTCAAGTAAAGGCATAAGAGAGAGACGGGAGAACGAGAGAGGGATATTGGGGAGTTAAAAAAAGAAAAACAAAAGCTAAAATCCTAACGCAATTATTCTAAACTTGACCACGGATGGGGATTGGTGTCTGGAGCCTTGTCTGTAATTAATTGTGTGCTACCTGCTACTGGGGTGGAGATGAAAGCAGGATGGAGGGGGGGGGGGGGGGGTAATGAACATAATGGTGGCCTTCAGAGGGAGAGGATAATGATGAGGACGAGGGGCCGACGAGAGGCCAGGCGTGAGACTGTGGGCCTGGAGCTGCGCCCAAACCCCCCCCGCACCCTCCCCCCACCCCCCAACTCCTGCTCAAGCCGACATGACTGATACCCAGACGTCTCCAATTTACCAATATTGAGTGCAGCAGAAGCCTGCCACTGCATCGAGCTCTTTTTAACACTTTGACTTGTTTGTCCTCTTTTACTTAATTAAGTGGGAATGAATAATGAGGCCTTTTTACCGGAACTTTGAGGAGTAATTTTTTTTTTCTCCTGCTCTTACAGCCCTCTCCGTCTCTGTCTTTCGCTGTCTCGTTGTCGTTCTCTCTCTCTCTCTCTCTCTCTCTCTCTCTCCGCCTCTTTCTCTCTCAGTTATCACTGATCTCTTCCTCTTCGGCTCTTTATTATTATTTTCTCTTTATACCACGGCTCCGTTGAATACTCAGTTGTGATTTGTTAAAAGGGTGTTCTAAGGTTGCGCATTATTTCTCCGCTGCCTCATATCTATGAAGTAGTTCCCAGATTCTTAGTTTTTGACATTTTGTATCGGTGTATGACGTTTGAATTCCCGGCTAAATTTTAGTTGCAGACATTAGAGGCGAAGGCTGAAAGTAAACACAGACTGCATGTTTGAGTTTTCCAAATTGACTTTTGAAGTTTCTCGGAGCAGTGAGTCAATCTTTAAATTTAATGTCTTATTTCAGAATTGCCTTTCTTCTGAAGCATGTGCCAGAGTTTGAATGGAAAAAAAAACTAACTTAAATGTGAAAAACTGTGTGACAAATATCAGTTAATGGACTCATCAGAACTTTCTCGCAAACTGTATGGGCATAGCCATTATGAAAGTTTTTGGGAGAGGGGGAGATGAATATTTATTTTTAACTGGTTGTGCACCTAACTTATGACATTCGGTGGATTACTTAACTGCAACATGACATCATCTGTCGATAATAAGGTTCGCACCTAGTTTATATCCAGCCACTGGGATAAGGAAAATGTTAAGATTTGTAACTATTGGGAAAGGTAGTCATTATCTCCTACTTTGTGTTTAGAATAGATTTTCCCAAGGTCCAAAAAAGATAGACATGAGATAATTGAATATCTTTGATGAGGACTGTGATCATGACAACTTTAAACACAATTCCACAACGACTGTCCAAGTGGAACTATGACTCTGTGCAACAAGCAGCTGCAGCTCTTGCATTGCAAGGAAATTAAATAGAACAAATAACTGCACTTCTGCATGTAGTGAAGGTGGCTTCAACTGTATGCAAGCAATGTCAGTAAATCGTGGGGGAAAGAAATGCTCAGTTTATGAATGTAATTTTCAGATGAAGATGCAAAAATTATATCTTCAGATAAAAATAAAGTGAGTGCCATATATCATCAGTCAATGACACACTTTTTTTATTTTTGATTTAATTCACTAAATTATTCAGTTTGAAAGGATAAATGACAATGAGTTTGAAGTGCTGACTGTCAGCTTTAACTGGCGGGTGTTTTCATCCGAATCAGATGAATCGGTAAGAAATGACAGCACCTTTCAGACGTGATCTCCTCCATTTGCGGCCACAGAAAAAGTGGTAACATAATGCCAAATAGATTTGGTCATATATCCACTGCATGCAAAAACTGACGCTGGGTATCCCTGGTTATGCTCTGCCAGGCCTGTACTGCAGCCATCTTCACTCCTAACTTGCTTCAGGGACTTTTTTCCTTAAATTATATCTTCAGTATGTAAAATGCTTGTTCAGTTGGATTCAGATCTGGTGATTGACTCTATTAACAGGCCAAAATAACTAAACTCCATGTTGGTCATTTGATGAAAATACCGGCACACCTTAGTGATATTGCTCCACTGAGATTAGCAGTTGTTTTAATTGCCACGTTGTTGTATATTGTTTACGTAACTTATTGGGGGGTTTTTAAATGCTTCCTTCATTTCTCCTGTGGTCTGTCGCAGTGATGGAATCCTTTTTGTGTCTTGTAACCTTAATGGCTTGCTGGATGTGGCGATAAAGGTCTAAAAGTGGTGGTGAGTCATTGTGACGTGAGGAAGGTGGCTTGTTCGCTATGGTGAGAATCTTTCGTCACATGACCAGGGTGGCTTTCAGGCTGAGGCGACAGATCTGGAAGAGGTGGTGATGTCAGCGTGTCACATTACCTGGGTAAATTGCTGGCTGTGGCGACAGCAGTCTGGTACTGGTGATGTCAGCTGTCACATGACCAGAGTAGCTTGCTGGCTTTGGCGACAGAGGTCTGGCAGGGACAGATCAATGCTGCTGGAGCTCCATAGACTCCCACTGTAGACTGAGTTTCATTTCTAGCTTCCTGCAGCTATAGTCATATATCCCCCCTGCCACCACTACAATCGACCCCATGGTTATGAAGCATCAGCATCAGTGTGGCAGCAATGCCGTCTTCATCTGAATGAGTGCTGTGCTTCACGAGCACTGAAGTCCAACGCAAGACTCCTTTATCAGTGTGGGGGCTGTGTTCCCAACTTCTCATCTCCTCACAGCTGTAGACACAAACCCCCTCATGGCTACAGGGGCAAAAACGCCTCATGGTCATAGAAGCTGTAAATCCTCACGGTTATCGGGGCTGTACCACCTCATGGTATTTGGTGCCGGACATCATCATTTTTGGAGCAGCTCCCCCTCATGGCCATAGGTGCAGGACCTCCTTATGGTTATAGATGCAGTACCCACTCATGGTTATTAGATCAGTACCTACTCATACCTGAAGGTGCAGGACCTTGTGATTATACGAGCAAAACCCCCTAATGGGTTATAAGTGCGGGACCTCCTCATGGTTGTATCGACTCACAGATACAGGAACACTGGTCCATTATTGAATAAAAAGTCTTGTCTTCAGACAAGTCATCAGCTTTTTCTGTTAATTTTACGTTGGGTCCATTGTCCTTGTTGGTACTATACCCAAAAATTACTCACTGATAAACAATTTCAAAATACTTCTGAAAACTTGTCTATGTTATTTGTTTATGTAGTTTACCTCTGTTTTTGTCAAAATCTGTTGGAGTGTGGCTCGCTGGGAACTCAGCTGTGGAGTTCATTACCGGACCCTCACAATGTCACCTTCGATAATGTGTCAACAGACTGAAAAGTCACGTAACTTTACCTCACTGTTGATGTAGTTTTACTCTTAGTCATGCACTTTTCATAATGCCAAATATCGAATAATTTGCATCATTATGTGCAAGACTGAATTCTTATTATTCCTAGTCATGATGAGCACAGTTAATGTTAATAAAGGAAAACCAGGGTTTTAATATGATTTAAAGGATCAAGATGTAAGTTTGTGGCCAAAACTGGTACGGCAGTCACATTCAAAATAGTGCAGAGCGCAGTATCCCCTCCTCCTCTCCACCAGACGAGAGGTTGCCAGCTAGGTTGCCAGATCCAGCAGGAACGTCTACTACATGGAGCTACTACAATGGCTACGTTTCAATATCACCAATGATTTGCTCTCACAGGGTTGTGTTCAGTTCAGAAAATATCGAGACTAATGACTAACTAACTTTAGCAATGGTCATATTGGTCAGCTTGCTCGTCACTCTTCTGTGTGGATGGCCCACTGAAGTCCATACTGTAATATGCGTAAAGAATGAATGAGGACTCATTTGACCAATGTATTGTCTCAATTACATTTCATCTTGCCATAATGGCTGTGCTAATGTTGGAACGGTTTCCACAGCGTCTCAGCATAATGCCAGAGAAACGGACTCTAATAATGCATTGCTAATGTTGGCAATGACGAGTCATGGTTTTAATTTCTCAAACAATTTGTTACCTAGTCAATTCGATGACCCATCTGCATACGTACCATGAACGAACATACGTGACGTTATTCGACAGTAGAGAATATTTGAAAGGTCTGTGCCTACATTAAATAGTATTAAGTTAGCCAAACAGCTGAACTGGTGATAGCTTAACCGCAGTGAATCACACCTGTCCAGGAGAAAACTCGCAACTTCGGCGTCGTTCTTCAAATTCTTCTCCACTTTCAGCCGTCTCCATCTTTCAAAGGCATGTCCTATACAGATCCTTGTTTTGTTTCTGACTTTGTCCCAACGTATTTCGGAATCATAATGAGGCCTTTATGGTTTAGTAACGTCAGACATTTGTGCTCCGAAACGCTGGTAGCTGCAGGTCAGTGGTAACTGGCAAACTGGATGCCGAAATGCTGCTGTCTTCGTAATTGGGAGATAGGTGGAGGGCGGCGCAGCAGGCCAAAACACAAAATGACAACATCAACATTAGTTGTGGGCTGCACCTTCTCTTTTGTAATGAGGATATTCTGGCTGGACTACAGTTGTCAGTGATATAAGTATTTGAAATTAACATCATTCCTTAATGTCTGGTGATATATCTGGGCCATTTCATGATTAATCAACATACATTTCTTACATACTGCTCCTTTAATGTACAGTATTTATTATGATCAGTTCCTTGATCCATTTTCTAAACTCAATTTCAAAGACTTGCATGCTAATTCTGGTTGTTTGGGTTTGAAAATGCCTTTCCTCTGTGTTTACCCATAGACTGAAAGAAACCAGTCAAATCAGCATCATCTTCTCTTTCTACAGTTTGTGGGGGGGTGATCTCACTTCCTCCTCCGTCCTCAATCATTCAAATCAAAATGACCATGTCAATAACCGAATTACAGGCAATACGAGATAGTGAGGACGGGAAGACAGGAGAATGATCACGACCAGAATTATCTCGTTCACCAGCGAGGACCCGTCAGTTTGATCTTGTTGTAATGTTTTAATCCTAGTATATTAAATTGTGGGTGTGTTCGTGTGAAACTTTGTGTAAGCATAGTTTAACCCAGGGGTGTCTAACTGACCCGTAAACGGGCCAAGAGGCTGCAGGTTTTCACTCCAACAATGCAGAAGCGCACCTGATACAACTAATCAGTTGTGCAGGCCTAGATCAGTTGATTAAATCACTGCTTTCAGGTGAGCTTCTGCTTGGTAGGATTGAAGACCTGCAGCCTCTTGGCCCGTTTGCGGGTCAGTTTGACACCCCTGGTTTAACCTGTACTGGGTGCATATTTTCACTCTTGACGCGTCCCTCAAAATCTCAGGGAAAAGAGGAGAAAATTTGTCAGCTGCCAGGCCATTGTCTGGTAATGGACCCTCTTACGTTACCTTGTTAAAGTTATCGGAGCTTTACCCCTGCATGGTTTTAGGAGCAGTAACTCCTCATGGTTATTGGTACTGGACCTCCTTCATTTTTATAGGAGCAGTAATTCCTCATGGTTATAGGTACTGGACCTCCTCATGGTTATAGGTACTGGACCTCCTCATGGTTATAGGTACTGGACCTCCTCATGGTTATAGGTACTGGACCTCCTCATGGATACAGGTGCTGGACCTCCTCTTGGTTGTAGTAACTACCCCTCCTCATGGTGATAGGAGCAGTAACTCCTCATGGTATTGGTGCTGGACCTCCTCATGGTGATAGGAGCAGTAACTCCTCATAGTTATAGGTGTTGGACCTCCTTCATGGTAAGACGTGCACATCTATCCGCTCCCCTGCCACTGTTACCGCAGCAGTGCTATCTGTGCTGTGTCAACTACAAATTGGATGAACAACCCCTGACACATTTTCAATATTATTACATTAAACCAAGTGGATTTTGATTGATAACCTAATATTGGGCTAATGCAAAACATCAATCATGGCAAGTATATTAATTATTTAATATTGCAGTCTAATTCAGAAATCAATGTGGCTACATGGAGTCTGGTGTGTGGGTGTGTGTGTGTGTGTTTGTGTGTGTATGTATCTGTGTAAGAGGGGCAGTGGCAAGTGGTGTTGTTGGAGGACTGGGTTCCCAGTGGACCTGAAGGAGAAGGATGATGTTCTTTTTTGGGAATAAAAGACCAAGACAGACGGGAGGTGAAATGAAGAGATGCTCCTCTACAGTGGTGTTCTTGCTCGATACAAATCTTCATTCATTTGCCAATAATCTCTTCCTATTTTCTGCTCCAGTAATGTTTTATCAGGTTTCAACCCAGTAATTGAATTAGGCCTCCTGTTGACACAGAGGAGGAGGGGGAGGGCTCTGCTGATATTGATGATGTCATGACAGAGATGGCCACGGATTCAGGGGGGAAAAGAGATGGAGAGATGGAAAGGGAGAGAGGGGGGGAGGGAGTGCAGCAGGGAGAGTTCGGGAGAGATGGAGAGTTTTAAATTGGGAGCGAGAGAGAGAGAGAGAGAGAGGGGGGGATGCGAAAGAGAGACAGAGATAGATTGGGAGATTTGAGATTTAACGAGCCTTTATTGTTCTGCTTTTGGACTAAATTAGCAATCATTAGTAGGTCACATCAATTACTCTGCCTGTGAGGCTCAACCAATTTAGTTTTTGTTTCTCTGCAGACTTAAGTTCATAACCTTTGTATGACCAATATCGATTCAAAATAAATATTATAAATGTAAAATCAAATGGCTATCATCACCTTCCTAAAGGGGGAGAGGGGACAGAGGTGGAGAGAGGGAGAGAGGGATGGATAATGGCCGGAGGAGTGGGACTTGCTTTCCTGGCCCGTTATCTGACAAAGGGTCTCGCTCTCTTCTCGGTGGACGACCTGTGAAACAGCTTCATTAGGGAATTACACTGCACTGTCACGATGGTAACCAGTGTCTGCCTGTTCAATTTGTCTTCAGCCGTCGTGTATAATAAACGCGGCAGTTTGTTACTCGGAATGTGATGTAATTAAAACTAGATGAAGTTTTTCTTAAGTGGTCACATGCAGCCTGCTGAAGGGGTGATGAGGGAATCATCAGCTCGACTCAGTTTCTCTCTCTCTCTCTCTCTTTCTCACTCTCTCTCTGTGTTTCTCTGTTATTTGTGTGGCGAAGATTGGAAATGAAAATGAGACCTGCGTTCTGGGGTGCTGACGGGGTCCCTCCCTGATGTACTGGAGCCTTCTTTGGGTCAGACTGGGAACCTTTATTTTCTGGATAGTGTTTCTGGGGAGGGCATTGATAGTTGCACCCAGCAGGGAGCCTTTAATATGAGAAAGGCTGGGTAGTAGTGGGTACTGCTGATGAGGGCGGGGATGATTGGGGGGGGGCATCTGATTGTGTTTTGCAGCCATGATTGGTGGAGTAATTTTAGAGATGGTGTCGGCTTTCATTGTGATGCTGCTGGTACATTAGGGGATCTCCTGTCAATAAATCTCTCTCTTTCTCTTTCTCTCTCTCCCTCTCTCTTTCACTTTCTCTCTCCTCCTCTCCTTCTCACTTTCTCTCCCTCTCTTTCCATCTTTCCCTCTCTCCTTGTTTGTATTTCTCTCTTTCATTCCGGGTCTTGTTCTAGTTCTTTCTTCCAGTCTCTTTCTCTCTTACTTTCTTTTATTGTCTTTCTCTCAAGCTCTCGTTTACCATCTCAGAAAGAGAGACCTGCCATTACTAGAGTAAGAATAAGAACAAAGTGTGTGTGTGTGTGTGTGCGTGCTTGCGCGCGCACATATGTGTGTGTGCACCTCTGTGTGTGTTTGTGTGCACGTGTGTGTGTGCCTGTGCGTGTGTGTCCCTGACTTTATGTGGGTATGTGCGTTTTGATGTGGGGGAGGGATGCCGGTTGATCTTTTGATATTCTCTGTAATATTTCTGAAATGTGCCAAAAATGCATCTATTATTTACTGCCAATTTGCTCCTTTAATCAGACTGCTCTGCTCCTCTCTGCTGCAGCCTGTGTTGTGGATATGAGCTGTAATGCAGGCCTGGAGTTTAGTATCATTAGCATTATGTGGTTAGAACAGCCCCCTCCCTCCCTCTCTCAGCACACAGTACTGCTGTAATTAGCCTGCCTGTATCTTTATATTCACCCAATCATTTCACTCTAGATTTGTGTGAATGTTTCCCTCTCATTTAACCCCATCCCCTTCTCAGCCTATCACCCGGCTCGCCACTCACCCATATTTGGGCATAATTTAACCAATCCTGTGAGGGAATGTGGAAGTGTGCTTGACATGATGTTGTAATTAGCACTTGTAAGAGGGTGAACTATGTCGTAGAATCGAGAGATTATGACAAATAGTCTTTTAACAAGTTTATTGTACTGTTACAGTTGTGAACAAATGGTGAATCATACCAATGAAAACCAACTGCTGAAGTCTGTGGCTCTGTCTGTTACCAGCATGCAAGAGCCTCTCAAGATTGAGGCCCAGAGATGTATGTAGAAACAAGGTGGGCTGGTCTTTACAGTAAGGATTGAACTGATTGGATACAAAAGGACAAATGGCAGAGAAAACCATTGAATGATCAACAGAGAGGGGGCGGAGGGACATTCAAAAGATAACAATGGGAGTGGATTGGTTGAATAGCCAGGTACAGACAGGATGATGGGTAAGGGGGAGGAGAAGAGTATCTCCTCCTACCACAACTACAACATGGCACAGCTACTGCTGACTCTGTAAGGACAGGCTGATATGTAACATAACGACATGGTGCTTTCAGTTGTGGTATGGTATCGGTTCACGATATATCGGCATTCGTGTTGGTATCAGTGATTGAAATGGATGGGAATCCTCATTTCATTTTTTTCCAGATTGTTTATATTTTGTCACTTTGTTTCTCCCAACATTTGGTGGCCATTTGAAATGGCAAAAATCATTGACTTGGGGAAACCTGTGAATTCCGTTCCAAACACTCAGTGGTGAAGTGATTATTGGTAATTGGTCAGGCATCAAAAATGACTATTAGTTATTGATATGTTGATGTAGGTGCTTCCTTGATTCTGTGTGGTGTCTTTATCTTGGGAATTGTGGGTTGAGTGAAATATCAGGTAAGGAAAGAGTAAAGCACAGTACTGAGTGTGGAGCGCTCTCAGTCAGCAGGGAGTATCCATACTGCAAGGAGTGAGTTACTCTGTTCACAGGAAGGAGAATTAGCAAGTGGCACCTGCTTTACGCGTCAGGTACACTGCAGCCAGGAACGCCCTGACATGCACGCAGACACAGACACACACACACGCGCGCAAACTGCCATTATTGTTATTTTCATGGACGTCCAGTGCGGAGCTGAGCCCTCTTTATTGCTTTGAGCGATTGTTTGTTGGCTTCTAACGCTCTGTTAATTGGCCAGAGAAGAAAGGGCTGTTTGAAAAGCCAAACAGGCCGTAAAAAAGCTTAATAAATGGCAATTATCACCAATACAGAGGACTGAGCGCGGGAGAGCGACACGGGGAGGGAAAGGTCGCGCTAACTGCGTTAAATTTGGAAACAATTATCCATCAGGGCTTTATTTACAGTTTGGGAAATTTGTTCTTCTGTTTCAGGGATGGCGCGAACATCAAAGCGGGATTAGAACATCTGGTAAGTTCTCCCTCTCTCTCCCCTGCATTAGCATCATGTTTGATATGTGCCTCCCGAATGCAGCTCCAGAATGGGCTTTGAATGCTGTCGCACCCCCCTGTCCCTGCATCTCCCACGGGGCAGCTCTGCCTTTCATATCACACGGGCTTCGTTTTTCATTCACCCCATCCCCCTTTTCTCTCTCTCCCTCTCTCTCCCTCTCTCCTCCTTACCCTCTCACCTTTTGATTTCCTTTTTCTTTCTCTTCCTCTCTCTGTACTCTGTACTGTTCTGTCTCTCTTCACCTGTTTATTTCTCTCTGTCTCTTCCTCTCTCATTGTTACCCTCTTCCTCCCTTTCTCACCTCTCTTTTCTGCGCATTTTCCTCTCCTTTTCATGTGAAGATGCTCATGGGAAAGTGGAATGCCTGTTTAATTCATGACACACACACACACACGCATGCACATAATAACCTTTCCAGCCGCACCTCTGGAGCTCTCTGGTGATTTGGGGTCATTTTGCGCCTTCATGTTGTGAATGAACTGCGTGTGTGTCACCGCATGCAGGATCTTACACACACAGGCCTCTGAGGTTGCAGGTTATGAGCAGGTGAGTGTAAGTAGGAGGCTCTAGAGATGCCCCTCAGATACGTCAGTTTAAAGTTTTCTGCCACTGCAGGAAAGGTGAACATATTCTTCTCTCCCGGCAGTTTATTACTCCGCCCCACCCTAAGGGTGTTTTTGGTTCGGTTTGCTTCTGTGTTTGTGTTTTTGTGTTTGTTTCTTGGTTTGTTTGTTAGCACTCTAGCGGCACATTCACCTCAAGTTTGGTTTAGGGATTGCTGCTGACCCAGAATGGATCCCAATTAAATTTCGTCCAAGTAGGTGAAAGTATGTGTGAGGGGCGGGGTTTGTTGTGCCTCTCACCACTTTTTTACCCTGCTTTCGATTGGTGATCTTAAGTCATTCCACTCTCAGTTGTGGCTAATGAACCAAATTCTGGGACGCTGACGTGTACATTAGCGTATCACGGCTGTATTCAGTGAAATAGTGTGTCGTTTGAGCATGTAGTCCTAATGAAAGTGAGTAACTCTCTCTCCCTGGGGTGGTGTGTGAGGAAAGCCCCCCCGGGCTCTGCTGTGGCCCGTCTGAGGGGCTCAGAGTTTGGGCTCCTTCACCTGCCGAGGCCTGAACCGCATCAGCTCCTCAGTGTGTCTGTACCTGCCTGGGAGTGTGTGTGTACATAAGCTAATGTGTGTGTGTGTGTGTGTGTGTACATAAGCTAATGTGTGTGTGTGTGTGTGTGTGTGTGTGTGTGTGCGTGTGTGTGTGTGTGTGTGTGTGTGTGTGAACATGTGAATTAGACTGTTACTGAGTGTTAGTGTTACTGTGAGAATGAGTTCATATTAATGTGTTAATTTGTGTACATGTAAAGGTGGGAATGTTTCAAAAATCTTCATTTGCGTGCCGTTTCCGGTGGGTGAATTAGTTTGTGGGAATGAGGGAATGTGTGTGAAACTGATTCTGTGTCACTCGTTTGTATTTGAGTGAATCACTGTGATGATTGAAGAAATCATTGAATAAGCCTGTAAATGAATGAGTGGCTACAGATTGAGTGTACATGTGAATGAATCAGCAGGTAGTTTAATGAGTTGATTAACCCTCTTATAACCACCGTAGCATGTCTGCTACATGAAGTGAAAGGGTTAACAGTCTGGACACCCTGTTGGTTTTGTTTCTTATTGCCAAATAAACATTTTAGAATAACTTGAATGGTCCGTCACTTTAATTTTTTCATTAGAATTATTACCCAATGTAACAGATTTGCTACAATTTAGAAAGCTGGGCCAAATGTGTCGAAAAATTTTTTTCTACTGTTTTTCAAATAATGGCCCAAAATAAACATTTTTGCATAGGAAAATAATTTTAACACAAATGGAAATGGGTTTGGTTAATAGAGGGTTAATCCCAATATTAGTACTCTTATTGTTAGTCGTCATTGTTATTATTACATTTACAGTATTGCCAAAGCACTATTTTATGTAACAGTCATTCCAATAAAGCCACTTTGAATTGGATTGATTAATGAATCTGAATGAGTGAATAAGTTCATAAATGAATGAGCGTGTAAGTGAATGAGTTTATAAATGTGTGAGTGAATGAGCAGATAACTAGATGAGTGAATAAGTGCAAAACTGGATTAGTGTGCTGTGAATGAGTTGATTGGTGAGTAAGTGAATGTGCAAACGAGTGAATATGTGTAGAAATTATTGAGTCTGTAAATTAATGAGATGGTAAATATGTGTGTATAAGTGTTAATGAATGAGTGCTTTCATGAATGAGTGAATGTTTGAAAGCGTGACTGCATAAATGAGCTTGTAACTGAACAAATAAACAGATGAGTGGATTAATGAATGCGTTAATTTGCCAATGAGTGAATAAGTGTGTAAATTAATGGGCGTGTAAATGATTGAGGAGATCAATGAATGAGTGTGAAAATGAGTGAGCAGATCAACGACTCAGTGAACCGAATGAGCAGACCGATGAATGGGTGAGTGAATGAGTTTGAAGCGTAGGCAGCATCAGATACAGGGGCGGCTCTGTGCCCCCGGAGGTCAGCGGAGAGCAGGGTTCTCGTGCTCCGCTCACAGGGCCGAGCCCCACAGGACTGTGTTTAACTTTAATGTGGGACATCTGCAGCTCCTCTCCGCTCTTTAATGCAGGTCGGAGTGCCATGCAACACAGTGGGGTTTTTTTTTGGTCAAGGAAACTGAAATTCCAGAAGCCTCTTCCGTAGGATGAATAATAGAGAAAGGTCACGGTGGGGTCGTGACTCGCTGGATGTAGAGGCCCCACTTACCGTGCCCTCAGCTTCCGTATGTAAACCCCTGTAATTGCGCTCTAGGCATGCGCACACCTGTGAGGAGGAGAATTCTGCTTCATCCTCCCCTTCCTGCATTACTCCTGCTTCCTTCTGTCCCAGTGTGAGGGTAAGGGGAGAGGGAGGAAGTGTGTGTGTGCGTGTGCGTGTGCGTGTGCGCTTGCGCTTGCGCGTGCGTGTGCGTGTGTGCACGCGCGTGTGTGTGTGTGTGTGTGTGTGTGTGTGTGTGTGTGTGTGTGTGTGTGTGAGAACGTGCAAGATGGTGTTTTTGGGTTTCTCCATGTGTGTGTTTTCAGGTTTGTGTGTATGCATGTGTGTGGTGTGCGTTGAAGGTGTATGTGGTGTGTGTCCTGTGTGCTTGGTTTCAGGCTTGTTTGTGGTGTGTGTGGTGTGTTGATGGCAGCTGACACATCAGATGAAGACTCACAAGTTGAACACTGGATCTTGGTCGTCGTCTCTGACAGAAAACTCTTTGCTCAGTTACTCCTCTCCCGTGGTCCTCATCAGCGAAGCCGATATGCAGAGTGACAGAGCAACAGGCAGTAAAGAGCATTAAGAGGTTAAGGGGACATTTGACTGTCTTCATCAGTTTGGGGACCGTGTTGTTTTGAAGTGAATTTGTCTGTGTCACCGTGCTGTTCCTCCGAGTGCAGCTGAGGTTAGCAACCGCCATTGATCTGAATAAACATAAAAGGGTCTGAATTATTGAAAAGATTATGTATGTGTGTGTAAACAACAGGGATCAATATACACGTGCCCTTTTAAATCTGAAATGCAGAGAACGCACTCTGGCACGTGCACTGACACAGATACACGCAGCGTTTGAGATGTGTTCTGCGTGAATCGTACATAATCTTTATTTCCTGCTGAATCGGGTATCATAATGTGACTCCTGCAGTTATATTTGATTGTAGATCATAGTGGGGCCATGGGAGGGGAACCTATATGCAAGTACTCTCACATACACGCACACACATACATGCACACACACACACACACCCCAAAACCATACCTAAGCGCATTACTGATTGCGTAGATCAATGTTGTTTGTGCACTCGTAATTTCATTGCTTGGGGAAAATTGTGTTCATCATTAAAGCACATCTTTTCTGATTGGTTAAAACACTGTTCATCGTTTGAGATGCGTCATAATATCAGAGCCGTATCTGTATCGACTGACAATACATTAATACTTTCACTGACTCAGCACTCCCTCCCACCATCTACACTTAAAGCTGCGCTCTAAGTGAGCTTCCTCAAAGGTCAGAGGTCACGGGCCTGAGTGGGTGACCTTTGGGTGATGTGGCCCTTGAGACCCACTGCTTAGCTCAGCCTTCATTTTGTGTGTGTTGTGTGAGAGAGTGGGGGTATGTGTTCTCATGTATGTGGATGTTTCTACGTGCGTAGGTTCACATGCATGTGCGCTTTTGCATTTGTGTGGATATCTGTGCCTATCTGAGTTTGCATGGGCAAACCTGTGGGTGCATGCATGGGTGTTAGTCCATGCGCATGTCCGTGAGATGCATTTGTGGGCGCATACATGTGTGTTTTTGGGTGTGCATGTATCTGTTTGTCGGTGTGTGTCTTGGGTATCTCTGTGTTTGTGTGGGTATATGTGTTTAAAAGCATGCTTGTGTGTGTTTGTGCAACCATGTTTCCAGAAAAGTTGGGACATTGTGTAAAATGTAATTGAACCAGACTGCAATGATTGGCAAATCATTTAAAGTCTAAAATAAATTGAAAATGGTACAAAGACAACATATCTAATGTTAAAACTGAAAATTAAAAAAAAAAATCTGCTCATTTGAATTTGATATCAGCAACACCTTTCAAAAAAGTGGTGACCAGGTTATGCTTTCCATGGTGTTAAGTCATCTCTTCTTTTAACATTTTTAGATTTCAGCTTCTGAACATTTTTGCAGACTCCTTGTTCACATTTGCTGTTTCATAATTGACAAAATTTTTCAATGGGTGACCTGTCTGGACTGCAGGCAGGCCAGTTCAGCACCCGGACTTCTTTCCTACAGATCCATGGTGTAACATGCGCACAATGTGGTTTAGCATTCTCTTGCTGAAATAAGCAAAGCCTTACCAGAAAAATTTGTGTGGATGGCTGTATATGTTGCTCCAAAACCTGTATATACTGCCTTGTTCAGCATTAATGCTGTCTCCACAGATGTGCAAGTTACCCATGCCACGTGCAATAATGCACCCCCATTCTATCATAACTGCTGGTTTTTGAACAGCTCGCTGATAAAAAGCTGGATGTTTCCTCTCCTTCTTAGCCAAGAGGAGGTGGCATCCTTGATTTTCAAAAAAAAAATTGAGATTTTGATTGGTCAGACCAGAGGATAGTTTTCCACTTCGTCTCAGGCCATCATAAATGAGCTGAGGCCCAGAGAAGGCGGCTTGTGACTTTTTTTCTTTATATAATAAGGTTGCAGTGACATTGTGCTGCAGTTACGCTCACTGAGAAAGGTTTTCAGTGTTCAGAGGCCATGCATTGATTTCCACTACAGAATCCTATTTGTTTTCAATGTAGTGCCGCCCGAGGGCCTGAAGATCAGGACCATTCACAATTATTTTTGGCCTTGTCCCTTGCATGCAGAGATTTCTCTGGATTTTGTGAATAATTTTATGATATGACATACCACAGATGATGAAATCCCCAGTTTCTTTGCAATTTCATTCTGAAATTGTTGAGCAAATTCCCCAATGCAATCTGTCACAGACTGGTGAAGCCCTCACCATCTTCTGAAAGACTCAGCCTCACTGAGATGCTCCTTTCATACCCACCCATGCCACTGACCCACTGCCAATTAATATACTGTAGTTAGATGTGACATGTTCCACAAGTTGCATTTTTTTAGCATCATGGAATATTTCCAATCTTTCGTCGCCCCATCCCAGCTGTTTTTAAAACATGATGCTGGAATCAAATTCAAAATGAGCAAATGTTTATCTTCAAACAATAAATTTCTCAGTTTCAACATTTGATGTATTATATTTTAATCATTTTCGATGAAATAAAGTTTAAATGGGAGACGCGGTGGTCAAGCCGGCTTGACTTGAGCTCGTAAGGTTCAAGCCCCGGCCAAGGTCTTCGCGGTGTGTTCTTGGGCAAAACACTTTACTCCCAAACTCCATTTTATGCCTCACTCTACCCAGGTGCATAAATGGGTACCAGCAAATTGTGAGGGAAACCTGACAAAGAGCTGGGGGGGTACCTGCGATGGACTGGCATCCCATCCTAGGGGAGTAGTAATACTCCTAGTCACTTCATGCCACAGGAACCGGGTTTAAGCACCGGGCCGTTGGGCCACGAGGATCAAAACAGGCTTACTTCTTTTACTTAAAGGGTTCTAATGATGTGCAAATCATTTTGCTCTATTTTTGTTTACATTTTACACAGCGTCTTAACTTCCCTGAAAATAGGTTAGTAATTTGTGTACGTGTGTATGTGTGCGCGTGCATGGGTGACTGTGTGTGTGTGTATGTATGCGCGTGCGTGAGTGAGGGTTTGTGTGTGTGTCTGTTTGTGTGTGCATGTGTGTTTACGCATGTCTATGTGAGAATGTGGACATGTGTATACGTTTGTGTGTGTGTTTATAGATGTGCTGTAAGCAGCGTGTGCATTTATGTGAGCACAGTATTTGAATATGTGAATATTGAGCAGGTGGATTTATGGGCAGTTTTATGCTCAGCTGTTTATTGCCTGCAGGGTACCAGGTTCCTGGGGTGCAGGAGAATCTATTAAGATTGGGGACTGAGGGCAGTAAATAAACCCCCCCCCACACTCCCATAAACTTCTACACTCTGCACAAATACACCCCAACCAACCTATAACACATCACAGCTGCTCCTGTTACCCATCACTGTGCTGCTCCCTAAACCGTAAACCCACACACAGATCACTCTGCTCCCTAATCACTGAACCCTCACACTGTTCACTCTGCTCTCTAATCACTGAACCCTCACACAGATCACTCTGCTCTCCAAACACTGAACCCTCACACAGATCACTCTGCTCTCCAAACACTGAACCCTCTCACTGAACCCTCTCACAGATCACTTTGCTCCCTAATCACTGAACTCTCATGCAGATCACTCTGCTCCCTAATCACTGAACTCTCTCACAGATCACTCTGCTCCCTAATCACTGAACCCTCTCACACATCACTCTGCTCCCTAATCACTGAACTCTCTCACAGATCACTCTGCTCCCTAATCACTGAACTCTCTCACAGATCACTCTGCTCCCTAATCACTGAACCCTCTCACAGATCACTCTGCTCTCTAGTCACTGAACCCTCTCACACATCACTCTGCTCCCTAATCACTGAACCCTCTCACAGATCACTCTGCTCCCTAATCACTGAACCCTCTCACAGATCACTCTGCTCTCTAGTCACTGAACCCTCTCACAGATCACTCTGCTCCCTTATTGAACCCTCTCACAGATCACTCTGCTCCCCAATCACTGAACCCTCTCACAGATCACTCTGCTCCCTAATCACTGAACTCTCATGCAGATCACTCTGCTCCCTAATCACTGAACTCTCTCACAGATCACTTTGCTCCCTAATCACTGAACCCTCTCACAGATCACTCTGCTCCCCAATCACTGAACCCTCTCACAGATCACTCTGCTCCCTAATCACTGAACCCTCTCACAGATCACTCTGCTCCCCAATCACTGAACTCATTCACAGATCACTCTGCTCCCCCATCACTGAATCCTCACACAGATCATTCTGCTCCCTAATCACTGAACCCTCATGCAGATCACTCTGCCCCTTAATCACTGAACCCTCACCCAGATCAGTCTGCTCCCTAATCACTGAACTCTCTCACAGATCACTCTGCTCCCTAATCACTGAACCCTCTCACACATCACTCTGCTCCCTAATCACTGAACTCTCTCACAGATCACTCTGCTCCCTAATCACTGAACCCTCTCACAGATCACTCTGCTCTCTAGTCACTGAACCCTCTCACACATCACTCTGCTCCCTAATCACTGAACCCTCTCACAGATCACTCTGCTCTCTAGTCACTGAACCCTCTCACAGATCACTCTGCTCCCTTATTGAACCCTCTCACAGATCACTCTGCTCCCCAATCACTGAACCCTCTCACAGATCACTCTGCTCCCTAATCACTGAACTCTCATGCAGATCACTCTGCTCCCTAATCACTGAACTCTCTCACAGATCACTTTGCTCCCTAATCACTGAACCCTCTCACAGATCACTCTGCTCCCCAATCACTGAACCCTCTCACAGATCACTCTGCTCCCTAATCACTGAACCCTCTCACAGATCACTCTGCTCCCTAATCACTGAACTCATTCACAGATCACTCTGCTCCCCCATCACTGAATCCTCACACAGATCATTCTGCTCCCTAATCACTGAACCCTCATGCAGATCACTCTGCTCCTTAATCACTGAACCCTCTCACAGATCAGTCTGCTCCCCAATCACTGAACCCTCTCACAGATCACTCTGCTCCCTAATCACTGAACCCTCACACAGATCACTCTGCTCCCTAATCACTGAACCCTCACACAGATCACTCTGCTCCCCTATCACTGAATCCTCACACAGATCATTCTGCTCCCTAATCACTGAATCCTCACACAGATCACTCTGCTCCCTAATCACTGAACCTTCACACAGATCACTCTGCTCCCTAATCACTGAACCCTCACACAGATCACTCTGCTCCCCCATCACTGAATCCTCACACAGATCATTCTGCTCCCTAATCACTGAATCCTCACACAGATCACTCTGCTCCCTAATCACTGAATCCTCACACAGATCACTCTGCTCCCTAATCACTGAACCCTCACCAAGATCACTCTGCTCCCCAATCACTGAACCCTCACCCAGATCACTCTGCTCCCCAATCACTGAACCCTCTCGCAGATCACTTTGCTCCCTAATCACTGAACCATCACACAGATCACTCTGCTCCCTAATCACTGAACCCTCTCACAGATCACTCTGTTCCCTAATCCCTATTGCCTCACTCTGCACCAGGGTTGTCAAACCAATAACTCCACCAGGTGACTTCTCTGATTAGTCCCTCCTCTCTGCTTGACTGTGAGGTCATCAGTTAAATAATCTGGTGGAGTTTTTGGATGGAATGAAAGCCTGCAGCCTCTTGGCCCTCCATGGCACCAATTTGACACACATGCTCTACACCCTGACCCCTGTACCCTCACTGTACAATGTAAACCTCTCTAGCCTCGCACTGAATACTTTGCACCCTAATCACGAAACCTTTACTCTATGCCCTAAGACACTCTCTTCTCAGTAAACCCTAAACCCTCAAACCATGCACTCTGAACTCTAATCCCTATTACATCACATACAACACTCTACACCAGTGTTTCCCAAACGTTTCCTGGAGCACCCCTTATCCTGCCTGTTTTATGTCTCTCCCCGCTTCAGCGCAGATGATTCAAATGATTTGCTAATTATCAAGCAGTTTCAGGGGTTAAGAAATCTCTAAATCCTCAGCCTGATTACTCTTCACCTTAACTGCGCTCTTCTTGCACTGATCACCTTGCACCCTAACTTTTTTACTAATCACTCTGTACCTTAACTTCTCACCTAAATTACTCTGTACCGTAGCCAATCACTTCTCACAGATTTCTATGCACCCTAACACCTCAAACAAATTAAACTCCTCACTCCAATACTCCTCGATTAGATTGCTGTGCGCCCTAGCCCAACCTCTTCACCCAGATCACTCAATACCCTAAACTTTAATCCTCACCCAGATTACTTTGTATCCTGAACCCAGTTCCTCAGATTACTCTTGACCCTAACCCCTAACTCCTCGACCAGATCACTGTGTACCCTAACCCCATCTCTTCACCCAGATCACTCTGTGCGCTCAGCCTTAACTCCTCCCCCCGATTGCTCTGTACTTGTACCCTTATTGCCTCGGCTTACTCTTCTCCTTAAGCCCTAACTACCCAAACAGAGTACTCTTCACCCAAAATACTCAACCAAATCACCCTGTACCCTAAACCTTAACCCCTTCACCATAACCCCGCAGCCAGATCACTCTGTGCATCAACTTCTACTGCCAATTACTTTGCACCCGAACTCTTCACCCAGATTCCTCTGCACCCTTTCTGCTCACCCCTCACATCGATTTACTTTTTCCTTACCCTCAACTTCTCGACCAATCACTTCGTACCTTTGACCCATTACACAGATCTGCCCTAACCCATAACGTTTTGTGCAGATTACTCTGCTTTCAGACCTGTTACTTTATCCTCAGTTATAAGCTTAATTTTAGAAAATAAGCATTTATTTTAACTGTGTGATATTAGGAGGGTAACAATATGCAAATTCAGAAGGGCTGTGATGTTGCAGGGCTTGGCTCAGTTGCGTTTTTAACTAATTTTGCCTTTTTTTTCCCGATAATGAGTTTTGCAATTAAACCCTGGTGCTTGTATGCGTTTAGTTTTGGCAGTGAATGTCGTCCCTCAGGAATGAAAGTTATCTTTGCAGATTTTGCTGCTAATTACCAACCTCACCTCCTGGGAGTCTGAGCTTCTATCCTCTGTTTGTGTGCGCATTGGGCGTGGAATCTGCCCATTACTTTTACACTGTCGCGGAGGCATAGGTCATCTGCTTTGATCGCATGGTTATTTAAAAGCTCCAATCTTCTGGAGTTACTGAAGAAAATTCACTCATTTTTATTTCCCCCCTCTTTTCCTACCCTGAACTGTTAGCCCACCTCAAAGCAACCTGCTCCCATTGACTCAGGAGGAAGACGCCATGTTTCCTCCGTCTTGCGTGATGAATAACCCTATTCTTTTTACACTGTGCAGTCACACCACCAATTGCACACTGTCGGAGGATCGCATAGACAGCCTGTAATTTGGCTCGTACAGCTGCATGCGCCTGGCCGACCAGCAGTGGTTGCTCAGACTGATGAACTAACAAGATCTTAACTGACTTTACCCCTACTATCCCTGGCAAGGTTATACCAGTTGTTTCCTCGCCCATGCTTAGGCCTACCGAAGAAAACGGCCAAGCTGTAGCAAAAGTTTGTCAGATGTCTGTCTTTTTCAAAGAACCAGCAGCACACAATTGAGAACTCATTTGGTTCGTCTCTGGGTTTGTTACAGGCCCTGCAATTTTTAATTTTTTTTTTTGTTTGGTTCTGGTGAAAATGTATCGACCTCAAAGTGTTATAGTGCGAAGTTTAGCGAGAATGTGGCATGTTTTCGATTTTGTGTTGCTGGTTATTTGAAAAAGATCGACATCTAAGAAACTTGGAACAGCTTGGCTGTTTTCTTTGGTAGGCCTGATGCTAGTAATGGCATCGCTGGGATTCAAACACCTGACCGAAGGGCTCACAAATGAACGTCTTCAGCAGTGAGGCACACGAAGGTGCTGCTTTGGTACGATTCCTGATTTTTCGCACTTCCCCCTACTCCGAGGATGACAGCTGACCTGCGTGGTCCGGTGGAGCGCCTCGCAATGATGGCAAATTCAAGTCCCAGGTGGTTGTGCTGCTGTGGAACCGGAGAACATTCCATCTCGGCAACAAGTGCTTAGCGACAGGCGGGGTTCCCTAATGGAGGACCTGCTGAAATGCGCTGGTCCTTACTCTGCGGATCAGATTTAGAGTAATTACGGCAGAGAGCGTAATGATTGGTTGGGGCTGTGCGGAGCCCATAGGGGCCGGTGTGCGCGGCAGCTGCTCCAGGGGACCGCGTCAGTCGCCGGCTCGCTAGGCTGGGAGGTGTTGGGGTGAAGAGTTCAGCGGGGTAGCACTGAGGGCGCGGGGTGCAAATTTAATGACCCCTGGAGAAGTAGTGGAGAATGAGATATGTGACGAGGCTCTGAGTCGCGTAACGATGTCACTAGCTGAGGACCGCCGGCTGTGGTGGGGGAGCATAGGTGTGCCTGCAAACACTCATCTGCCACTCCGCTAAAACCACACCTGTACACTCCTGCACTCCACACTGCCACAAACTGCACTCTGATTGGGTCCAGGAGCCATCCTGGAAAATCTTGGAAAGAGGTACCGTGTATTTAACCGGTCCTCGGAAAGTCAGGGAATATTGCTTGAATGAAATAAACACTAGATGCTACTCTTCCTGACTCGCCAGCTTGAATCGTTTTGCGAAATCTCACGCAAAACAAAACAAAATGTATCAGTGTTGTGATGGTTTTTGTATGACAAATCGGAGAGCTCCCTGCATCGGACACTCATGCCTTTCCAGAGGCCATTGGAGATGTGTGTTTGCTGACAAAATATTTCTGTGAGCGTTAAAATATCCCATAGTATCCTGCTGTGTCACACTCAAACCATTTTCTCGATGTTATTGAAAATGTGTGGGTGTTCTGGGCTGGTCTAATCCTGCTGAGAGTCGCCCACTGCCCCACACCCGTTTATGGGAGAAAAGCGAGGGATTAGTCAAGAAAATGGGAGTGTTGATGGCGAGAGTGAGGGAGAAAGGGTTCGTCCATGCTGTTATTCATGAATAACCACCTCACAGCAGCGTACATGGAGACCTGGGCTGCGATCGAAATGTTCACTCACTCACTTTATAGGGCTCTATGTAGTGGACATTTTATATTGAAAATAATATCGAGTGAGTGAGTGAGCGAGCGAGTGGAGAAGTGTGAGCGAGCGAGTGTCTTCTGCCTGTGGAGCGTCCACTTTCCTGTGTCTCTCATCTCTCTTTCCTCCTCACTCTCGCTTCTTTACATCCTGTGCTTTCTCCCTCTCTCTCCAGCCTCTTTTCTCTCCACTCATCTCTCCATCCCCCCTGTCCCTCCGTTCTCCCTCTCTCCCTGATATGTCCCTCCTTCTCTCAGTGTTTAGTGAGTAATTTGATTGTGATGGGTTAGACACAGCAGAACCTGGGGAACGGCTCTGGTAGATAAAAGGTGACTAAAGCGGCTGTATAATCTGCAAACAGATTTCCATGCTTATTACACTAATGATTTCATCATATTTGATGTGGCGGGGGACGGCGGGACCCTCGGCAGCCCGAGCGCGCCTCTCTCATCTCCCTCCGCCGTTAAATGATGTAGTAATTTGGCTGACCCCTGACCGGGTGTCGGCCCATCCCGTAATTGCATGTCATTCTGACAAGAAAATGACTTCGGAGAAACCAATGGATTCATCTTCTCCATCCCTCTTTCTCTCTCTCTCTCTCTCTCTCTCACTCTCTCCCTCTCTCTAGCTCTCCAAATCTTCTCACTCTCCTCTCCTCTCTCTGCTTTGGCTTCCTGCTCGAGTATACACACAAAAAAAAATCTAACAAAAGAAATATTGCATTAATTTTCAAATGATGATATTACATTTAGCGTGGAGGCCTCATATATCAAAAGCCTAGCACTCCTCCCCTACTGTATGCGCTTAATCTTAATGGTATCGCTGCATGTCAAGGGCATGGAGGAAATTAAATCGGAAAGTGCAGATAGACCAAAGCTGATATTATCTCTTGATGATTGCGGTTTTGATAGGTATTTCAGTGAATTTCATTTTCTCTGGATGGGAGAAGATGAGTTAGCCAGCACATTTTCTCATTTATCTTCTACATGATTTATGTGAGTTGAGCATGAAACTTTTTTCCCTTAACGGGGGTTTCTGCGCGTCCGCAGCACACAGGCGCATACATACATACATACATGCATGCAGAGTTATAGGGGACAAGTGGCAAATGAATGGTAGTGCGGTTTTCATCTTGCCCCACGTGTGTGTGTGTGCGTATGCGTATGCGTATGTGTGCATGTTTGTGTGTGTGTGTGTGTGTGGTCCGTATGGGGGAATAGCCATGCTATAGATATAAGACAGGGCTCTCATTACTCCTGCCTGTTTACATTCTAAATACAGAATGAAATCCGTGGGCGATAATGAAGGGAATAAAAGTTAGCGAAACGCTGAAAGTGGTGAAGTTTGAGAAATGAGCACCGGCCCCGGAAATAACATTTAGGGCCAGAAAAGGGGGTTATTATGCAGGGCTGATGCCTGCGAGACATGAAGATGAACTGCTGCCTCTCCCTAAAATGCTGTTAGCGCTGCTGAAGTATGGAGGATTGTAAAAGAGCCCTGATTCCATATTGCGATTATATATAAAAGTATATCCATATACTACATTATATTTTATATAAGATGAGAGATGCAGAGGCTCTGTCCCTGATAGGTTGGATTTTTTCATAAATATATAAATAAATATATTGCGGTGGAGCCCATCCTTGCCCTGATCTTGTAGACTTGGATATTAAAAACAGGAATATTGCATTTCTGGGGGGCATGTTTTTCCTGTTTGTTTGTTTATTTATTTATTTATCTTTTTTTTTTTTTTTTTTGAAGGGTTATTTTCAGGGAATGTTCTTTTAAAATAGACAGAAGGGAATGATCTCTGAGGTCAATGGAAAGTCAAATAAGATGAGTAAATTACAGGAGTGTGTGAGAGAGAGAGGGGATTTGGACTGATGCTGGACATCGCACCCGCAGGCTCATACACCTGCGTCTGTTCGGTCATTTTACTCTCATCGCGAGTTTTATTTTATATCGCCATTCTTTGGAGGCTTTTGCTGTAGTGACCCTGAGAAGTCTCTCTCTCTCTCTCTCTCTCTCTCTCCATACCTTTATCAATCTGTCTCTCCCTGTTTCCCTCCCTTTTCCCCTGTATGTGTGCATATGTGTGTGTGTGTGTGCGTGTGTGTGAGTATGTGTGAGTATGTGTGCCCGCATGCATGTGTGTGTGTGTATGTGTGCGCGCCATATGTGTGTGTGTGTCTGTGGGGGGAGAGGGGGCGGGGGGGGGGGGGGGGGGGGGGCAGTGTGTTACGGTGGTACATTATTAAGCACCATCATTGGATTTGGAGAGGAAGTGGTTGTGCACTTGTGATGGACTGGTCTGTGCGGTGCTCCCTGTCACACTGAGAGGTGATAGGTTATGGGGGTTGGGGGTGGGGTTGTGGGGGTTGGGGTGGGGCTGTGGTTCTGCTGACTCTTACAGGCCACTAATCAAGAAGAGAAGAGCTGGAGACCTCCATCACTCCCTCTCTTTTTAATCCCTTCCAGCAGAGAACACTTTACCCGGAATATTGTTTCTTAAAAATGAAATAAAAGACAAAAGGCCGTAGCTCTGATTGGCCCTTGTGTGTCCCCTCATCCATTTAGCCTGTAGGGGTCGGGCCCTGTCCTTTTGAGAGCTCACATGCTCTCTGAAACCTCTCCAGTCCAGCCAGGTTCTGTCCTAGCGTGATGTTGGGTGGAGATGATGCAGCTATAATTGCACTTTGTGTTCGAGTCTTGAGTTGAGATTCTGTATGAGAGACCATGCTTTCCGGCTCTCATTCATTCTCCATTTAAATAAAGGATTATTTAGCCCTTAAAGAAGTCACCACATGATAGGTTTTCAACAGTACAAAATAATTTGATTTATAATTTTTTGATAATGTATTTCAATGCACTAAGGGTTAATGTTGAAAAAATTGAAAGTCTTTTGTCTTTTTCCCGTACAAGAAAATGCATGCTTAGTATTTTTATTTGCATCTAATTGCCTCCACATGTACCGATTTATTAATCTTGTGTGCTGCTTGGGCAGTGGAGAAATATTATTGCATGAATCTGAATCAGGTTCCATCACTACATCAAATGTACTGGATAACACTCAGCGGCTATATCCTGGAGCCTCTGGCAATAATTTGGACTATGTAGTGGCGCCCAAACTGCAATTCTGTGCACGAAAATGCTAATAAGGGAAGTCTATCCTTGATGACATAACAACTAGGTCGATATTTTTTTCTACTGCCTGATGGCAGTGCATAAAAAGAGGACTTTAAGGAAGTTATCGCACGACAGGAAGTTATTTCATCGACATTTTGTCTGTGCGTTGATTGTGAGTGGCAGCATCTTTTTGAAATTAATTTGTTGTGTCTGTGAACCAAGTGTTTGTGATTAGTTCCTGCACATTGCTTGCACTGAGATAGCATATCCTGGACCGAGAGGTTGTGGGTGTGTTTGTTTGTATTTGCCAGTTGTCTGGTCTTGAACATCTGCATGGAAAAGATGATGTCTGTTTCTGTCATTGACTCTGTTGATGTCTGGCACTGAGGAGTCAGCTGGCATGAAAATATGATGCTATTCACTGTCTTTCTCCTAAAAATCTCTGCGATCTTTCAGCCTTTTTCAGCGTAAGAACCTGCAGTGTACGCATAAGCTGCCTGATGCCTCCCTTGGCATCCTGTCGAAACATTTTACACAGTAAATGTCCTGGTGACCCTGAGTTTAATTTCTTCTGATGAAGAGTTTGAGGTGGAGTCTTTTGAACTCGAGTGTCATGGCAATCTGAGGCTATTCTGCTTTGTATCTGTCTATCAGTCTGATAATTCATCACAAGTATCATATATTGTCTAGTCAGAGATCATTTAGCGCTGGATTGTCACAGCAACCCAAGATTCCTTGGACTAGATGGTAATCTGAGATCATTTAGGACTAGATTCATGTAAATTGATATTCCTTTTGTCTGTATATTTTTTGTAATCTGAAAGTATTTAGTATTGAATTATTACTGTAATCTGATAAAACTTTGGACTGGATTACCATTGTGATATAAAATTATTTTGGATTTAATCATTTGGATTCAATATCATATTATTTGGGTTTGAATTTTCATAGTAATCTGATTTTACTTTGCACTGGACAATCAGATTAATCTGATACTCCTTTGGAGTGTGCCATCATAGTAATATGAAATTATTTTTAAATGGATAATCATTGTAGTCTAAATTCGGGCAGAATTATCATTAATTTTAAATTAGTTTGAGCTGGATTGGACAGTAATAATCTGAATTGATAATCATAATCTCATATACTTTAGAACTGAATGATTACAGTCTTCTGGACTGGATAATTTTGGTAATCTGTGGTTATTTAGGACTGGATTATCACATTAATCTTATATTCCCTTGGACTGGATGATCAAAGCAAAATTATATTATTACTGCAATCTGAGATTTCTTTGGACTTGATTATCATCGGAATCTGAGTTTCTGTTGGACTGAATTCTCAAATTAATAAACTCTTTTGGACTGCAAAATCATAGTACTTAGAGATTATTTAGGACTGAATTTTAACTGTTATCAGAGATTTTTTAAAAATGGATAATTGCTGTAATATAAAATATTGAAGGATTATGACACTTTTAATAGATTTAGACCTCATCAGAGTCATCAAAATTTCCGCATGAGAGAATTTTTTGACTGCGTGTATGTATTTATGAATCTTATAACTTGAGCAACTCAGATTTCCATCACCCTCCTGGATAAGTGCTTTATGTGTTTGAGACAGAGAGGATGCTGGGAAAGGACATTGTTCTACTTTCACAAGGTCAACGGCTGCTGCGCTGAGCCCATTATAGAAGGAGACACTCGGTGTACGTGGCGTGCTGGCAGTGCGACAGAGGCGCAAGCTTGGGAAACACGCGGACGGGACACGTCGTGCGAAAGAGCGGCCGGCGGGGCTGTCGCAAGCGATCGTAACTGCGGGAGGCGCTCTGCGTGAGCAGGACCGCAGGCGGTGTCCGGTGTGGGCGTGACTGCAGGAGGATGCTCCCGTAAGCCCCTGCCGGGATCAGGCCTCCTCAGCAGCGGGGTCTGAGCTCCCGGCCCGATCCGGCGCCAGGTAATTGGCTTTCCCCCGGGGAAGAGGATGGCGCCCCTGTGTGAGCCCCTGATAACAGCGAGTCCAGTTGCTGATCTGCAGAACCGTGGGGTGGCTGCCGCTCCGCCGGGATCCGCCACACGTTGCTTCTGCCCGGCATCTTAACCCCTGTAAATGCAGGAGCAAAGCCGTGCAGCGCACAGGGGTCTCTCCGGAACACTCCGGTGTGGCACTCAGGGTCTTTTTTTGAGTGAGTCATGTGTCAGGCTGGTGCTCCGTGTGAGAACAAATACGCCTGACCGCTGTACAGCAGATGAGTACAGCTCAGCCATCATTTATTGGGGAGTACGAGTGACCTGGTGTACAATAGTACAAGGCTATTACTTTATTTTGAGCATTTCACCATCAAGTGCCTGCAAGCTGGTGTGTGTGTTTGCGCGGGCACATGCGTGTATGAATATGTGAGTGTGTGTGTGTGTGTGTGTGTTTGTGTGCATCTGAGAGAGAAAGGAGTTTGATCTTTCTATCTCAGAGAATCTGTTTAATAATGGATCCAAGCTATACCTGCATGGATCAATTAGGAGCAGAGCTCTGTTTCACCTTAACTGCCATTTAGACAAAGGACCTAATAATTCATCAGATCCAATCATTCACTGCTGTGGAACAAGAGAACTAGAGAAGAGACAAAGGGATGCATAGAATGTTACTGACAGAGACCGGGAGGATGGAGAGACAATTTGAGAGGCGGTATCGAAAAGCAATGGGGATGAGAAGGACAAAGTCATATCAGAAGAATGGACGCCAGAAAAAAAAACAGAATTAATAGGAAAATTGAAGGAAGGAGGTGTTGATCAGTAGAGGCACAGGGCATCATGGGAAGATGTGGTACTGTGTAGAATGGCTGTGCAGTACAGTTGCATCGCTGGTTGATCGATCATTGCCTATCATCTGTGATCACCAAGAACATTTCTGTTAATGTTTTGCTGTGTGAACAGGAAGTAGGGAAGTGATCAGAATCAGAGAGGTTGGATGAGAACAGTACAAATATTACATATCACACTTAGTACAGTTTATCCATTTACATCTATTGGTTCCATAGTCCATTCTGCCTTAGTGACCATAGTACAGCTCAACCTATTCACTGACCTGCTTCCTGCCCAAGCCAAGCCAAATACTGTATGTGTGTCTGTATGTTACATTAGATTTATGTGCATGTTTACGAGAGTGTGTGTTAAAGTAGGGTTTTTACATTTGTGTTACGGGTGTGCGCCTGAGAGTAGGGAGGTATTAAAAAATGGGGGGGGTTTACGTCGGCCTTTGTGTGCTTGTTTGTGCCACTGTAGGGGTGTGTATCTGGCGCGTGTTTGTATTTGTAACAGTTGGCGCGTGTCTGTTGTGCACGCATGTGTGTGCGTGTGTATGTCGTATCACGGGAACCTGCTCCACGTGCCAGGGCTCATTTGGCGGCAGCGTCGTTCTAATAATTTGACATGTTTATGTAAATATTATTGCGCTATCCATTCGTCCTGTCATGAAACCAACGGACTCACTTTTCTTCATTCTAATGCCAGTTTTTCCTCTGGTTTTATGTAATGGGGAAGGGGGCTGGGCAGTGGGCTTGTGTAAATACACATCGTGTTATGTGGTCTGACAGATGCCTAGGGGACAATGTAAACAAATGCAAATGTAATTACTGAGGAAATTTCATAATAAACTGTAACTAAGATGATTGCACGGCACTCCATTATCCAGCCTCTTAAGCGCTATGATATGTCTGTTTTCTGAGGGCTGGTTATTGCACCGAGACAGATTATTATTTTAATCACTGCTGCAGAAAGGGAGCCGTTTGCTTAGGACTTTACGGGAAACCCTGCACGGTCTCCACTGTCTCTCTCCTTAATTAATAATTATGCTCTCCCCCGAACCATAACTCGTTTGGGGTGAGCCGTAGCAGGGGCTAGCATTTGAAAAGGCAGGCCACCCCCCCACGTAAAAAATAAAAAAAAAAAAAAATTGGATCCCTTTTTCAATTGGCTGTGGAGGAAGTCATGTTTTTTAAATTGCGTATGAGGCCGAATTACCGCATCTAAAAGGAAAAAAAAACGAAAGAAAGCTAAGATGCGTTTGTCATCTAAGACACAGCAGAGTGACAGTTTTACATTAAAGTGGGTCATTATATTTTCTTCCTGCCACTGAAAAGTGACATTTTTACAAAGTGACAAGTTTACAGTTTGATAAATCAAATTTGTGCTGAATAATGCGCAGTGTGCTGTCAGGCGAGCCCCCGCTCGCTGCACTGTCTAAATGATACTCCCAGGCACAACATTCAAATTTGATCCTATTAGCATTTAATTTCTTTCTAATCCTACAGATCCAGGCTGCATTATAACCGGCGCCCTCCTCCAAGAGCAATCTATACCGCGCACGGCTTTATAACTTCTTTACACGGCAATCCTTCTTTCTTGACAATTAATACCCTCAAATCTAATAGCGGGATATTGGAATTACAGCAAACCCTTTTGAGGCATGTCAGAAAGAGATGCGCCGTCCTCAAACGCGGCTGTCACCGGCCCCAGTCCCTCCCTCCCTCTCCACCCCTCCCTCTTTCCCCCTCTTCTCTTCCCCCTCTCTCCCCACACTCTCTCCCCATCTTTCTCTCTACCTCTATCTCACATTTAATTTGCCTCCTTTTGCTCAATCCCAAAGTTGTAACTAAAGATACTGTTGTTTTATCTCTGGTTTAATGCTGCTGGAGTTTTTATAATGAGACAATATGAATAAAAATAAATGGGTATATGCGTATATTTTTAGATGTAGAGGTTGACGTGTTGCTCCTAACAAGTAGGTGTATTTTATCGAAAGGTTCGTATAATGGTATCAAGACATTACCAGTTGATGTGACATACCTGTTAGGCAGTGTTAGTGGGGATGTTGAAAATCTTCACCGGCATGTCAGTGGGTTGATGGCAGGCATTTTCATCGAAGTGTTAGTGTGAATATTGATGGGAATATTGGGGGAGTTTTAACACAAAAGCTTGTGGGATTGTTTTTAGGGTGTCGTTAGCGATGTTGGGATCTCTGACAGGGACGGAGTATCTCTCTGTGGGTGAGCTGCTCGCATGGACTGCGCTACCAGCGTGTTTCCTCTGTGGCTCATGTACCATCAGAGCCGTATTACCTGGAGCCATCACATCCAGGGACCTGCTCCAGAAAGCAGGATTACGCAGATAACTGGAGACCCGCACTGAATAAAAGCAAGAACTGTTCTAAGTCTAGTACGTGGACTGTGGCAGAAACATCTGTTAGGGGTTAGTATCACTGAAACTCGGCTCTGCCCTTCGGACTGGTGATATCTGTAGGTAAGTTGGAAGTGAAGAGTGAACTGTTACTGAATCACTGATCCATTCTCTCTTCCCCACAGACTCCTGCAGAGCAGACGAAAGCCACTCTCCAGCTGGTCCTCCAGGCTGCAGGTAGGTGGATGTCTCACCGATCGGGTAAACACAAGTGTTAAAATTGCAATTAAAAACAACAGGAATTAGTTTCTCACTCCGCCTCAACCTGCATGTCGAAGTTGGGCTCTTGTTGGAACAGGCCAGAAGGTTCCAGAGTCAAGTTATCCTGTGCCAGCTGTGAGAGTGACTCTCAGCACAGATGTGTCCATCGCTGCGCTGGATGTGTTATTTTAAGAGCTCCGTTTGGAAGGGTGTTGGGGCGTTTGTTGCAGGAGCTTGCTTGTGTTTTGCAAAGCTGATTTCAGGGTTTGGAAGTAGTTGGTTAGGTTTGTCTCTGTTGAACCTTTGTCCTTCTCTCCAAGAGAGTGTTTCATTATATCCAAAAAAATAAAAAGGTAATAAAAAATTGCACATGACTTACCACAGTGGTCTTCATTCCTGGTCTTGGAGAGCGGCTGGCTTTTGTTTTTGCCGGGATATTAACCCTTAGAGCGTTAAAATAAATAAATTTAAAAACTGTCTTTAATAAAATTAAACTGTCTTTTGCTGTTGAAAACCTATCATGTGGCGACTTGTGGACATGTGCTTCCGCAGGGGAGCTCTTTTAAACAAGTCGCTACATGATAGGCTTTCAACAGCTCTGAATTTGATATCTTACATAATTGAGCAACACTATTTGTGTATAGTGCTCTAAGGGTTAACTATCAGTTTAGACTCAAGTAACTACGTCAGGTGAGTTAACTGTTTTAACAGGCTGCTTTAATTGATCAATTAACTGTTGCGTAACAACAAAAACTGTCAAGGACCAGGAGTGAATATCAGTGGCTCACAGCACAGATGTGACATTTACGTCTGCCAGAAATGTTCTCTGCCGAACACCAGCTTGAACCTGATCCTGAGCCTCATTAGTATCATGCAAACATGCATCAGCTCGGCATCGGATAAATTTTTACTTGGAGCAAGCGACTTTTCACTTGTCTTTATTATATCAAAGAAGCATGGGTAAACAAGATTTAATTGAAAATAAGGAAATTTATGTAAATTATGGAGTTTTACTACAATTTGTCTTCAAATTTTCTTCAAAAAATGCAAACAGACAATTGTTAGCACCTGAATAAAAAGGCTGTGATTAGAAGACCTGTGTGTGCTTTTATAAAAAAAGTGGAAGATACTGGTAAATGTGAGAACAAGATGAGAGGGGTTTAAATAGAAGTTTCCGCAGTGGAGGGGAGGGCGAGGCAGTGCACAGATGCTCATGTACAGCACAGGGTTACACTCCCGCCTGGCAGAGAGCGAGGATGCGGGGGGCCTGGAGGTAGTGTGGGAACAGGCTCCAGACTGATGGTGAAGAACGGCCCAACAGGTAATCCAGTGGTGAGAGTGAGGAGAGGGGTGGATGTGAGGGGGACTCGGAGCCTGGAACTGAGGAATGGACCCTGAGTTTACAGGCAGGGAGCGGAGCGGAGACGACCAGCCATATTAAATATGATGATTTATTGTGTGGAGCTTTCAGCAGGCTGAGACTGTGGAGGAACACTGTGCTTCAGATTTGCGTGAGTGACGATTTGTGTCTGGTTGGGAAGCGCTTTGTCTTTACTGCGAGCGCAGGTGGAGAAGCGCTCTCCCTGCTTCCTCAATATGCAGGTGGCGGAGATGTTCTCCCTTTTTAATGAGAACAACCGGTGGAAATGTGCTCTCTGTTTACAGAGAGTGCAGGTGGAGATCGGCTTCTGGTTCATTGTGAGTGGAGATGGAGATGAGCCTCTTGTTCGCTCAGTACACAGATGGAGGTGTGGTCCCTGTTTACTGAGAGACTCTTCCTGTAGGACGCTCATTTGGTGCTTTAGAGAGTTCATACGGTGCTGTGAAAAAGTATTTTCCACCTTCCCGATTTATTTTATTTTTGAATATTTGTTGTACATACGCAAATGTTTCAGATCATTAAACTAATTTTTAATAAGGACAAAGTTCACTGCATTTGGTGTTTGCAAATGATGACTCTATTTGATTCAGGGAAGAAGCTATCCAGCCCTGCCTGGCCCTATGTGAAAAAGTTTTCGTAGTTACGAAATCAACCATTTAAACAAATTGATATTTTGGTTCTGCATCACTGGACTCACCCAGGCATGATATTTGCCAGCCCTGTTGAATCTAAACATCTCTAAACTGGAACCCGCCTGGCAAAATACGCACCCACGCTCAAACACGCAGCTTACACACCCACGCTGAAACACACAGCATACGCACCCACGCACAAACACACAGCAAACGCACCCACGCTCAAACACACAGCATACACACCCACGCTCAAACACACAGTATACACACCCACGCTAAAACACACAGCATACACACCCACGCTGAAACACACAGCATACGCACCCACGCACAAACACACAGCAAACGCACCCACGCTCAAACACACAGCATACACACCCACGCTCAAACACACAGTATACACACCCACGCTAAAACACACAGCATACGCACCCACGCTCAAACACACAGCATACACACCCACGCTCAAACACACAGCATACCCTCCCACGCTCAAACACACAGCATACACACCCACGCTCAAACACAGAGCATACGCACCCACGCTCAAACTCACAGCATACGCACCCACGCTGAAACACACAGCATACACACCCACGCTCAAACACACAGTATACACGCCCACGCTAAAACACACAGCATACGCACCCACGCTCAAACACACAGCATTCACACCCACGCTCAAACACACGGCATACAAACCCACGCTCAAACACACAGCATACACACCCACGCTCAAACACACAGCATACGCACCCACGCACAAACACACAGCATACGCACCCACGCTCAAACACACAGCATACACACCCACGCTCAAACACACAGTATACACACCCACGCTAAAACACACAGCATACGCACCCACGCTCAAACACACAGCATACACACCCACGCTCAAACACACAGTATACACACCCACGCTAAAACACACAGCATACACACCCACGCTCAAACACACAGTATACACACCCACGCTAAAACACACAGCATACGCACCCACGCTAAAACACACAGCATACACACCCACGCTCAAACACACAGCATACGCACCCACGCACAAACACACAGCATACGCACCCACGCTCAAACACACAGCATACGCACCCACGCTCAAACACACAGCATACACACCCACGCTAAAACACACAGTATACACGCCCACGCTAAAACACACAGCATATGCACCCACGCTCAAACACACAGCATACACACCCACGCTCAAACACACAGCATACAAACCCACGCTCAAACACACAGCATACACACCCACGCTCAAACACAGAGCATACGCACCCACGCTCAAACTCACAGCATACGCACCCACGCTCAATCACACAGCATACGCACACACGCTCAAACACACAGCATACACACCCGCGCTCAAACACACAGTATACACACCCACGCTAAAACACACAGCATACGCACCCACGCTCAAACACACAGCATCCCCACCCACGCTCAAACACACAGCATACGCACCCACGCCCAAACACACAGCATACGCACCCACGCTCAAACACACAGCATACGCACCCACGCTCAAACACACAGCATACGCACCCACGCTCAAACACACAGCATACACACCCACGCTCAAACACACAGCATACGCACCCACGCTCAAACACACAGCATACACACCCACGCTCAAACACACAGTATACACACCCACGCTCAAACACACAGCATACACACCCACGCTCAAACACACAGTATACACACCCACGCTCAAACACACAGCATACTCACCCACGCTCAAACACACAGCATACACACCCACGCTCAAACACACAGTATACCCACCCCCGCCCAAACACACAGCATACGCACCCACGCTCAAACACACAGCATACGCAACCCACGCTCAAACACACAGGATACACACCCACGCTCAAACACACAGCATACACACCCACGCTCAAAAACACAGCATACACACCCACGCTCAAACACACAGCATACACACCCACGCTCAAACACACAGCATACACACCCACGCTCAAACACACGGTATACACACCCACGCTCAAACACACAGCATACACACCCACGCTCAAACACACAGCATACACACCCACGCTCAAACACACAGCATACACACCCACGCTCAAACACACAGTATACACACCCACGCTCAAACACACAGCATACACACCCACGCACAAACACACAGCATACACACCCACGCTCAAACACACAGCATACACACCCACGCTCAAACACACAGTATACACACCCACGCTCAAACACAGCATACACACCCACACACAAACACACAGCATACACACCCACGCTCAAACACACAGCATACACACCCACGCTCAAACACACAGCATACACACCCACGCTCAAACACAGCATACGCACCCACGCTCAAACACACAGTATACACACCCACGCTAAAACACAGCATACGCACCCACGCTCGAACACACAGCATACGCACCCACGCTCAAACACAGAGCATACACACCCACGCTCAAACACACAGCATACACACCCACGCTCAAACACAGAGCATACGCACCCACGCTCAAACTCACAGCATACGCACCCACGCTCAATCACACAGCATACGCACACACGCTCAAACACACAGCATACACACCCGCGCTCAAACACACAGTATACACACCCACGCTAAAACACACAGCATACGCACCCACGCTCAAACACACAGCATACCCCCCCACGCTCAAACACACAGCATACGCACCCACGCTCAAACACACAGCATACGCACCCACGCTCAAACACACAGCATACGCACCCACGCTCAAACACACAGCATACGCACCCACGCTCAAACACACAGCATACACACCCACGCTCAAACACACAGCATACGCACCCACGCTCAAACACACAGCATACACACCCACGCTCAAACACACAGTATACACACCCACGCTCAAACACACAGCATACACACCCACGCTCAAACACACAGTATACACACCCACGCTCAAACACACAGCATACCCACCCCCGCACAAACACACAGCATACACACCCACGCTCAAACACACAGTCTACACACCCACGCTCAAACACACAGCATACGCACCCACGCTCAAACACACAGCATACGCAACCCACGCTCAAACACACAGGATACACACCCACGCTCAAACACACAGCATACACACCCACGCTCAAAAACACAGCATACACACCCACGCTCAAACACACAGCATACACACCCACGCTCAAACACACAGCATACACACCCACGCTCAAACACACGGTATACACACCCACGCTCAAACACACAGCATACACACCCACGCTCAAACACACAGCATACACACCCACGCTCAAACACACAGCATACACACCCACGCTCAAACACACAGTATACACACCCACGCTCAAACACACAGCATACACACCCACGCACAAACACACAGCATACACACCCACGCTCAAACACACAGCATACACACCCACGCTCAAACACACAGTATACACACCCACGCTCAAACACAGCATACACACCCACACACAAACACACAGCATACACACCCACGCTCAAACACACAGCATACACACCCACGCTCAAACACACAGCATACACACCCACGCTCAAACACAGCATACGCACCCACGCTCAAACACACAGTATACCCACCCACGCTAAAACACAGCATACGCACCCACGCTCGAACACACAGCATACGCACCCACGCTCAAACACAGAGCATACACACCCACGCTCAAACACAGAGCATACACACCCACGCTAAAACACAGCATACACACCCACGCTCAAACACACAGCATACGCACCCACGTTCAAACACAGAGCATACACACCCACGCTCAAACACAGAGCATACGCACCCACGCTCAAACACACAGCAAACACACCCACGCTCAAACACACAGCATTCGCACCCACGCTCAAACACACAGCATACGCACCCACGCTCAAACACACAGCATACACACCCACGCTCAAACACACAACATACACACCCACGCTCAAACACACAGCATACACACCCACGCTCAAACACACAGTATACACACCAACGCTCAAACACACAGCATACACACCCACGCTCAAACACACAGTATACACACCCACGCTCAAACACACAGTATACACACCCACGCTCAAACACACAGCATACTCACCCACGCTCAAACACACAGCATACACACCCACGCTCAAACACACAGCATACACACCCACGCTCAAGCACACAGCATACGCACCCACGCTCAAACACACAGCATACGCAACCCACGCTCAAACACAGAGCATACACACCCACGCTCAAACACACAGCATACACACCCACGCTCAAAAACACAGCATACACACCCACGCTCAAACACACAGCATACACACCCACGCTCAAACACACAGTATACACACCCACGCTCAAACACACAGCATACACACCCACGCTCAAACACACAGTATACACACCCACGCTCAAACACAGCATACACACCCACGCACAAACACACAGCATACACACCCACGCTCAAACACACAGCATACACACCCACGCTCAAACACAGCATACGCACCCACGCTCAAACACACAGTATACACACCCACGCTAAAACACAGCATACGCACCCACGCTCAAACACACAGCATACGCACCCACGCTCAAACACAGAGCATACACACCCACGCTCAAACACAGAGCATACACACCCACGCTAAAACACAGCATACACACCCACGCTCAAACACACAGCATACGCACCCACGCTCAAACACAGAGCATACACACCCACGCTCAAACACAGAGCATACACACCCACGCTCAAACACACAGCATACACACCCACGCTCAAACACACATTATACACACCCACGCTCAAACACACAGCATACGCACCCACGCTCAAACACACAGTATACACACCCACGCTCAAACACACAGCATACACACCCACGCTCAAACACACAGCATACACACCCACGCTCAAACAAACAGTATACACACCCACGCTCAAACACACAGCATACACACCCACGCTCAAACACACAGCATACACACCCACTCTCAAACACACAGTATACACACCCACGCTCAAACACACAGCATACACACCATCGCTCAAACACACAGTATTCATACCCATGCTCAAACACAGCATACGCACCCACGCTCAAACACACAGCATACACACCCACGCTCAAACACACAGTATGCACACCCACGCTAAAACACAGCATACGCACCCACGCTCAAACACACAGCATACACACCCACGCTCAAACACACAGTATACACACCCACGCTCAAACACAGCATACGCACCCACGCTCAAACACACAGCATACGCACCCACGCTCAAACACACAGCATACACACCCACGCTCAAACACACAGCATACACACCCACGCTCAAACACAGAGCATACGCACCCACGCTCAAACACACAGCATACACACCCTTGCTCAAACACACAGCATACACACCCCCGCTCAAACACACAGCATACACACCAACGCTCAAACTCACAGCATACGCACCCATGCTCAACACACAGCATACACACCCACGCTCAAACACACAGCATACGCACCCATGCTCAACACACAGCATACACACCCACGCTCAAACACACAGCATACACACCCACACTCAAACACACAGCATACACACCCACGCTCAAACACACAGCATTCGCGCCACGCTCAAACACACAGTATACGCACCCATGCTCAAACACACAGAATACGCACCCACGCTCAAACACACAGTATACACACCCACGCTCAAACACACAGCATTCGCACCCACGCTCAAACACACAGCTTACAAACCCACGGTCAAACACGCAGCATACGCACCCACGCTGAAACACACAGCTGTGTGTTCAGTGTTCACATACGCACTCACGCTCAATCACACAGCTGTGTGTTCAGTATTCACATACGCACCCACGCTCAAACACACAACTGTGTGTTCAGTCTTCACATACGCACCCACGCTCAAACACACAGCTGTGTGTTCAGTGTTCACATACACACTCACACTCAACCACACAGCTGTGTGTTCAGTGTTCAAATACGCACTCACGCTCAACCACACAGCTGTGTGTTCAGTGTTCACATACGCACTCACGCTCAACCACACAGCTGTGTATTCAGTGTTCACATACGCGCCCACACTCAAACACACAACTGTGTGTTCAGTGTTCACATGCGCACCCACGCACAAACACACAACTGTGTGTTCAGTGTTCACATACGCACCCACGCTCGAACACACAGCTGTGTGTTCAGTGTTCACATACGCACCCACGCTCAAACACACAACTGTGTGTTCAGTGTTCACATACGCACCCACGCTCTGACACACACCCGTGTGTTCAATGTTCACAAACTCACTCACGCTCAAACACACAACTGTGTGTTCAGTGTTCACATACGCACCCACGCTCAAACACACAACTGTGTGTTCAGTGTTCACAAACGCACCCACGCTCAAACACACAACTGTGTGTTCAGTGTTCACATACGCACCCACGCTCAAACACACAACTGTGTGTTCAGTGTTCACATACGCACCCACGCTCAAACACACAACTGTGTGTTCAGTGTTCACATACGCACCCACGCTCAAACACACAACTGTGTGTTCAGTGTTCACATTCGCAACCACGCTCAAACACACAGCTGCGTGTTCAGTGTTCACATACGCACCCACGCTCAAACACACAGCTCTGTGTTCAGTGTTCACATACGCACCCACGCTCAAACACACAGCATACGCACCCACGCTCAAACACACAGCATACACACCCACGCTCAAACACACAGCATACGCACCCACGCTAAAACAGACAGTATACACACCCACGCTCAAACACACAGTATACACACCCACGCTCAAACACACAGCATCCGCCCTCACGCTCAAACACACAGCATACGCCCCCACGCTAAAACAGACAGTATACACACCCACGCTCAAACACACAGTATACACACCCACGCTCAAACACACAGCATACGCACCCATGCTCAAACACACAGCATACACACCCACGCTCAAACACACAGCATACACACCCACGCTCAAACTCACAGCCTACACACCCACGCTCGAACACACAGCATACGCACCCACGCTCAAACACACAGCATACGCACCCACGCTCAAACACACAGCATACACACCCACGCACAAACACACAGCATACACACCCACACTCAAACACACAGCATACACACCCATGCTCAAACACACAGCATTCACGCCACGGTCAAACACACAGTATACGCACCCACGCTCAAACACACAGAATACGCACCCACGCTCAAACACACAGTATACACACCCACGCTCAAACACACAGCATACTCACCCGCTCTCAAACACACAGCATACGCACCCACGCTCCAACACACAGCTTACACACCCACGGTCAAACACGCAGCATACGCACCCACGCTCATACACACAGCTGTGTGTTCAGTGTTCACATACGCACTCACACTCAACCACACAGCTGTGTGTTCAGTATTCACATACGCACCCACGCTCAAACACACAACTGTGTGTTCAGTCTTCACATACGCACCCACACTCAAACACACAGCTGTGTGTTCAGTGTTCACATACACACTCACGCTCAACCACACAGCTCTGTGTTCAGTGTTCACATACGCACTCACGCTCAACCACACAGCTGTGTGTTCAGTGTTCACATACGCACTCACGCTCAACCACACAGCTGTGTATTCAGTGTTCACATACGCGCCCACACTCAAACACACAACTGTGTGTTCAGTGTTCACATACGCACCCATGCTCTGACACACACCCGTGTGTTGAATGTTCACAAACGCACCCACGTTCAAACACACAACTGTGTGTTCAGTGTTCACATACGCACCCACGCTCAAACACACAACTGTGTGTTCAGTGTTCACAAACGCACCCACGCTCAAACACACAACTGTGTGTTCAGTGTTCACACACGCACCCACGCTCAAACACACAACTGTGTGTTCAGTGTTCACATACGCACCCACGCTCGAACACACAACTGTGTGTTCAGTGTTCACATACGCACCCACGCTCAAACACACAACTGTGTGTTCAGTGTTCACATACGCAACCACGCTCAAACACACAGCTGTGTGTTCAGTGTTCACATACGCACCCACGCTCAAACACACAGCTCTGTGTTCAGTGTTCTCATACGCACCCACGCTCAAACACACAGCTCTGTGTTCAGTGTTCACATACGCACCCACGCTCAAACACACAGCTGTGTGTTCAGTGTTCTTAAAGCAAAAAATCCACAATATGATGCAAGAATTAAATAAGAAACTCTGAGGAATCAGGTGTCTTATTTTATATTTGTGGTGCATGTTTTTGCTGTGCATTTCTTGAACGATATGGTTATAAGACCTACTCTAGTGCTCAATTTTGAATCTCCTGTGATTTTCTCATAGATTTACTCGATGAAATTTCTTTGGAATGGGTCAGAAGATAAATCTAGACTATACAAAGACTTTTTGGAAAGGAAATGTCAAAATATGAGGTGGTCTGCTTAGGTTTTTCATTTAATTTCTTTGGAGCTGTAATGTTTGTAAAGTACTCCCATCTTCAAAGACAAATCGACCAGAAATACTGCCGTACATATGAAAATCAATTTATGATATCTTGGTAAAATTAATTTCCCAAATGTGTAAAATGCGCTGTGATTAAATCTCATGTTAATACTTTTTGAGAAATCACTCATGACTCTTTTATTTATGATTTTTAAACTTTATTTCCGCCCGAATCCTTGAAATTCATTTTTGTGTTTGTGTCATGTAATTTACTCTTACACAAGCAATTTTATGTAGCAAAAGAGCTCAACTCCTTAAACGACAGGTGATTCCACTCTCTTGAGCGGTAGTGTCTGTGATGACTGCAGCTGCACAAATTCTCCAGCTCTCATTCTGTCTCTGCGCCACCAGCGAGCAGATCCTGCCAATCCTGGAGGACCTACGACAGTTTCAACTGTCGTTAGTGTTCGCACAGAATAACAGAAACCCAGAAGTTTCCCTGCCAACTCTGTAAAACTCAACTTGTTTTAAATTCAGTTAACTGAAGATTTTAAGGCAGCCCGGGAACTATTTTAGAAAAAAGTTATAACGACCGGGTCCAGGCTGGGTTGTGTCTCCGCAGCACTAAAGCTCACAGCCCATTAGCCAGAAGAGAGCTTCTTATACCAGAAAGGCATTAGCGTCGCCGCTAATTGGCAGCTAATCATAGCATCTGTCAGTATTAATAGGAGCGAGGTCACACAGTGTGGCCCCTCCCTCCAACTAATGCTGCGCTCCAATGTCCTGGTAGGCGGTTCTCAGCTAAACGGTAATTTTTGTGCTTTACGGGGACAAGGAAGCTGGACAATATAATTGCAAATAAGCAGTGCATCGCTCCAGCAGTCCTTCTCTTTGATTGTCTCTTCTCTGTGATTTTCTGTTGATACGCTCTATTTTCAGCTGAGATTGGATATGGATGATGACACTTGCTGTAGCTCTGTCTCCAGCGGAGAGGATGAACTCTTGTTTTCCACATCCCATGTTGTATCACATCTGGTTTCAAATCTCGTTGGCGATATTGTTTAAGTTCAAAAAATAAATATGCAGAATTGTTTTGCCGTCCTTATTTCATTTTACTGTTGCCTGCTCATCCGCTATACTGACTTCCGCTACCTTTCTGAAGCTGCTCTATTAGACGTGTCAGGGCCCGCAGAAGCCACTCTAATCATGCACTCTGCCCAACATAGTGCTGGTGGGATCTGTCAATGAACACTTTAGCACTTCACAGTTGGCCTGGTGATGCAGTTTTCTAAACGGTGATGATTTAGACCGGCGAATTGGCCGCTATGACTTCAGTTTACTCCAGCTCGGGGATGGTTCTGTAAGCAGTGTGTGTGTTTGGCCAGTCAGCACTGAAGCTGTCTCGAAGAAGGAAGTCTTACTGGAAGTCCTGGTCGATACGCGCTTGGATTGAGCCAATCAATTAGCAAGGATTAGAAACATTGCACGTCTTTACCACCATGTGAAATTCACTTATGGTCTTTGAACATTTATTCTTGTCGTCTTTAGCTATGTATTTGCGTGCCGCAGTCGCATTCTGCTGCGTGTACAAAAATCACGACTCATGCAACACATGATGGATGTAGATATAAACCATATATAAGCATGGTAGCACGTTGTCTGTTGAGCCCTGTGGATTTACTGTGGATCGTTCTCATATGTCGCCGACTTTGACGGTCTAAATATTGCACTTAAAATTTGTGCCTTGTGTGGCATCGGGTGTTGAGTCAAACAGACTTGGCTCAGCAAATTTCCCTTAGCATCTCAGAAGGCTTTCCCCACTGTACTGCTGCAGCATTGCCTGCATGTGCTGGTGAAGCCTTGGGCTGTTCTGAGCCCCAGCAAAATGGCATGACAATGGGCTCTGTGGGGTCCCTGCACTGTGTTTGTAATTATATCCCCGAAATACGGGTTTCGGTGATATTGTTTCCCCCCTCCCGCCGCCACATCCACAGATTTTAGCCTTTCGTGTGATAACTCACAAAATACTTTATATTGGCTTCTCATTTTTGGCATATGGGTAGATATGGTAGAGTGGATGAACTGATTAGATTTTGGGCAAGTATACACTCCAAGGTTTGTCACCAGGTGGCGCTATATATTGAAAAAATCAGTTTTTTAACCATATCTCTGGAACAATTACTTACACAGACCTCAAATTTGCCTCATATTGTAGGTCTAGTAAAGGGGAATCTAATAAAGGGGGCTTCGAGGATTGGGGAATTTCGGGGATATACCCCTTGCTATCAGCTGTTGACAGCGTAGGCCTAGTTATGACAATTGTGTTATGTGGACCATGGGTTCTGTGGTGTTCCTGTTGAGTGTGTCTTGATTTCTGGGGTTATGTGGACCATGGGTTCTGTGATGTTCCTGTTGAGTGTAGTGATTTCTGGGCTTATGTGGACCATGGGTTTTGTGATGTTCCTGTTGAGTGTGTAGTGATTTCTGGGGTTATGTGGACCATGGGTTCCGTGATGTTCCTGTTGAATGTGTAGTGATTTTTGGGGTTATGAGGACCATGGGTTCTGTGATGTTCCTGTTGAGTGTGTAGTGATTTCTGGGGTTATGTGGACCATGGGTTCCGTGATGTTCCTGTTGAGTGTGTAGTGATTTCTGGGGTTATGTGGACCATGGGTTCTGTGATGTTCCTGTTGAGTGTGTAGTGATTTCTGGGCTTATGTGGACCATGGGTTCTGTGATGTTCCTGTTGAGTGTGTTGTGATTTCTGGGGTTATGTGGACCATGGGTTCCGTGATGTTCCTGTTGAATGTGTAGTGATTTTTGGGGTTATGAGGACCATGGGTTCTGTGATGTTCCTGTTGAGTGTGTAGTGATTTCTGGGCTTATGTGGACCATGGGTTCTGTGATGTTCCTGTTGAGTGTGTAGTGATTTCTGGGGTTATGTGGACCATGGGTTCCGTGATGTTCCTGTTGAGTGTGTAGTGATTTCTGGGGTTATGTGGACCATGGGTTCTGTGATGTTCCTGTTGAGTGTGTAGTGATTTCTGGGGTTATGTGGACCATGGGTTCTGTGATGTTCAGGTTGAGTGTGTTGTGATTTCTGGGGTTATGAGGACCATGGGTTCTGTGTTGTTCCTGTTGTGCATCTCCAGTAGGGATGGTGGGTCCTTGAAGAGTCATGTCTGATGAATGAGTTTCAGTGCTGATTTACAGAATTGAGGGCTTGTAATTGTGCTGTCAATGTCATAAATGTCCTAAGCTCACCAGTTTGTGTGTTTCTATGAGTGGCGTGCTGTCAAATTCAGACCAATGAAGCAAAATCTCTCTTCCGCCCCACCCGTCTCTCTTTTTCTATCCCTCCCTCCTTCTCCCTTTCTCCATTTTGATTCAATTTAGTTTATTAAAATGTCAAAGATGCATTTCTGTTGCCAAAGCATTTGTATAATAAACAAATGATGCAATTACAGCGCGAGAGAGCTCTATTACGCAAACGAGCGCAGTCGCAGTATTCAGTCTCTCCCTCTCCTTCAGTGTGGCTCTGTCTTTTTGTCCTGAGTGAGCAGATGTTATGGAGCTGTGTGAATGTTAATGCCCTGCCTGAGCCGGGCCTAAGCCCCTGTTCGCTGCCCCGCCAGCACTCCGCACCCCACCCATCCTTTTCTTCTGCCCATTTTTTGGGGCTCTCCCGAGATCCTGAAAGCTGGTGGCCCCCTCCTCCCCCCCTCCTGCTCTGCTTTTCTCTCTTTTTGTCACTTTATGGACTCTATGGAGTCAGTATAGGGCTGATCTCCCTGCTAAATCTCCCTGTGCTTTTGTGGCAGGGCTCAGGCGGGCTGTAATGAGGGCCCGGGGCCTGCCCGTCAGCCTGCCTCATGCTCATAGGGGGCTTACGGGAGCCCCACTGGCGCTGTGTGAAAGTGTCGCGGCCATGTGTTTATGGGTCATATCCTGCCTGGCCTGCTCGTCGTGTGCCCCATGCAATCTTTGATGCGCAAACACACGTGCACACACACACACTCCCCAATGCATGGGCACACACACACGTGCACACACACACACACACACACACACACACACACACACACACACACCTCCCTCTCCAATGCACAGGCTCACACACACACATGCGCGCACAGAGAGGCACGGACACACAAACACACACATATACATATGCGCACACGCACTCCACACACACACACGCTCACACGCACTCTTAGGCTCACCCTACCACTCTTGCCCTGTGGGTTGCCAGACCCCCTGCTCCGCGGGTCTGCAGTAACTTGGTTAGCACAAGCCCTCTCCTCCTGACTCTCCCCACTGATCTCTCATGAAGATAAACCGCATCTTTCAGGAAATGTTGTTTTTCATCATCAGCAGTGTCCTCTACACTCAGTGTACTGGCTCCACTGTTACGGAGATCTCTGGTCTTATCTCTCTGGCTTCTGTCAGTAGGATGTTGGCTCATCAGCTGCATGCTAAATCATTTCTGGCCCTTATAACTCTTATAACTCCCATAACTATGCAAACTCGGGTCTCAGTGGCACAGCTCCCGTCACCAGCGCTCAGCCCTGAGTACAGAAAACATGCAGCCATGTCTGTGTTTTTCTGCTTATAATAGTTGCTGGGTTTAGATAGTTTGGGGTGTTTATGCATCTTTATTTCATTTGTAATGGATCATGTAAAGTGTTAAGTTTAAATATCTGATATATTCTACCCGTTACCTTAAGCTAAACTCAATCCCTTAACAGGTGAGATACTTATATACATTCACACACGTACACATCCATACACACACATACGCATATATGTAGTACTTGAGGGGGGGGTCGGTGTGTCATTTGTGTCGAGGGCAGCCCCAGAGGTCTGCTGTCGGCCGCTAGGACCTGAGGAAGGGGTGGGGGTGGGGGGGGGGGGGGGGGGGTCCTGATTTGACTAATTGGTGGCGGTAAAGGGGCACATTAAGTGTCCCAGGCCCAGCAGGGTTCCCTTTCGGCCCTGAACAGATGTGGGCTAAAAGGACCACATACATGGAGGGGTATCATTTTACCGAGCGGGGCTAATGGGAGGGACCTGCTCTTTTGGGAGGCTGTGACCCTCCCTGTTCTGCCTCTCTCTCTCTCTCTCTCTCTCTCTCTCCCTGTCTCTGGAGTGACTGTCAGCGCTTTCTGTTCCTTGTGTTTGCGATGCTCACCTGCTCACACACGCACGCACTCACACACAAGCAAACGCACTCCTCTTTTGACTGCCGTCAGCCTGCAGGAAGGTTCCAGAAGAGGAAAAGGGGAAAAAATAAACATCACTTAAGAAAAAATAAACATTGCTTTTTTTTTTTTTTTTTAAACTCTTCTCGTAATTTGCTGATTTTGATCAATCTGGTCCACACTTAGACCAGAGAATGAACCACTTTGTACAGTAAATAATTGGCGCAATATGGAGTTTTTCCTCTGTCAGACTGCGTGCTGTATTTGTATTTATGATGCAAGTTTCTGATTGACATTGATGGTTTGATTAAAAAATTTTACTCTGCATTTCTGATCAGGTTTGAATATACGTATATGAACAAAGTAAAATCGGACGGCTAACCTTTTAAAGCTGCTGTTTTTAAGGTGGTCCGTCTTTTTTTTTTTTTTTTTTAAGGCGGCCCGTCCTTTTCAACGCAGCTAATTGCGGTTGAAGGCCTGTAATTTAGTGACTGCAGCCATTGATCTGCGAGATTTATGTGCGATTACCTCACTCTTTCGGTCAGGAGTTCTAATTAGTCCTTCCATGGGAGCGGGTCGCGCTGGGCTAACGGACCGCGGCAGCGGAATGGCCTTTAATCTGGGGGGCCGAGGGGCTACACTTAGCCATATTAGGCCGACACGGTGCGGATTGACAGATATACAGTACTGAGTGCAGGACGGTGCTGAAGATGGATATCCTGTAAACAGCAGCGCAGTCCAGCTTCTTTTATCCTCAAATGGCTGTGGCTGTTCGTTGCCAGGAATTGTGAGTGAATGAATCATGTTTTTCTATTAGTGTTATTGGTAGTAATAGCGGTATTAGAAAAGAGAGGACATAACCTTTAGACGCTGAAATAAATTTAAAAAAATATATTATTGTAATTATCGTGTGCTGTTGAAAACCTGTAATGTCGCGACTTGTTTAAAAGAGCTCCCCCTTCAAAAGCTTTGATTTTCATGTCTTACATAATTGAGCTACAATAGCTGCATTCGGCGCTCTGAGGGTTAATTCTGAACATCTGTGTTTATTCTGCTCAAATTGTTTGGGAGATGGATGCCAGTGTAAGTGAATTCTGCACCTGCCAGCAGCGGTTACTGAAGCGTACGGATGTAGTATGTACTCGCGGTGCGTTTGAGTG